>VWZX01004555.1:5932146-6249099 GCA_013399015.1 Galbula dea | reverse complement strand
CCCCCCTTTTTTTAGGGGTGAATAAGTTTTCCTGGAAAATCTATAAACATGTTTACCTTAGCCCATGCTGGTCCCTGGCAGCCACCACTCTCATCACTACCTTGTTTTTAAGGGAGAAAGGCAGAGAACCCCCCCCAAAAAAAGCAACCACTTTCTTGGGAATTGTCAAATATCTGAAATCTGACCTATCACGTGCGTGTCCCCCCAGTCAATAATCACATTAGCACATCTGTGTGACAGAAATAATAGCTTTTGTCTCCCAAAGCTGCAGAGTCCTGTTGCCAGGCAACTCCATCCCGAGGCAACAAAACAGCAAGGAACGGGTGTGTGGGAGGACCAAGCCCGAGTGCAAGAGCTGCTGCTTGTGCTGCTAGTAGCTATAATTGGGGGAAGCTTGGAATGCACTCTTTCCACCAGAGATTGGGGATAACAAAGCCTGCCAGCCTCAGAAACTGTCAGCTAGGTGGCTATAGGCTGCAGCTGGTTCATCTTGGTTCATCCTGCTGTTACAGAAAAGTTTGGGGGATGCTGCAGAGAACTGAGCTGCAAGTTGGGGTGGCTTGTGTCAGAGGTGCTAAGCCCACTGCAGCAAAAGGGTAAGCAGGGTCACTCTTTCCAAATGCATGCCAGAGAACAGCCTAGACATGCTTTGGTGGTTATTCCTCCTGAGAGGCCAGAGTCTTTTTACCCTCTGCCATCAAGGGTTGCAGCAGCTCTGCTGCTCTGGCATTTGTGTATTGTTTTGGTCACAGACTGGCAGCCTCAGCATCATGTGGTTAGAAAAGTGCCTTTCACTTGATAACCAAGCCTTGATTGATCAAACATAACCCTGCTCATCCTAGAGAGAGAGGTCCCTAAAATAATATAGATAGCTGTTGACACAGATGGAACGGGAATTTCTTGTGTCTTTTCCCAGATAAAAGAGGAAAGGCTACAGCATGAAAATCCTTGGAAAAGGGTAATTCTCTTGTATAAAAAGAGACTGCATCCTTAGGGACATGAAGGAAGATCTAACAACCCCCATCAACAGAAAAACAAGGCTAGAACTACTTTTTTCCAGGTCTAAGCCTCTGTCTTGTGTTTCCATAAGTGTTTAGTTCACCATGGGTCTTGCCAGGTAGCCCTGTGGGATGCAGTTACAATTGACATTTTAAAAAAAAAAGTATCTAAAAATCCTAAAAAGGTAAAAATCATCCAAACTCTTTGCACAAATAAAATAAAGCCAGAAGCTAACTTGAACCATGGAGATTGCCATGAGACAGCATCCTGAGAAGGGTTTGAAACATCAAACATTAGCGTCTACTTTTGGCCACCTCTTGTTTACAGAAGGTGCCCTTTCCAGTTTCCTTTCCTGTGTTCCTTTGTCAGAACTAGATGTGGATAAACACTAAGCATATATAGCTGCTGCAAGCACTCAGACCTCCTGCCAGGGAAGGACTATGATGTCCATATGCATTTGGGATTCAATGCACGAAATCCAGCCTCAGTCTCCAGGGAGCTCTCTCACCTGCACAGTCCTACAAAACAGATGCACACACAGCATGTCTGGGTGCTGCACTGGCTCTGCCAGAAGGAAACCTTGTATTTTCTATAGCCTGGATAAAGCCCAGAACAGTGGCTTAGTCACCACCAGCACTTCTGCCTGTTTATACTGGTACTTACTAAATCCAGTTCCAGCCACAGGATATGTAACCAATACTCTGCATCTAGGGTGCATCTTGAAATGTATCTCTTTGGTCTCAACTTCACTGAGGGGAAGTGGAAGTTTCCCAGTGACCTAAATGACCTGAAATCAATAGCAATTGAGCTCCAAAATGTCATCGTTGCATCATGACAGCCAGGCACAAAGGAGTCCCTGTGTGTACAGACATTCATCAAAAAAGAGCTGCAGGAAAAAAAGTTAGAGATTCCCTGCATAAATTGAGTGCTTGCTATTCAGCCTTCTCCATTTACATATAAAGTCACTATATCCAACTGGGGAAAGAACCATCTTCATAATCCACGTGTACTATAAAGCACCTTTGATACCCCAGCCCCCCAGAGACATTTGTAATGGATTTAGGATGACAGAAGCACAGAAACCCACAGAAGAAAGCTTTTGCTTCCACATGAATATCTATTTTGCTGGTGCTCAGTGGCTGAATTGTTGAACACATTACATTTGGATCCTGGGTTTCTTAAAAGCTGTCTCCTGCTCTACAGCAGCATTTCAAGGTATTTCCTGTTCTCAAGCCCACATATTAAGAGGGGGAATTGAGCTGGGCTTAGCAATAGCTAAAGAAACTAAATCTGGGATATTAAGCAAGTGTGAACAGGGCCACATTCAGTTCATGTCTTAGCACAGTTGCAGCTGGCCATAAATCTGACTTTTTTTCCCCCTTTTTGGCTTTCCTGTGAACTTTGGTTTATGGTCTGAAACACAGGTAAGAAGGGAAGTCCTGTTCCTTCAAAGACAAAGGGTAAAGTATAATTATATTCCATCTTATAAAAGACAAACAAGCAAAGAGGAGAGTCATGGACTAATACCTTAAGAAATCAGAGTTAGAGTATAGCTAATGGCACAGGCTAGCAAGGATTTGCAGCCTGCTAGCAAAAGACAAAGACATAAGACAGCTAAGTGAAAACTGGGGAGAGTGTCAGGGAGCACAGGGAGATAGCAAGTCTTGGGCACCAAAACTTTGGAGATCCAGAGACACCTTAACTTCTCAAGGCTTCAAAAGAAGTAGATGGAAAGGAATCTAAGTTAGAGGTCAGGGTAACTACTCTGAAGACAATCTTTGAAACACTACAAGTTCTTTCAAAGAAGTCTAAGAGAACAACTCTGTTCCTTATCAACCACTATTTGCTCTTTCATCAGCCAGGGGAAAAAAAAAAATACAGGCACTCACAGAGCAGAGATGTGCAGTCAGTTGAAATCACATGCCTCTAGGTCTTGTTATAATAGTGCTGTAGTTATTTGTTAGCATGAAATGCCTCTCCACTGCAATGGAGGACTTTACTGAAGTACCTAATTTAATCTTTCAATGAATGTGTTCCCTTGAATACAGTCTATTTTGTTTGACAGTTCTTAAATGCTTGGATGAATCTAAACATCAAAGAACTGGAGTACACACATTATTTTTCTGCAGAATCATTTAGCAACCCAAGCTAACAACCAGATTATTAATAATGAGCTAAATAAAATACTTTTCTAAGGGTTGATGGGCATTTGAATCTGAAAAAGAAAATATAATATTTGCTACTCAGCTTCCCTCTGGGATAGTATTTGAAAAGTACCCAGCTATCCCTTTAGGAAAGGCTATTTGTTCTCATGGTTACACTTACACTGAGGAAACTCATTGTAAGAGACAGAAATGAAAGTGATGCTGTTAACTCTACTAATGTATGTTTTGCAAAGGCACAGGGCTATGGATACACCAGAATTTTGGCTGATAAAATGGCAAAAGCTTCCCAACTTCTTGGCTGCATTCCTTTAAAAATCAACAGCAGTTCTGCAGTATCTTGCTGATGCAACAACTGGTAACCAGCTCATCAAATGTACCTAAATTAGCTTTACAGATTAGCTTTATAGCTCAGCTACCACTGACTGCCTGGCTGGATAAGAAATCCCTTTTTACAAAAAAAAAGCTTATATTGTTGTCTTATGGCTCTACTTTTCCTGTTGGCAGAAGTTATTATTGGCCTATCCTTTCTATTCCAGTAGTTTATTGGAGCTCTGTGGTGAAGCCTACAGTACTACACACAAGATACAGACAAAGATGGTCCCTCTCCCTGAACACCTTAAAAGAAATAATCAACAAACCAAACAAAAAACCACTCAAAAGTAACTATTTACTTGTCACTGCATCAGTTAATACAGATTGAAAAGAATAGACAAGACACTGAATTCACAAACCCTTCTGCAAGATCAAAACACTTCAAGATAAGGGCAGGAGCAATTGCTCTGAGCAATACAGTTGCATTTGATGTTTGCAGAATCTGAGCACAAAGGAATAGCTCCTGTGTGTGCAGATGAGACAGCATGGGGGTCTCAGGAGTGCAGACAGAGAAGGAGTACCCCTCAAATATTGAAAGGTGACAACAAGATCTAGAGAGTGGAAGAAAATAATGTCTTATACAACTAACAATGGTATGCAACTGTGAACCTACAATTATTAATATCCAGCAAGTTGTGAAGTTTAGAAGAGGTCCAATGAACACAGTAACTCACCAGATCTGCTGCTGGTCCAAAAAGTCCAATACAGCCATTGTGGCAGGCAGAGGGCCCAGACTTGCTCAGTCCTGGCAATGCCAGCACTGTCTAGGGTTTCCTGGACATTTTGATTTTCCTTTCCACCTAGAAAACCCCTCCAGTCAGAATTAGAGGATTTTTTACATTTGTGCAATCACTCAGATGCAGAAGGACATCAGAAATTCCTGGCTAGGCCCATGTCATGTGCTGTGGGAAAGGGGGAGAAAACCTCAAACCTCCTGGTCTTGCCGAGTTTCAGGCAGGTGGAGAGATCAGTTGCACTGCAGCCTGTTGTAGGTAAGAGCTTTCCAGGAGACTCACTGCACCTGAGCAGCTCTGTACATGAGGACAGGAACCAAGCAAACACATCTCTGTTCCTACTAAAACCTTTGCACTCTTTAAGGTTTGAGGCTCAGTTAGTCTGCTAACCACAGAAGCAGGAAATTCCCCACTCTCCCCACAGATTCCAATACACACCAGTGCAGAGCTCTCTTTGCCTCCATCTCTCCCACACTCTTTCACACCCACACTCAGCCAATGAGGCTCATATCCAGAGTCTTCAAAGAGCAGCCTTTGTTAAGTAGCAAAGCTTTTCTTCCCCCCCCTTTTTATACAGTAGCCTTGTCAGAAGTGTTTGCACCTGTCCTCTCATATTCAGCTGCTCTCTATTTTTTGCTGAAGATTTCTCTTTTTCAGTAGAGGACATGAAAAGCAGAGGCTTCCATTCAGTGTTGGCTGGGAGGAAAAAAAAATTCTCTCTAAAACAAAGCTAATAGCAAAGCAAAGCGCAAGAGATAGTGATAATGTGCCTGCAGGGAAAGAAGCTTAGGGAGAAGTGTAGGAGGAATACTGATTCTAGACTTACAGCAGGTCTGTTTTTCATAAAGATAATAATAAAGAATAATATAGTGTAATTAGGACACAAAATCTCAGTAAATTGCTGAGTGCTTGTCTGCAGCTTTCACTAAGTTGGAAAGAATCCAGGGTGTTGGACATCCCTTCCTGGGGTGAACACTGAGACCTGTTTTCCCAAATTCACCTAAAGGATCTGCTGCTGCAAGTTAGAAATGGCTATTGGAATTTCAAGACAAGTTTGCTTGTTTGTTTATTTCATTACAATCTCCTCTGGGTCATGTATACAAAGGCTGGTGTGGGTATACCAACCAGTACAACACCACAAAGACCTATTTGGGACCTGAAAACCAAGGATGCACAATCTATGTTGCTTCTAGAGCTAGACTGAAGGTTAGAAACTGGCATCTCTGCACCATGCCCTCATGGTAAAATATTTTCTTGTCTTTTGCACTCAGCCTGAGCTGGGGTCACCCTTTGCCCTTCCATTGGTGTGGGCTCTGCTCCTTGTATTCTTCCAAAAACAACCCCAGGCAGAACGCTGTCAATGTCTTCTGCAGCCAGCATGACACAAGAACTGTGTTTAAAGAGAGAAGGATCCAGTTTGTCTGCCCTTCTGACACTGAGATGGGATGGGAACTATTCCTGATTCAGAGTGGCTGGTGCTGAGTAGCTTTCCAGAAAGCCATGTAAAACAGACCTGTACTGATCTTATTCAGGTGCTAAAGGACCAGTTGTCACCAAACTGGATTTATTCCTCACTATTTCTTACCTTCTGTTAAAAATTAGTTCCTCTTTAATTTTCTACACAGTTTTGTTAAATAAGGGCATCAGTCTCCCTGAAAGAAAATCTTTGATTCAAAGTTCACCATATTGGTTTCTAGCACATGTATACCTGCAGTTCTGCTCAGGAGAAAGTGACTGAACCTTTAGAATATACTGCATCAAAAGAAGGACATTCTCCCCATAGTTCAAGAAACTGTCTAGTTGGAGACCTTCCTGGGTAGTCTCTTCTCTTAGGGACATGGCTGTGAAGCTAATCCAGCTTTTTTCCAGACATTTTAATCATTTTAAGGTTTTATGCCATAACATCACTGCAAAGCTCTTACAACAATGAGTTCCAACTGAAGAGGGAATTTGAGTTGAAGTCAGAGCAGTGGAAGCTGGAAAACCTACAGGCAAGGGATGCAGGCAAAACCCAGTAGCACAAGCTCCTAGACTAAGCCTGACATGTTGGAAGGAAGGAGACTGCCCTGGTCAGCAGCCCTGGAGCAAAAAGTCCTTGTCTCAAACAGGAGAGACATGAGGTTTTACTGTGAGATGTGTCTCTCCAGTCTGCCCTCACAGTCCAGCCACAGCAGCATACAAAAGACTGAAACACCCTTAATCCCTGAGCAATACCTTTTCCCTGGCCTTGGGCTGAAGGGTACTGGTGGTGATAGGGGTGTGTGTTATCACAGAATCATTGCAGCTGGAAGAGAACTAACTCTAACATCATCAAGTCCAACCACCAACCACACACAGATGTATTCCTCCTTATCTGGGGAGCTGGAGCTCTGTATTGCTTAGAAGTAGTTACCAGCTCCCTGGGATGTTTTGACATTTCCACACATAGTCCTGTGGGGTAGTAATAAATTGGGTTTAAGTACCCAGACACCTTATTATTTGCCACTTGCCCTGAAATCACTTTACTGGCAGGCCAATATAGACAGTGCAAGTTATGAGGTTCAGAGATAAACAAAAAGGTATATGCATAAGATGAGTTTAAAATATTTTTGTCACTCTGTGTCATTCTATGTTAAGATGCTAATGCTGCCTTGAAGCTGGGATCCAGTTCACAAGGGAAAGCTTCACCTTGAATATAGCTTTCACTGGAGAGAATGAGGCTTTTCTCTCTACCCTGTTGTTATACACCCAAACTCTCTATGGTGATGGCATCACTTTCAAGCATTCTCCCCAAGGGTTTCTTGTGAGTCACCATTTAATCAGGGGTCTCATTTTAACAGCCCCCCACAGGACTGCTGGCTGTGTCTGTCTACTTAATAACAGTGATGCTCTTTGAACGTGACTAGGCAGAATTATCTGCTATCCAGAACATACTAATGAATGTTCCAGTTTTTAATTGTAAGCACACATTAAGCCATTGCAAAGTAAATGTTCTTTTCCAGCTGGGGGAGCAATATTTCAACCTCAGTGCATTGCTTTTTAATAGCAGGGAACTATACTTTATGTAAGACAGCAATGATTCCATAAGCAAGTTCAGGAATAATACTTGCTATTCATTACTAAGTTTTCATTGTGATGAGACAGAAGAGTTTGGGTGTAGGTGTGTCTGGGACAAGAAGTGCTCTGTAGAATGGCTTTGAGAGATAGTGTGATTGAAGTTAGTATTTTTCAATAGCTTAAAAAAGCTGAAGAAGTTCTTAGAACTTCAAGCAGTCATTACTAACAAATCACAGATAAATAACTAAATAAATACTATGTAATGTTATTTCTATAGAGAAGCAAGTGAAAAGGAATATTTCTTCCTAATGATGGTTTATCTTAGCCTATTTTCATGCTTCCAAGAATCAACACAAAAGCAGCAGATTAAAAAAACCGACAAAACAGGCATAAAAGGTTTCTGTTTTAAACAAATCATTTGGCAGTGATACCTTTCTTACCAGCCAGTCTGCTGCTGAAATTAGACTATGGCCTATGTCAGACTAGAACATACTCCCTGGTCTTAAAATCTGTAGATCAATAATAGTGTACAATGTATCTCCATGCCTCCACATTTTACCAAGAGCTGCATGATCATCGATTGCTGGATTGGAAAGTCTCAGAAGGTTCCTCTCAGCCTCAGATCTGTCTTGTGTATGGATCTGTGCTGCAAGAAACCCTGCTCAGGGGTATTTGTAGAAAAGAGTCTTTCATTGTCACTTTACAGATGATGAATGAAAGAGGAGGGAGATTAAGTGCCTTCTAGGGAGAGCAAATCTTTTGCAGAGCCAGTGTTGAAGTCACATTGTTTGATTCCTTTTTCAGTACCTGAGCTCATCCTGCTCCTGCACTGACACTAATGAAATCACCATAAATGGGACCATGACAAAACTGCTAAGTTTTCATGCTTTGAAGATTGCCTGAAGGTGAATGCCATGGCCCCACTGTGGTATCTCCTCTTTCTTGTCCATTTTGAACAGTGTGTAACTATTAATCAATTAATCATTCCTGAAGTTCAATCAAGGGTTGAAGTTGTAATCAATTGGCAACCTAATGCAACACAAGGATGTTTGCCTGGCTGCCTGCCTGCCTGCCCCTCTAAGCTTAATTAGCAATTATCTCTGCTGAGTGACCTCTTGATCCTGCAGAGTTTAGCTAAAAGAAGTGTATCCAAGTGGTAATTTCACCTTTTGCCTCCATCAGTTGGTATTATTCTGTTTATTAAATTCCCAGCCACTCCAGAGCTTGCACAATGGGAAAATCTCTGGTTAAACCTGCAATTACTGCAATGAGAAGATATAGTGGAGTTATTCTTGAAGAAGATGAAATATTTTCTTATTTTCCTCTCCCCCCCTTACTTACAAGCATCTCTTCTCCTCAAACTGCAAATTGGTATTTCTAGTAGAACCCACCAAGAAGAATCTGTGGTAAAATTAGCTGCAGAAAGAACCACAAAGAAGGAATCTGATGTCAGTCTGTCAGGACCAGGTTTCCCAATGCAATCCAGTTCCTTATAGGTAGATCTCAAATTCTCTATCTCACTGACATGTTATCAGATTATGACATTTCCAGTGCAAGGAAGAGGGCATGGCTGTAAAATATGCTGTTTTAGCATACTTAACTACTGCATATTTATTTCATTAAAAATCCTGTTTCCCCACCTTTCTCTGAAGTATCTTTGTAGACAGAAAATAGGCTGTTGAAAGCTGGAAGTGAAGCACTGGAAGATCAGCCTGAACTTGAAATGAATAATCTAGAAACAGCAAGAAAACACTGAACATTATCTGAATGTGGAGAACACATTTTGGCATTGCATAAGGGCTCTCATAATGGCTAAGTAATTGCAAAGGCTAATACAAACATAGCAAAGGAATTAAAAACCCCATTGTTCCCAAAACACTGATAGAGTCTGTTGGAGAGCTCTCTTTACAGTAGATGCTGAGTACTCTTCCCAAACATTGACATCATTTAAAGAGGTTTAACAACCTTTACACTCACATCTTTGCAAACTCAAACTACTCCTTTGATTAAAAAAAAAATCAGCTTTAGTAGTTACATGCACAGATACTTGAATAACTGATGAGCTAAATCCAAATGTTCTGCCAAAGGAACTCTGCTGATAGTCTCAGCAAGGTATGAGCCTGTCTGGGATCTAGATCACTTCACTGTGGGTGAACTAGTGCTGTGGAAAATGTGTACAAGGTAGTAAAGATATCTTCCAAAGTGTTTTATCTCAGTTTCTGAATGTTGGTTGCAAAGACAACCTCTTCAGGGTCACAGATTTGACCTTCTCCTCCCTCTCTGTTTTAAAGAATGGAAGCAGAGGCCAGGGTTGCTAATACATATAGGACAACATGAGGACACAGCATCATCTGAGGGGTTTGAAGACAAACAGCAGTAATACCATTGCTGTATAAAACTGTTATAAGCAATATTCCCACTGGACAAGTGGATAAAATACTGACTTTACACAGAGCAATATTCCTGGGAGAAGGTCCCTAAATTATTCCTTGGGGTGTCTTGTTGTTACAGAGGTATGATGGATGTCCATGCATTAGTGATGCCATCTCAAGCCATCAGAAGAGTGGACACAGAAGAAACATTTTGATTAAGTGTTCCTGTTCAGCTTTATGTACTAAAAGCTGTATTGGACAGAGAAGCAGAACTCTCACCTCTGCTCCATCTTTATTTGTATTCTCACAACGTCACAAAAATGGAATAAAACAACCAGGAAGACAAGACTAATCTCAACACTCTCATGCTTACTGGAGGCAGGGCCTTCTTTTGGTGGCTGTAGATCCATTCAGTTCTAGGGGTTTGCATCTCTTTAAGTAACTATCTACTGAAGTACTCTTGAGGTTTAAATTACTCCAGTCACAACAGATTGTGTGTCTCTGCAGCACCTGGCACAGGAGGTGCTGGTTGATGTGTAGGCCTCCTAAGTGCATAGATACTTTCAGGCTCCTACTGAACAGATGAAGGTGATTCCTCTTTTCTTTTTCCTACCCTTGTTGTGTGACATTCTAGGAGAAACATCTGCTAATTAGTAGTGGCTGTTGTTGATCCTTCATTTGCTTCAGAAATTACTGAAGCTCTAATAAAGAGCTTATGAGGGACAGTTGCTTTGCACAGTTTTGGGAGCTGAACCACAGAACATTACCCAGGTCAGAGCATTGGTATTTGCTAGTATCTGTTGGCTTTGACAGGATTGTTGTGCCAGGTTTAGAAAGGACATTTGCTGCTGCTAATGATTTAACAAGAGTAGAGGAAATCTCCCAACACAGCACAAATTAATGTGCAGGGCAATAGCTGTAATGAGGCTATAAAGGAAATAGAACACCCTCAAGCAAAGCTGTATTTTCTGACTTCCCATTTTCAGGAATCTGATTGTGGTTTGTTTTGGTAGCACTTGAATTAGGGAAAATGAGGGGAAATTGGAGCTGCTGGATTTTTGCATGTAGATGTTCTGGGCTGTCTTCACCTGGAGAAGGACAAGGGTGATATTAATGCTTGAAAGCACTATATAATAATCACATCCTTTTTAATGGACATAATAATAGCATATATTACAAGCACAGAAGATCAATCTATATTACAGCAATTAAACATAGATATTTAAAAAGGAAAGACTAAAGACTTATTTGGTAAAATAAATGAGTCATTGGCTCTGTTCCCTTGATCATAAACTATATGGTAGAGACAAATAAATTCAGTGAGTGTTTGAAAGTTCACTGAACATATTTCAAGAGAAATGCCAAAGAATTTGGTGTCTCAGGACCCAATGGATGAGAAGTTGGACTGAAATTCAGCACCTGACTGGCACAAAACTGACACAAGGGCTGCCTGACTGGTTCACTTAATAAACCAGGAGAGCCAACTCTGACTCTAGATCCCAATCTGTAATGGACATCATGAGGAGCAGACTGACTGAAAAACAGTGCTTATTGTAGAATAAGGAGAGGATTTTAATGACTTATGGGTGTGTTTGAGCTCACAGATGAAGAAATGGGAGGTGTGTTTTAAAGGAGGATGGGAAGTTCGAAGTTCAAGTAGAAGAAGACTGAGGCATCTCTCAGCTGTTTTGAGGGCTGGTGAAGCTCTGTGCTGTGCTGTGCTGTGTGACAGCATGCTGACAAACAGCTGATGACCTGTTTTTTGTCTCTCCAGTGCTGCCATTTCTCCTTGCTCCTGAACACCTCCATAGAGCCACACCTTATGCTTGGGAGATGCAAGCACTCATCCACGGCAAGCTTCATGGACAGTTACTCTGTAGCATGAGTTGTATGAGTTGCTCAGCTTCCTAGGTTCCTGTCTGCATTACCTGTCAGCAGCCCTATTTCACTCCAAAGCTGTTGCAGGTGAAAGCAGCAGTCACTTCTCTTTGAATTCTGCCTCTCTAGTGGTTATTACAATACAATAGCACTAATGACAACAGTGTAAACTTCTTTATCATCCATGTCCCTAATGAAATGCCTTGTATCTCCCTGTCATGATTTATCTCCAGCTGGCAACTCAGCACCACACAGCCCCTTGCTCACTCCTTCCATCTAGTGGGATGGGAGAGAGAACTGGGCAAAAAGTAAAACTCATGGGTTGAGGTAAAGACACTTTAACAGGACAGAAAAGGAAGAAAATAGTAAGAATAATAATATAATTATAATAAATTACAATAATAATAGAATTAGAACTTGGAGAACAAGTGATGCACAATGCAATTGCCCACCACTTGCTGACTGATGCCCAGTCAGTTCCCAGACAGGTGTGTTCCCTGGTCAGCTCCCCCCAGTTTATATACTGGGCAGGACATCATATGGTGTGGAATACCCCTCTGGCTCATTTGGGTCAGCTGTCCTTGCTGTGTCCCCTCTCAGCTTCTTGTGCACTCCCAGCCTCCATTGGCAGGGCATGAGAAGCTGAAAAGTCCCTGGTGTAGTATAAACACTGCTCAGCAACAACCAAAACATTAATGTGCTATCAATGTTATTCTCATCCTAAATCCAGAAGACAGCACCATACCAGCTACTAGGAAGGAAATTAACTTTATTCCAGTCAAAACCAGGACAGTCCCTAGAGGGGGGAAAGATATTTGGATCTTTCTCTCAATTATTTTTCCAGTCTATTAAACTGTCTAAACTCCAGTTTCTCAAAAATATATAAATAAAATACAAACCAGAGAGAACAAATGAAAATTGAGGCCTCTGCTCACCTCATCCAGCATCATGGTTGATCATCCCCAGGAGATATCTTCAGAAGCATGGCTTTATGACCATGAAAGAAAATAATGATATGCTGAGAAAACCTGCAAAGGCACAGCTCTGTTGCACACTAAATGGATCCCCTAACTGATTTATTATTACCATCTGCAAAACAAATAGAGGTAGGAGAAGGGGAAGGGATGGGTCTGTTTAGTTTGGTGTCTACACAGCAAAAAGAAGCTACCACTGAGGGTGAATGGAAGGCATAAAGGCAGGAGCAAGAGAGAGGAAAAATCTTAAGTCTCCTCACAAAAGATCCACCACATCTGAGGACTGCTCTTGTTCAACCAAACAACTGAAAGTGTGTTCCCAATGTATACTGAGATTCATATGTATCAAATGGAAGTTTAGTCATCATAGCATGAACCCTCTTCAGCTTCCTGTCAGTGCTTTGAAAAACACTCTTACCTGTGTCTGGGGCTCTGACAGGAGGCAGGATGGCACCTTGCTATACACAGCCCATTTCAAACACTGTAGATCATATGCATTGCACTGAGGATCTCATATATACCTGTCTTTTGGAGCATATCTGTACTTGCCCATTATTAGTGAGATTTTGGTTCCCAGCTTTAGTTCTCAGTGGCTTTTTATGAGAGTAGATTTGTTTAGACAGATCAAGTGCATGCACAGAAATGCAGTTTGGTCTGTGGCAGAAATGCCTGAATAAGCTTTGCTCTGTGTATTGAGTGCCCAGAAAAGCAGAAGAGCAGCTGCTTGCTAAGGCTCTGCAGAACCATCTGGCAGGGTTACCTTCATTATATTCCTGGCTGACCACTGACTTAAGTGTATTAGGGCAACTTACTTCAGCTCCCAAGACTCTGCCCTCATGTTAAAAAGGAGATGTGTTTTTTTTCTGTTGTTCTCGATATTGAAGTGCATAAAAGAAAAATGCTGCATGGATCTCACTAGAACCACAGCTTCTTTGTTGTGTCTCCTCAGCAGAAGCCACAGAATTCCAGAAACCTGGCTGGGTGAGACCTTTGGAAGCCACCTGGTCCAACACCCTCACAACAGGCCAAATTTAAAACTAGATCCAGCTTCAAAGTTGCAGCCAGTTAGATTAGGTCAGTTTGGTTAGGTCCCAAACTTTTGGGCTCTACAGCAAAATAAAACAAAAGCAGCAGTAAGAAGGTGGAAAGAGAAACCTGCAGATTCAGAACTGCATTGCCACTTTCTCATCTCTGTAGTAAGGCACTAGCATGAGCTTACACTGTGCTTGGGAATGCAAAGTCCCCAGGAAGCTCACAGAAAAGATGGTTCCTAATACTGGTGATGATCTCTACCAGAACAGCTTATGAGCTTGTGCACAATGTAATGTACATTCTGAAGGAACAAGCACTGGATTCAAGTGGTCAGCACAAAGGGCAGAAAAAATAACTGTGAGTTACCTCTACCCTGCTCTGTTCACTCACTAGCATCTATCTGCATGTGACCAGGACACCTCTGCTGCTTTCTAATGGGTGGGTACCAGAAATAGATTGTAGCATGGCTCAGACAACGTTCCTGCTGATCCCCTTTACCTTTGCTCTCTAGAGTGTGATTGACTGGGAAGATGACTCATTAAATGAGGAGCAGAAAGCAGCAATTTAGTGTTCTAAACTTGTCCCTGCCTTCTTGACAAACACCTGCACAAGTCACATTTTGCACCATTTCACACAGATGGCTGGCAGGCCAGCTCCCGTGTCTGCCCAGGACCAGGTTGAGAACTCTACCACATACCAAAATGAGATGAATGGAAAAACTTATCTTCAGCTAATCCTTGCCATGGGCTAAAGAACCAGACTATATTTTCATAGCTTTGAAATAAAATACCACATGCAGTTTGCAAAGAAAGTAATGCTGAAATATCAACATTTTAATCAATCATTTCACTGTGGTCTATGGTTTAGCATAAAAATGTTGAAGAGAGACATGGTATGAGCAAATACATGCATATGAACAGTTCATTTTTTGTAGTTTTCTGTTCCCCTCAGCATATTGTTGCTGTTTATACTCCACACAAATCAATTTAAAAGGATCTGAAGGGATCAGAAAAGTTCATATACCCATCTGTCTTCCACAGCATTCATTTAATGGGTTGGACCTTGGGTTATACCTCTGGTCTTTGGGGAGGGATGGGGAAGCTTCTTCCACTGATAGATGAAAGGAGCTCCCAGTTTTCCCCTGCAGAGCACCTGCTGCTCAGCTCTGTCCCAGTAATATCCTGGGTAAATAGAAAGGTCTTACCCCATGTCTGATAGTTATCAGTAGTGAGTGCTAAGGGAAAAGAGGACAACAGGGATGGAGTGATCTTTTCCTTGGTAAACTGTTCTAGCTCCTCACAATCTGTGATTTACGATCTTCTAGAGCTTGAGAGTGGATCCAGATCACAGTCTAAATGTCACCCATGCAGTTTAGTGTTCACCAGGAACACCAAATTCTCCAGCCTGGCTGATTTTCCTTCCCAAGATCAGCTCTCAGACAAGACATGGTTAAAGGAAAGACCTGTGCACTCAGTGTGTTTGTATTTAGATGGAGAAATGAGAGCTGATATGGCCTTGTAGTGAGCAAGAGCTCACAGGAACAAGCCTTGATTTTCATTAGAGCAGCCATGCTCTGCATTTCTGTCCCAGCAGCTCTGCCTCAGCCTCTCAGGTGAAACCTCAGCAGATGACTCACCAGCCATTAACTCTGCATTTCTCCCATCAGTCTGGCTGAAGCCAGTGCTAAATTTAACTGTTATATGTTCAGCTGGATCTCATGGAGTGAGAACAGTGAAGGACAAGAGATAGTGGGAGGGCTTCTGAATTGTGTTCTGAAATCCAGACAGCTAAGGTTTCAAGAATACCTCTCCAGCAGCAGCATGGGGAGAGGTGTCCTTACTCTAAAGTGACTGAAGTGGAAGTGGATTGTCACCCATAGCTTGAACTCTTTGGGCCAAACTACCTCCTTCCTCACACAGGGAAATCTGTATTTGAGGAACCAATCCACCCACATGCAGATTTGTCAGCCTTGCCTCCCCACACATCAGAGACTGATATATGATTGAAATAAGGTTTTTGTCTCCCCTTATTAGTGAAAGTGAAATGAGTTTGAAAACCTAATCCCTCTTAAGTTTAATCAAGTATATTGAGAGCTGAATATTGCAAGAAATCAACCTCTTGGGGTGTCATTGCCATACCATTGTTCAGCAAACACATCTTCAGCCCTTTTCCTGCAGCATTAATATTGAAAAAATGGCTGAGAAGGTTCATCCTTAGGATATAGTAAGTGAATCCTCAGTCTTAGGTCACGAGGGCTGAAGCACTTGGTCTCCTGTCTGGGGAGATAATCCAAACTCAGAGAGGAGAAAGGAAGTGAGGAAGCAAATACTGTCAAGAAATTGTTGGAATGATGACAGTAATCCTCCTAATCTGTCTCTGCAGAGTCACAGTCTACTTACAACCTGAGCCTCTCAACAGATTCAGAGAGAAATGGAAAGCACTTGTAAAAACTTTTCTAACAAAGCCAGACATTACCTCAGAACAGAACAAGTAGCACTCAGTTCTTTACAAGCTGTGGGTTTAAAAGAGTAAGTCTTGCTCTTTATCTGAATCATGAGTGAGGACTGTAAAGAACACTACTGTTTTGGGACAGCTTCCTCCAGAATTCAAGAGCCATTTCATGCTGGCTATCCAATTTTGGAGGCAGAAGATCTGAAAACAGTTTAATTATGGAAGAATGCCATGAGAAGTTATGTAGAGATGTTCCCATGATCTGCTAAAGCAGACCTACAGCAGAACACTGCTGTGCAGGAAAGATGCTAGAGGGCAGACTGAGAGCAGTGAGGGTGGTTAAACCTTGGAGCAGTGACCCAGAGAGCCTGAGGCATTTCTGCCCAAGGAGACACTCCAGACTTGGCTGGAGAAGGCCCTGAGATGTCCTTTTCCCTGACTGGAAAAGGCTTACTAACTTTGAAAGTAGATCTAACCTTGAATTTGGCCCTGCTTTGAGTGAGGGCTTGATCAGATGACCTGTAGATATCCCTTTCAACCTAAATTATTCCATGATCCTATGAATCTAGACAAGGTCAGCAGTAAAGCTCCATTCTACTTCTGTGTTTCTATTTCCTCCCTGGCTGGTCTATTTTGCTTGATACAGGATGTCTCTCACTGTCCATCTCTGTCATCTCTGACATGATGAAGACCTTGACCAGATGACCCTCAAGGTGCTACAACAGCAGTTACAACCTTATGAAAGCCAAAGGAATTCCTCAGTGCACACTCAGCTGGCATTATAAATCTGATTTAAACAAAACAATGAAACCCAACATCACCAGTGCATGCTCAGCTTTTTCCCTCCTTATGTTGCAGAAAAATATCAAATAATCAACAAGCACAGAAATGGATGAAAACCACATCAGCTCCTAGAACAGCATGGTGATACCTGCAGGAGCATGTGAAGTATGAAAAAGATGCCCAGCAGGAAGAGAGAATTAGAGAACTCTATTCCAGAGACAGCAGCATGAGGAGCTCCACTGAGGTTTCTTGGAGGAGGTTTGGCACAGTTTACTAAATTGGTCATGGCTTCAGCAATCTCCCAAATTTGCATCTGTCACGGTCCTCCCATGCAAGTAAGGCTTTTACACTGGGTACTGATTGCACCTGTATGTTTTCCTGCAGCAAGAAGAAAATGTATGTTTTTAAGTAGCTTTTTACTTTCTTGGCATTTCAAAGAAGATGGGGATAAAATAATAATAATGGTGATAATAATAATAAAAAAAAAGGAGATCCAGAACTAGGTTGGCAAACATAATCACAAGGTATGTTAAAAAGTTAAACATAGCTCGGTGCTTTGAAAATCAAGCACCCCAGGAAGCCGAGGCTGTGTTGTCCCTTGGCTTGATGTCACTTTTTCAAAGGAACGCTGTAATTGAGTAATCAGCTTGCTGGTTGTCATGGCAATTGCTGCTGGCTGCTTCAGGAACCGGCCTCCGCGCTCTGTGTGTGCACCACGGAGGGCAGCCACCCACCACCGCTGCCCCCAGCATCCCCACTGCATCCAGCAACCCCACTGCCTCCAACATCCCTGCTGAACCCAGCAACCCCATTACCCCCAGCATCCTCAACACACCCAGCATCCTCAACACATCCAGCAACCCCACTGCCCCCAGCACCCCTACTGCCTCCAACATCCCTGCTGAACCCAGCAACCCCATTGCCCCCAGCATCCCCAACGCATCCAGCATCCTCATTGCCCCCTAGCATTCCCACTGCCCTCAGCAGCCCTGCTGCCTCCAACATACCTGCTGCACCCAGCATCCCTGCTGCCTCAGGGCTGGTGAAGCTGCCCAGCATCCCTGCTGAGCCCAGCATCCCTGCTGAACCCAGCATCCCTGCTGCACCCTGCATCCCTGCTGCAACCATCACCCCCTGCTGCTATCACATCCCTGTGCTCAAAGCCACAGGGCCCAATTGCTCACCAGAGCCCAGTACTCAGCATCCAGCAGTGAAAAAGGAATGACTAACATGGGGAGAGCATGGCATGGAGGAGGATTTGAGTCACAAATCCAACAGCACCTTCTGCTGTCTGTCAGTGACTTGGGGTGTGCTGTTAAGTCATTTAGCAGATGGCAGTGCTTGTGCAGTTTAGATCTCATACTAGTGGGGGGCTTCAGGGGTTAATTCCAAATTTAAATGCAATGTGGAAAGGGAAAAGTATGTACAGGATCCATACTGAGAAAGCTGTTTGTCAGTGGCCTTTACCTGGTGATTAAAGTCAACTCATGCTGATCAGCATTTAAACTTTTAACTGAAGGGCAGATCCAGTAGAAATAAGGTGTGTGTTGATGGATGAAAGAAGGAAAGCAGGTTAAGTTGAGGTTTCTAAAATGCACAAAGGGAAACAACTTCTTTCATCCACTGCTGGAACTTCACCTGCTGTTTCTCCCTAGGAATGTTCTCATTGGGGGCTCAAGAGAAGGTTTTTGAGGAGTGAAATGACCGTTTTTGAGAGAGAAAAGCATGAGTCTAAATCACATAGTAAATGACAGATCTGTCCAATTGAGAATAACTCCACATCTTCCAGTCTGCTGCCTCCCCTCATTCCTAGCTACTACATTGTCATTCCCACACCACACCAGCCTGCAGCTACTTCACCCCAGGTGCACTCTCCAATCTCTGCACAGGATTTCCTTCATCATACAGGGTGGAAACATCCTGACTTCCCATACACTGAATGGAAGAAAGTGTTTAATCCTTCTTGCTGACTGCAGTCACACATAAGAAGCTGCACAAGGCATCTAGAAATGAAGTACTGTGCTGGTGAGCATTACCACTTCAGCATCTTGCACTTCCTACCACACCACCCCTGGCAGGAGTGTTTCTGCACTTGATGTCCTGAACACCAAGGTATAGGGCTCCTCTAAACATGGAATTTGACCCAAGAGAGTGGTTAATATTAGGTTTTTCTAAGCATGCCTTCTACACTAGGTGGTAAGAGCAGCCCACACGTTGGCCATGATGCAGATGGTCCATAGTATTGTGTTAGTAAATCAAGTGCTACCTTAGCTCTGGCAGAGTCTTACACGTGCTGAAAACCACTCTTTGGTCACTAACTGGCACTTTCAGATTTACAGCAGCCCACTTCAAGGGCTGCTTTTCATCTCTAATAGTTAAGTGTTACACTAGGCTCGCGACCAGCTCAGAGCACTTGTGACTCCAGTGTAGAACTGGAGGAAACTGGGGCAGTGCTGAGCCACTGGGAGCAGAGTGATGCAATATTTCCAGTGAGGGAGCTCCTGACCTGACGTCACCTCCAGAGTCACATCATTAGGACAATATTCTAGCTTCATTTCTCTATGCAAGCATCTGTTGAGGTTTTGACCTTAGGTCCCTGGTCATAAACTGAACATTGCTTTGAGAGGAAAACAGATAATGCATTTCAATTTATCCTTCTTCAGGCACTGGCATACTGTGGCTATGATATATACAGAAAACCAAGGCAAAACCCAAAGTCCTTTAAAGACAGATTAGCCAAACCATCATGGTAATTACAATGCTGTCACTCCACAAAAGCTGAAGTGTGTATTAAAAAGAACCAAGCAGATACTGCCTGTTCTCTAAATAACCAAGCAAACAAGCTAGGAGAGACCAACATGTGCTTCCTCAGATTCAGGTTCTTTTCAGTATTTTACTTTTTTCCAGTCATGCAGCATCTTAAGAGTTTCATAAACAAGGCCTAAAATAAGTGACAAATGAAAGACTATTGTCTAACTTGCTATAAGATTTCTCTCCAATATTCCTGCATACCTGAAGCATGTTAACATAATGCTGGAAATCAGTTCTTATTGCTTAGCTGTTTCTACAAGAGCCAGTGGAGACTGTATGAGGCATTGTTGCTTTGCAGAGTTTAGATAAAAAAACTTTTTTTCCTCCTCCAGTTTTAAGGGTAAAATGATGTGTAGTTAGAAGTTAGCTGAACCCCAGAAACCTCTGCCAGCACAGAACAAGAGAGTGAATATTAAGGCTGGTCAAAGTTAAGTACACCATAATTCTTGACAGTGTCCTTTAAAAACTGTTCTCTGCATACTGGAAAAAGTGTTCTCCCATTTGTCATAATCACATTTCCCTTAGCTTCTCTAAGTTTAGCATACTTTGTTTTGCACTCTGTAATGTCCTTAGCAAAATATGCCAAGCTCAAGTCTATCTAGCAAGTTGGAACAGTGATAGCAATTTTAATTAATCACTGTAAAGTTCTATTTTGCATGAAGAAAGCTCAGCCTCTCTGACCCATTAATTAAATCGTGGAATTTACAGTTCCTTGAAAATGTTGAAGAAGCAAAAGATTAGACAGATCTGAGCTGTATTTGAAATGGAAATTGAGACACATTGGCCTGTGGAAGGGAAGAGCAAAGTGACATGTTAAAAAATGCTTTTAGTTCAACAGCATCCACTAAGCTAAAGCCAATTGGAAACATGAATTTTCTGTGGCAAAAATAATACAGCAGCAAGAGGCAATAATTTAGATCTTTAGAGGCAAATTGGCCAAGCTCCTTCAATCCCAACAGAAACTCCAGCTTCCACAGGAAGAGTTTGGTTTCCACACTTCTGTGAGTGCTACAATCTACATTATTCCTCTTCATTAAAGGAATTAAATCCTGACATGTTTAGGTAGTGCCCTGGAGAAGAGAAAGCTGATTAAAAAGATAGAGAAAAGGATGTGGGTCCCTCTGGCCCCAGCTGAGCTCCTAACTCACACTATGGCTGGGGGGGGAGGAACTTGCTTCTGCATCAAACCAAACTGCAGAGGTGGGTGTTAGCACCAGGCTCCTATTGTAATTCAAAATCCAGCTCAGTGTTGAGGTAAGAAAAGTAAATATTTTATTCAAAAAGTAAAAAAAAAAAGGCTATAATGTTAAATTCATTGATAAGGAGGCTCAGATTCCTTGCAATTCTTTGTGTTGGTTACTAGCATAAGAATCAGTTTAGTAAAAGCAGTGGGTATTTCTTCTGGGAAATTCTTAGGGAGTACAGTTGAGAACAGGATATATTTCTCTGTTCTATCTTGTAATATTCAATTAATTAACACAGGGACCTGCTGCAGATCCCACTCAGATAAACAACTGGAACTGTGACTTAGGTAAGGCACATTAACATCTCTCAAATCACTGTTTCTTGTTCACATTCTTAAGGCATTAAAAACCTCTGTAAATCCTCCATAGACATGGAGTAAAAGATATTGCCTGTCTCAAAGCCTTGAAACAGACACCACTTTACTCCAGAAAGACATCCGAGGTCTGAGCTAAGTTCATGAGTTTGGTTTCAGTTGGATTGGGGTTTATAGGATGTGCCCTGGGAAGAAGAATCAAGCAGATGTGGGACATCAGGAAGAGGGTACACTCAAGGATTGCAAAGCATGCAATGCCAATGCTGTGATTTTGGCTCTCTGTTGATTTCCTGAATCTTCAGGGCCTGTATCAATAAAAATATGCTTGACTAGGTATTTCTGTAAGTTAATTATGTTCTTCCATTACTAGGATTTACCACTCCTTTTTTTTCCCCAAAAGAGGCTGGGAGAATTGAACTCAAGTTGCAGCTGAGAAACTTCATACCAGCATATGTAATTTCTTCACAAAATGTAAATTATTACCAGTATTTAATATTTATCTACCTGCTTTTCACCTCCATGGACTGCCTGTAGTTATTGAAATTATTTCTGTCCCAGCCACAGGTGCCCTCCTACACATTTCCATTCCTGGTATTCCCTGCTGCCATCCATATGCAGCACAACTCCTCTGGGACATGCAAGTACCATATTTGGGCCAGTGTCCAGCCAGATCAGACATGTAAGAATTCAGCTTTGAAGTATTGGGAGGCTCAAACTTCATATGAATTAGGAAAATCACTCAAGAAACTTGATTTTGTATATGGATTAAACATTAAAGTTTTATTCTGCATGACTAGATATTTATTTGCCTGATGTCCTTCCCAAGTACAATGATATCCCCCTCCCCAGACAGTGATGTTTCCAGGATTTCTTCAGCCAGTCATTATGCCTAGGATGAGACTTTGACCTCCTTATTCTTAGCATGACAGCATTAACAATCCTTACAAAAACATTTATCCACATCTTAAGCTTTTCTGGCAGAACTAAATCACCTCCTATCCACGTATCCAGGCTGGCTGATGGATGTATGCAAATACATAGCAGTAGGGCAAGACATTTTAATATACAGCCCCAGTAAATTACTGAGATCACTATAAGAAAAGCAAAGGCATGATAAGTTGTTCTGTTGTTGACTATATATTCCCAGGATACAATGGTGATAGACAGACAGGCAGATAGGTGTTTGGGATACCTATCCAGCTGAGAAGCTCAAGTATAAATAACATTCTGTTACCCAACTGTTTGCTTTGCAGCTTCCCAAGCTACACGAGCACTGCCCTCTTTTTAAGTCTGCTGGGTTTCTAATTTAACTGAATAAAGAAGTAAGCCTTGTCATTTCTATTTGTTTCCTCCCAATAGCTCCCAGCACAGAGCATGGTGCACAGCAGTGGGTATTTCATAACTTTATCTGTCCCTTCGCTCCTTGGGCTCCCGCTACGACGTTGTGCATCTTGCCTGCACTTGGGAATAGCCTAAGTGTCCATTTCAGTGCAGTGCTGATGAATTCCAGCCCATGGGTTGCCCCAGAGCAGGACCCTGCTGCAGCCCTGTCCTGCCGCGGATAGGGAAGGAACCAGATTTGCTTCTGTGCTCCCCAGGAATCCCTTCCAGGCGCTGGTAGCTCAGGCTGTCATGTAAGCAGTGGCAGCAGATGGCGCTCAGGAATGCCCAGAACAGCTCCGGGCTGGTAGGTGACAATTCCGAGCTTACCAAGGGTGATGCTGTGCCCAGCGCATCTGTAGCTGCAGTCCCACTGGGACGGGTGGGAAGCAGAAGCCAGCTTCACCTTCAGAACTGCTCCTCAGCTAGGAGCGCTGCTTCAAGAAGTGCATTTGGAAATGCAGTTTCAGCTTGAGCTCTAGGTTGGTAAGAAACGTGTAAAAAAATAAACCCAAACCCAAACCAACCAAACAAACAAAACCCCCAAAAAACAAACCAAACACCAAACCACAGACCAAACAAACTAACATTTCTACTGAAGGGATGTGATTTTGAAGTAGGTTCATTCTAGCAGCATATGGATAATTGTTTAATTCTCCACTTGAAATCCTTTCAGACTTCTCCATAGAGGAGATACATGCATGATGGAGCTGCAAAAAACATACCCTGAGATGCAGCTGAGAGGGACAGGAGAATTCATTTTCAATACTTTTATTTTTGTTCAGTTTATTTTTCTTACTATTGTTATTTTGCATTCAGTAGAGGATTTTTTCCAAACCACTCAAGATGCTTTTCTGCTGTTATTTTTATTTCATTATCTGCTTTCTGAACCAATAGCTAAGCATTTATGGGAGAAGATTTATGGATCTGGAAGCAGAAGGTTTGCTGTTGCTGAAGCTTGCTTTACAAGCGAGACCCATGCCTGAGCAGGTCAGCAGAATGGATTGCATCAAAGAAAAATATTAGTTTGAAAATCAAAAAGCAAGTGAGATAAAGGGAGATTATATGTGTCTGCTATACATTTCTACAATTAGCAGCTGACTGTGCTCTGCATTTCAGCCGGGTTAAAAAGGAGAAAGAAAACCTTAACAACAACAAATCTGTTTAGTGGCAGTATTAGATATTATACTGAGACTTTGGGGGTTTATTACACTTTTTGTCACCAAGTGTGCTTTGTACAATGAAATCTCTTAAGTGACTATCAGAAGTTGGCCTTTTATGCACAACAATAATAAAAGTCCTTAGCACTTATGCTGCTTTTGACACAAAGCTTTTTGCAGACCTTAAGCATACAACCACAGGAGACCTGGCCACGCTACATATGTTAGGACTATCAGAACTAGCAGGTGGTATTTTCCCAGCACACGTGTTTACTGGTGCCAGGTTGCAGGCAGCTGGCCCAGGGGTGGGTGCTGTGAGAAGGGACTTCTCAGCAGAGCAAGGGCACAACTCCTGGCTATGTACCATCCCAGTGCAGATGGCATGGCTGGCAGCTGTCCCAAGCTTTGTCTACATAAACCTGAGCTGCTGGCTTCCAGGAGCTGTCTGAAATCTCCTGCACAAATCTTATCTACCCCTGCATCACACCACGAGGGGCAATCTTGAGGTGGCCTGTGGACTTGGCATCAGCCTGGAGTTGCTGCCAAAGAGCAAAAATGCAAGAGAAATGAAGCCTGCATCTGTAGCCTAGGCCATATGTGAGGTTTTCTCTATATGATGTACCAGCTGCTGGCCTTACCTGTGGCCTCAGCTGCAATTATGATGTGCAAGGTCAGTGTTTTTGGCTTCATGCTGCTACTGAAACTCAATGATAACACAAATTCTGCTGTCATGGCTCATTGTCTATTTGAGAAGTATCTGGGGGCAAAAGGGGGTTGAAGTGAGTAAGATAACAGAAGAAAGGCTTAGATCAGGAAGCCATCTGTGTCAAGACCTCTGTAACTGAGACCAGGCAGATGAGCAGAAGTAGCAAAGTAGCTCTGTATATAGTAAGGAGCTATTACTGCTGACAACTCCCTAGTTTGGGTGACACCTTTTAGAAATCTACATCTAATTCTTCCAAAAGAAGAGGTCTGTAATAGACCTTGAACTGGGGAAAGCCTTACATTTTTTTCTTTAGACATTCTTCCAAAGTTGAAGCTCAAGAGAAGGGGTTTCAGCTTCAGCATGCATTCATTTGAAGAGGGATTTTGAGCTTTGGTTACAATCCCTGTTGTTCACAGTAACAGACTTAGCAAAGGTTTTCCCAAAGCAGTAACCTGCACTTAGCATGTTCCATGGAAACTTCAAAATCTTTCCCTTCTCTCTGTAGAATACAGTTGGCTTTACATGACATATCTGCCTCACCCTGTAATATGAGATCCATAACTAGTCTGTAAAATTAATTAGCAAATTAGCACTCAATTAAAAAAAGCAAGCTGCTTATGTACTTATGACAATATGCTAAACAATATTTCAACTAAAGGCTTTATTACTGGGGTGACCTTCCAGCCTGTAAGGAAAAGGGAGCCCAAGATAGGAAACACATGTTTAAGATTTCTTCTGTCAGTATTAATAGGATCAGGCATAGAGTAGTATCTGCATAAGAGCAAGAAACAACTATATAGTTGCAAAGCTGCTCATCCTCAAATTAGGGTGAAATGGTTTTCCCTTGTGACCAGAAGACTTAGCATTTCTTATTCACTGACAATGCTTTCTGCAGCTATCTTGGCTCTTGAGAAGTCTCCTCCACATATCCAGTTTACTCTCACCATCTCCAGTGATACTATTTTATTTAAGGAAGAGTGCCTTCCAAAAATTAAAGCCATAGCAAATAACACTTTTTGTTTCCCCTTGGTGATCACATAATTAGGTCTGGTTTAAACCTGATTCTTTTCAGCTGTGATAGACATTTTGCATGTGCATGTGTGTGCACATGGATGTACAGTTCTGTACTGTGCAAGTTCCCCAGAGGTGAAGAAAAACCTCTTACTTATTTCTCTTTGCTTACTAACCTTTTAAATCAGAAGAGATTGCTTAATGACTCCACCAGGCTTGAAAGCACTGCTCATTCTGTACCCACCAGTTTGACTCATGCCCAGCCTGACTCAAACCCTTCAGGAAGGCAGGAGTTCCCTGGGGGGTGCTGGTCCCCAGCTTTTTGGTGAATCCTTTAAGAGAAACAAATCAGAATGTGGTCTCTTGATACTTTCAGTTTGCCTCGACCTGAGCTTTGGTGAGCTGCAGCTTATCCTTGTGTTGTCTGAGCATCATTTCTTCTAGAAGAGGCCAAGGGGAAAAAAAACCACCTGAGAAGTATTTACATGAGTAAAAAGCATAACAGGGCAGGTCAGGGTGTGCTGAAGACAGTCTTCTGCATAGTGCAGAAACATAAGCCTCAAAATAACAAGTTTGGGTACCAGCAACAGTGCAGAGATTAGAGCAGGCTGCCAAATCTGCTGACGAGGAAGGCTAGATGAGCTTGTTGGGCTTCATGCTGCTGTGGCTTGACTGACTGCTCCCCAAGCTAGACATCATATTTTCACACATACCAACAGTGTCTCAGATAATCAGCCTCCCTGAAAAACCCCATCACATGAAAACCTTCAGATAACCCACAGAAAAGAAATTAAGATGACTTTGGGAAGGAAGAGCCATTGCAGGAAACAAGAAGCAGAGAGCTGGTGATTAAAGGTTTTGGGGATAAATCTGACCTCATCTTAAATACCTACACACATAAACCAAAGCATATGCTTGTGAAAACCATGGTAATCTATGACACTGGCTACTGCATATCCCCAGCACACTGAAGTCACCTCTGGGGTACTGCACAGCCAGTGCTTAGAGTGGTATTCTCAAAACAAGTTCTGTCTTTATGGAGATGGAATCATTTTTGCAGGCACCCCATTTACAAAATACAAAGGGATGAGGTACTTTCCTGTAAGGTGGCACTATTTCCTTTAGTGTCATTTAATTTCCTCTGCTTAGTCTTTCCCCATCATCTTCTATTAATGTGCTCCTTGCCCAATTTCCATTGACTTTTCATATCCTCTGAGTTTAACTACAAAGTCATCTGTCTTGGAAATTCCCTCCATAGATTGAGAGTTTATATTCCCCTATAGGTCTTTTCATTATTTAAATAAAAACAATTAGTAGGTAAAAATCTATCTTCCTTGATACTGAAACCTCAATCAAACATTTGCCATGTGCATAAGATGTTATAATCTATTCCATTCCTATAACTTTCCATAGGTACTAATAGAAGAAAAGGTTTCCTACTGCTTAATATTTGGATTTTTTTTCTTTATTCTCAGAGGGGTCTGTCATACAAGTTACATCACTACTGTTCAGAAAGATTAGTTTACTATTTCCCATCATTTTCCTTGTCAACTGCTAGACTTCAAAAAGCAAAGCACACATGGCAGCTGGGTGCCTGTAATTTCTAAAGTCTGACCCTACATCTTTTGCATCCAAACTCTAACATCAGATTTCACTGCAGGAATTTTTCCCTCTTCTGTTTTGTTGTCTTTCCATCTCAATCCTTAGCTTGCTTGCTTTTTTATTTTTCCTTTCTTTTCCCTTTTTCTTGATGTAATTTTAAGCCTCTTGCTGCATTTGCCTCCAGAAATGCAATAAAACAGGTTAAAAAAAAAATGCCTTTATCTACCAACACACTAATTTCATTTCCATCCACATTTCAAGAGTAAATTCGTTTTCAGACAGAAAATATCTATGATGTAATTTTTTTAAACTGTGGGTAACTTGCTTCAGCCTTTGACAGCACTGCTAAAAAGATAAACATTCTGAAGCATTAATCTTTACCCTTCATGCACAAAACCATCTGGACTTATGTGTTCAGCCACTCATGAAACTTGGAGCAGGAAGGGGAAGGATAACTGAAGAGCAACATTTTCCAGGTTATCCAAAAGTCAAAAATTACTCTTAAGTTTTATGGAAGGTGGTTTTCATGATCATAGCACAACTGCTCTTCCTAGGTAGCACATTTCCATCTCTAACACACTGGAGCCACATCAAAGACCCTGCTTCCCTGGGGCCTTAGTGTCAGTCCTCCCATCCTTGCTCCAGCCATGGGGCTCAGCTCATCCATAGCAAAGCAAGGATAAAAAAAGCAATCACTTGTTTTAGGCCAGTTGCTAAAGAGTAACCAGAAGGAACTTGACCTGGTGCAGGTCTGCTTCTCTTCCATTATCTCAGGAGACATTAGTCTTTACCACAAGAAGCTTCAAAGCACAGAGGTGGATGTCAGAGGTGAGGTACTGTGTCTTGGGGTGGAAAGGAGAAGGAATTCAGTTCATCTCTTATTTTTAGTAACAGAAAAGACCTCTGCCATGAATCCAGGATAAGATGTAGAAGCATAGCTGGTTCTTGGATGCATCTGAGAGGAGAGACTACCTGCTCCATGCTGACACTTTCTCTAGACAGTCCAGCCAAGCAAGCTGCTCCAACAGTGCCCAGACCTCCACCAGCACATAAGGCCAAAGCTCTTCCTACAGCTCCTCTAGGGCTGCTGAAAACCTGTCTCCTCATGGTGCCAGGCAGAAACTTTTCTCTTAGGTCACCTGAACTGCCCAAGGAACCCACCACAGTGACCACCACACTAGCAATGCCATGAGGTGGGAAGGGGTTACCACGGCACAAATGTAAGGTACATCTGCAGCCTCTAAGTTTTGCCCTTCCTGAGTTTTCAAAAAGGCTACTACAACACTAAGAGCATCTCACCAAAATAACATAAAGGCTTAGTCATCTTAAATCTAGAAGTTGGTTCCTTCTCTCCTGTTATTCTCCCCCCACCCCCCCAAAAAATATTATTCTATTTCATTGTTATTTGTACTTTCTGAAGAGCAATGCATTTCCCAGAAAAGGATTAAATCTCTCAAAGTGAGGCAATAAAACTGAAGCTGTAATGAAACTCACTGGATATACAGGGAGATATTTCATTTAGGCACTGGAATAAAAACTAGTTACATTCCTGATCAGAATAATTCATGACCAAAATGCCTCATCCTATTTTTAATTGTCCTTGTTTTTCAAATAAAAGTTATAGATGGTTTGGCTAAATCATTGCCTGTCAAACTTAGGTTGTGAATGGCTCAGTGAATCTCAAGAGGCACTTTCAGTTTTTAGGGCAATTCATTTATTTATTTGGCTATACTAATAAAGTGCATATCTAGAGATTTACATTCTTATTCCACTGCTTAAAATGTATGAACCATAAGGCAGTGACAGGAAGGAACAACAAGGAAGAGTTTGCACAGAAACTCTGATCAGTATTCTTTTTTTTTTAATACCAAGATTTGAGAAGAAAGTTTTTCCCTTAAGATACTAGGGAAGAATACAATAGTTACATAATTGAAATCTATCCCTGCTTTCCAAAAAACATCTGAAGTGCTTGATTAAACCAAGAATTGAAGCATCATGGCACATTTAACCCGAGTTGCTAATAATGGTTGCTGCAAGTACATTGTATTTAGTGACCTGACACACTATACTTGTTTGTACAAAACAAGGAAAAGATACAGCTTGCTTATTTCAGAAAAACATTCAAATACAATAGAAGAGAGACAGAATGCAGTGGGAAAGCTGTTGTGGCTTACAATGCACTTTTCAAACCAGAGTTACATTAATTCTAGAAAACATTGTCCCCTCAAACCAGAAAGGTTTGAAGCAGAAAGGGATGTTATTGGCTTGTTAACAAAAACAGAAGTGTTTTCCCCTGTCTTTGCTGAAAGACAACTTTCTATCAGAAACTGTAATGGGAAATTATACAGATTCTTTATCTGTCCCTGACTCCCAGAAAACTGATGTGATTCTCTAGTAACCTTACTAACACTAAGTAAAATAACTACATCTTCATATTCCTCAACCATTATACCTCTGTTGCTGCCAAGTAAACAAATTTCCCAGATGTGACTCTCCTCCTTCAGCAGCAAGACACACAATAGAACAACCCAAGATTAAGTCAAATTGGCTTTACAGCTGTTCCTTCCACATGAGGGGTTATCTCCTTTACCACAAGCACTCTATTTTTCCATAACTAGCCCTTTACCCATTACCCAATATTAATGCAAAGAACTTCACAGCACCCCAGCCATCAGCCCTCATTTCTCTTGGTCTGCTCCCATCAACAGCCACAGTTCAAGCCCCTTGGGTGAATTAGTTCAGTGAGTAATGGGTTCAGTTACTGATTAGTGAATTAGCTCAAAACATTACAATACATCCAGCAACCAGGTCCAAACAACTTCAGTCATCAATTCTTTTACGGATATATAATCACTTTCTCAGATGACAGATCATGCATTTTCCTATTGATTATTCTGTCATTTACCTATCAAATGTTTCCAAATTAGTTAATTATCTATGCCAGGTACACATATAAGCCCAAATCATTACTACACTATTTTATCTGATATCTTCCAGTCTGCATATTCTGATTTCTGTTGTCTTTTTTTTCCAGTCCTTTCATAAACCAAAGAGATACTGCTGCTTGGTTTGCTTTCTAACTTATCTGTCACACTTTTAAACATCCCATCACTTTAGCTGCATAACTAGAATAAAAAGACTTACTGGTCTTCAAGCCTGCATGGCATTGATTTTACCTAATCAATTGATCTAAACCCAATCAACGTGGTCTTTCTCTGGCCCTAAACACTAGTAGAGTCTAAGCGTTATCTTTAATAAATTGCAGATCTACTGCAGCACACTAGGACTCACACAAAGCCAAAGGATGAAGGGAAACCTCCTCTACTAGGGAGATCTAAGAAAAAAAAAATCCCATATTCTTGGTGGTTGGTGTGACAGGGGCCAATGCTTACCCACACAAACATCATGAGTCATGTGTACCTACTACAGGGAAGAAATGTACCATTGACCTTGGAATGTAGACTATATTCACTTAGCTGACTAAATCTGAAAAATGAAAAAGGCCATCAAAGAGACACTGCTGATGAATGAAAGCTTTCTATTTCTGCTCTTCCACATGGTATTTCTTTCCCAGCTGGATTGTTGCAGAAGATTTGTCATAGAACTTGAGAGCAGCTTCCATGTAGTTGTGGTGATGAGAGTACATTTGCTCTTCATTACCCAGTACATCTTAAATTGCTTCCTGATCTTGGTAGCTCTGATGGACCATTGTTCACTACCCTATTGTTGTGTATAAGCTGTCAGCCTGAATATTGAGAAACCCAATGGAACACTGAAGTTGTTCTCTTCACAAGACAACTAAAAAAAACCAACCCAAAACACAGCATTCAGTACAAAGCAAGAATCTGAGCAGACTAATCATTTCTGATGCTAAACATCTTGCCAAACATCTGCTTATCTCAGACTGTGAGGGAAAGCAGGGGGAGGTTTGCACAAGCAATGCCTATAACACTGAGTAAAGGCAACACCAGTGCAAAGCAAATGCACAACTGCTGCTGCTTGCTAAACTGAATCAAGTCATGCAATCTCATTTCTCAGCCTCTCCAAAGACAAGTTTGTCAGGTGGACTGAAGTTAATGATGACAAAGATAAGAGGAACAATATCTGGGGAACATCAGGATGTATCCAAAATTAATATGGTTCAGAATGGGAGTTCAGCAAAGAAAAGTTATATCCCAGTTTAATGCTCTGTAAGGAGAGCATCCTTTTTAAGTAATGACAAATATAAACACATGAAAAGTGAGGAAAATCACTGCACACCTAGCTATCTGCTTTACACCATTTACTAACTCTGAAGGTTTGCTTCTGAGCAAGCAATGCAAAAAAATATTTAAAACCTCAGAAGAGTGTTGATTTTGATCACAGGTTCACACACAACCAAACATATCTGAAACTTATCACTTTCCCAAGTCATATGAGTGACAAGGTAAAAAAAATGTTTTTATTAAGTTAGCTATCTTTTCTTTGCTAAGGAGTAAGGAGCTGAACTGAGCAAAGAGGGAAAATAACCTCTTAAAAATGGCAGTGTTCAAAAGCCAGCAAAACAGAAACAAAAGTACAGTATGATTTCCAAGAGAAAGGCAGTGAGAATATTTAAGACTATAAAAGAAAATAGGATTCCATGATGAAGAGGCTCACTGGGCTATCTGCACCTCTATTATCAGTGGTGAATGATCAGGCAGATGCACTCCATGACATCTGTCATCATGATTGGATTCCAGTGAGTTTTATAAAAGAATACATCCTGCCTGCACAACCAACCAGTGCCTTGCCTGACCTCAGCCTGGTTGCTTTTGGCTATAAAGCCAGATTAAATTTATAAGATTTAAGCTGAGTCTAACCAGCACAGCCATTCCTGACTCTGGAGATGGATGAGTTATTTTGCTGTTTATGTTTGGGAGGTGGCCAAATGCCCAAATAGACTTTTTACAGCTGCCATAGCCTCACCTCACTGCCATTTGTACACAGGTTTCAAATATTCCTGCACTGCTCAGGCAATTCAGTTTGCAGTGCATACAGATTGCAGCAGGTCAGAAAATCTGCTCTGCTCCCAGAAATCATTTGACTTTTCACTTAGGATACACAAAAATCACACACACAATTACTCTAGCCTCAAATTTATTTGGATTTTGCCTCAGCAGAACTTGCTCTCTTGCTATCATGATAAACTTTCACCCTTCCATGAAAGGCAACATGTTTCTAGGGGAATTGTCACTTACTGGTCCTCAAAGTGGGGAACCATCTCTGGGCAGTGAAGAAAGCCATGGAGAGGGAAAGGCAGACTGCAGCATGTTACCCTCATATGGGGCTAGTGTTCTGGGGCCCCCTGGTATCATCCAGTGCTCTGGACAGGCTGGGCTCTTGCACTCCAAATACTGGTCCCAGGAGTGCCCTGTTGGCCCCAGCCCAGGTGTGGAAAGCGTCAGATGAGGATGGAGGAGAAGCTGAGGCCATGTTGCCTTGCTCAGTGTCCAGAGCATGCTTATGGTGGCTGTGGGCCCTACCAAGTTGCAGCTTCCCTGGGAGCTCCTCTGGGGTGCAGGGCAGCACCTCTATGTTTAGGGGCTGCCCTGCACAAGGTGTCCCAGGGAGGGCTGGGGGAACACAGGGAACGTTCCCTGCAGCACCATGCAGCCTGCATGACATCTGCTGGTGTGAAGACTGTGCCTGTGCTCCTGCTTTGATCTGCCATGCCAAAGGGATCCCCTAGCCAACCACCAGCATTTTTGAAAGGTCATGGAGATTGAGGAGGCCCCCCACAACTGCAGAAGGGCTAAGAGATGTAAATTGAAACAAAAGTGCTTCAGACTAAATGGAAAGATAACTTCCTTAACTTTTAGGATCATCAAGCCATAAAAAAGGCTGCCCAAACTGTTTCTGTAGCCTTCATCTTTGGGGGTTTAAAGACCCCTCTGGCTCAAGCCTCAAGAAATCACATCTGTGTCCACAGGTGAGAGAAGGTTGGACTAGAGACCTCCCAAGGTCCCTTTCAATGCGCATTACCTTTTTTTTTTCCTTCTTCCTCAGCTCTACTTACAGAAAGATTGTCATGGAAATGCTCTAAAAGTGAAGTCATAGCAATGTTAAAAATGCACAGCAGCACTGCAAGTAGTTTAGCTCAGAAGGATTATCTCATGGCCACATGTGATAACTTTGAACAAAAAGCTATGTTGACATCTTTGTCATCTCTACAGGCATTAAAAGCTAAAGAGATTAGGAAAATTTAGACAAAGTTTTCTAGATTTTAAACTTGGAACTTTAAGAGAGACAGAGGCAGACATTGGAAAGCTCAGTCACCTAGAAATGACCAAAACAGGTTTACAAGATCTCACATTTCTTCTGACTCGTTTTTGTAGTTGCTGATGCCTACAAAATGCCAAGTACTCTAAACACCTCTCCTGCAGCATTTAAGACTGTGTTTTTACCAACGGTCTGGTGACTCCCTGAAATGCTTTCTCTAAGTCTGAGGGTATGCAAGCAGTAAATCAGAAGGAACACAACTCTTGTCCCTCAAGTCTCAAGCCACAGTACAACAGCCCATGCCTTCTTTAGGAAGATTTCAGCAGCCTAAGTTAAATCAGCAAAAGCTATAGACCACTAATTTAAAGCATTTGACAAATTAATGACATAAATTCACGGAGTAGAACTGTAACTCAAAAAAAGTAAAATCCATGCTCCTGATTTAGACAGGTTAGGAAAACATAAGAACTGGCAGAGCCAGACTTGCTTAGCTACTGGTCCACCCAGTCTAGCTCCAGGAGCTTTCTGCTAGCTGTATATCCAGCTACTCACTCCTACAGTTGATTCTGAGATTTAAACTGTGTTCAAATAATACAGATAGTTCATATTTCTCCAAATAAGAAACGTAAATGACATGACCTACTCAGCCAGCAGAATGGAGAAAGGAAAGGGGAAAGAAAGAAAACCCACACTTAATAAATGGTGGTTTATTTTCCACAACACTAGTCAAGGCTTCAATGTGCAGCAGAGAAAGTGACTTTGTTTTGTGGAAACATTTCTAAATGCCTTAAAGTGACTAAGTCTTTCTCCACAGTTAACAGAGCTAAAAGTATATTTTATTATAACTCAGAATTAAAGTAACCTCCAAGTAGGTGTTAGGTGCAGATATGCAGCTCTATTTCTCTATCAACTTCACATAAGCTGGTTTACACTGTGCTAACCCAGGGCAAGGTGCTGTGCAGACAGGGTGGCATGTTCTGCTTACCTAGTTTTCAGAAGACAGGCAGAAAGGACAACTTGCTTCTGATTATTTATCTCACTGAAATGGAGTACTGCAGTTTGCCATCCTCTCTTACTACTGGCTGTGTGTGGTGAGCTCCACTTCCCAAGTATTTCCCTGCTCTTACTATAGCTGGAACAGTAAACAATGGCCAATTTCTCCTTCAACTTGCCTTTCTCCCCTTGGTCACCTGAACAGCATTTCCTCTATCCACCAATTCCTGCAACACTCACTTGGCTGGACATGTCATAATCTAAAGGGATAAGCAAAGCCCCAAAGAGGCAGAAAAGAAGAAAACAGTGCTAATTTGCTGTGCTATTCTCCACTAAAGCCCAACTCTCAGGAAAAATAACCACCAGCCCTTGAGAAATCACCAGTGTGCCAGGACAGCCCAGTGCTGGCAGGGAGGTAATGATGCAGAAAGGAGCAGCCTGGGCAGCACCAGTGGAAGTCTCTCTGTGCAGCAGAACCACTGGCATCACTAAATAGCCTGAGCAATACCTGAGTAGCATTACTCAATTTGTGCAGCACATGGCTGGGCTCCCAGTGCCAAGAAATTAAAAAACAATCAGCTTGATTGGGCTGTCTGATGGCAGTGCAATTAGCTGTCATTTCTGACAGCATATGCCCATGCACTGCTCTGGCTCATGTGAGCCTGGGCTGCTGGTCCACTTCTTCAAAACTACAGGAGCAGTGAAGATAGAAGCAGCAGCATCCTCCATCCTTGCAGAGGAAGATTCAAACATCCTGGTCATTAGTTCCCTCTGGATCAGTAAAACCAGCAACACTAAAATTCTTGCTTTGTTATGCAGAGAAAAAACTTTCAAAGGCAGGACTGGGCATTTAGGGAAAAAAAGGCAGAGGATCCTTGTTTGCCATCAAGAGGTCTCCCTGATGCTTTAATTAAGTGTGTACATTTGAAAATGTTGAATAATTAAATTAAAGACTAGATATCAGTTCTTCAGGAGGAGCTGTGTTTTTATATGAGTTTTGAATTTATAATTGAGTAGATCACATCACAACAACATGTATTTAAATCAGACTATTTCTAAATATACCTAACCTCCACACACACAAGCTCCCAGCAGGTGCCTCGTTAAACAATGAGGACCATGGGAGGTAGACTGCTGTTATGAAGCCTTTGGTGAAAACTAACTCTAATTGTGTGCTTGCCTCTTTTTTTTCCCCTTGTCAGTTATAATAGTAAATCTCTTTATAGTACAAAAAGAGACTTTTGCACTTCAAGCTAGGAAGTTAAGTAGTGTGATCTCAGGATATCATCTGCCTTAGTATTTAAGGCCTAAAAGCTCAGAGTATTAATATTTGATTCTATGAGTACCAAAGTATCTGAGAACATAAGCCTAGTTCCAGAGACTTCAAACACCTTTTTGTAATTTTTTTTCCTTCTATGCAGCACATACAAATGCAGGGAAACCAGCCATTATTTAGAAAGAAATCCCCACCTTCAATCTCCAGGGAAAAACAATAATGCAACAGATGTAGTGGACATAACCTACACATGACTGCAACATTAAAAACAAACAAGCTCCTTACACATACCTTATGGAAAAGATAATAGACTGATGGTAATTAAAAGCCTTTCTATTTAGCTCCAGGTTTCTTCTTCTTTTTATTAAAACACTTAATGAATCTGTTAGGGTTTTTCAAATGCAGATGCTAACTATGTTTACAAGTAGACTCTAGCAAATACATGAGCCTCTGAATCCTTAGCTAACCCAGACCATAATCTGAGCAGCAGCCTGAAGCAAAAGAGGCACACACACTGGTTTGTAAGTAGGTTGGGGATTTTTCTTCTTAGAATGCAAGTTTTGCTGTTTGACTACTACATGCCAGAGCATAACTGCAAAGTTCAGTATAATTCAAAGCCAACACTACACAAAAGACTGAACAACAGAAAATGTTCTCTTAAAATTGTGTTCTTATAAATAAAAACCTTTTAAATTTAAAGGCTAAGTTATCAACTCCAAAAAAAAACCCAAAACAACCAAGAATACTAAGACTACAAGCATCTAAAATATCCCCAAACTTTTAGAAGTCTTTTACTCACCTAAGTAATAACAGCAATCTACAAAATTACACCATCACCCTCCTGAATCACCTGCTCAAGCCTTTAGCTACTCACAAAGCCTTTTATAGCAAGAAACCAGGTGTGAATTGTGATCTGGGACCTGTGGCCTCTTGGGAAATGTAGTTTAGTACTTGGGTACCCATCTTGTTGCAGGCCTTGCTGTTGTCACTGGTGAAATTAAAGGAGACATTTTTACTAGAAATTTACTTTTTTACTTTTTCTTTTTTTCAGTCCTGCATGGCAGGTCTTTAAGTGGTCTCTTTTTAGATGTGAGTCCACTGAACCCTTTTCTAAGGGAAAGAAAATCTGAATTCCTTGGGAGGGGATTATGGATAAACCAGAATGAGTGAGCATATTTCTGGTTTAATTTAATAGGGATTGCATGGGAAGCTCTCAGGAAAAAGAAGTGCTGCTGCTGGCATTTAGATTAGTAAGATCAAATTAGATCAAATGAGAGTTTATAGATGGAGTCTTTGGTTAGGAGTCTTCCTTGAGTTGGGCAGTCTGTAGAAACAAGAAATCTGGCTATGAGCAGTTTTTAAGGCCAAACAGAGGGAGTAGCACAAAGACTAGCAAGGCATGAACAGTTACTGCTTAGAGAAGCTACTAGGTTGGGGGGTTGTTTTACTTTTTTTTCTTTACTTTTCAAGCTATTCAGAAATGTTCTCTGGCCTTCTGAACAGCTCCTAACTGTTAGACTTGCAAACCCTTTCTCTGGAGTTACACAAATCACTTACAGATTATTAGGTTATTAGGCTGTAGTTGGTCTTCTTGTGGTGTACTGTTACCTTGGGTCTGACCTTCACTTTTCTGTTGCACATGTCCCTTCAGTAACCTTTGTTGCTGAAGCTGGAGGGGTCTCCACACTCCTACCTTATCTGAAAATGCTCTAGGTGTTTCTGGTGTTAATAATATCTCATTAAGTTTTCAGGTAATCTGGGTTGTCTGTAGAGGCAGAAGATTAGCACCTTAAGAAATGCCATGTGTGGGTGTTTTCTTTACTCAGGAATCTGACTGTATTGGCAATGCTGAAGAACAATTGAGTATGAGAAATCTTTCCTTAGCAACTTCTCTTTTAGAAGGTCTGAAGAGATTTGAACTCTGATTCTATTAAGTGACAGGCAGCTTAATTGGTTCCCCTTCACCTGGGTTTTGATGTACAGCCTTGAGTAGGTGTAATGTAAGAACAACTCTCCTCTCAGCTCCTTCTCTGCTCTATAAAAGCATGTTGGCCCATGGGACTACAGAGTTGAGGGTGAAATCCAGCATCCTCAATGCATGTGTGTGCCTGGGCCAGGGGAATGCTGGGGACTTTATGCTGCTCACTAATGCCTCAGTTCAGCCCAGTTTTTGAGCAGGAACTTCCCAGAGCTCTGTCTCTCAATTATTTTTCCTCAGTCTTTCTCAGCTTTTAATTGTTGCTGAATGTGGGGAAAAAGAACACAAGAATGGGGCATGCATAAATCAAATAGTTGTCCCAGTTCTCTCCTCTCCTGCAGCACCTTCTGGGATGTGGAATGAACAGCACCACCAGGTATTCTCATTTATTAGAGAACACTAATGAGCACATTCAATCTGAAGTGAAGACTGTTGTGCATAGGTCAGCTTCATGTAGGAACTAAGAAGACCTGGGGAACTATTTTACTGAATTGCTTTATTGAAAACAACAGCAGTTTAAAAACACACAGAAAAGATACTTTTTCTAAGAGTGTTTTGTTGAGAAGATAAGAGGCCCAGCTAGTGACTAGGAGGGAGAAAGGAAGAGAGCAAAAGATAACTCAACTGAAAAAGACAGAAGTGTATTACCATGGGCTTTAACAAGCTATTATAATAGCCCATGATATCATCTTGATTTCACAGAGAAACTCAATTTTATGTGTCAGCAAAGCAATCTTAAACTGCTGAGCAGATGTCAGCTGCATATCTGCCATGTCAGTGATCAGGAAAGATGATTTTCATGAGCAGTAGCAGAGTCATTGCAAGGACTGTTATTTTTTCATATAATTTGCAATGCATGTGGAAGGTGACAAGGCTTTAAAAAAGTCATTCCTAGCTCTGCAACTCATGGATTCTGTCCATGTATGTGTTCCTTATGCAGAATGTTTTCTGCAGGATTGGGAGGCAAGCAAAAAGTAAGGGGATTTTGGAGAAGACTTTGGCAGACCTGGTATTTCAGTCTGTTGTTTTCAAACTAAATTCTCCTGCAAATCTTCACAGTCTTTGTGCAGCTTGAGTCAATTTATGAAGCTATTCCCTAAAATACTTGCTTGGCTTTTTTAAACTTAGTGTAGTTCTGCACCTGAGCATCAAGCTTCAGCTTCCTCTTCCCTGGAACTCTTGCAACTTGAGTTTTTACTCACAGCCCATGCTCAGAAAATATTTTCCAGTGTCTAAAGTATCAGCAGCCTTCTTTTTTTCCCCCCCAGTTCTACCATTTTTCAGTAATGCTTGCAGTGCTGTTGATGGGGTTTTCAAAGCACAGGGCAATACTCAGCAGAGCTTGCAGCCTCAAGACACCAAAGCAGACAGAGCATTTTGAGCTGAGCTTTTGTCCCATGTCTCATCAAGATCAGTAATTTCACTTCCAGCATTGCAGAGGATTTCTCAGTATTTTAAGTACAGATGAAATTAATCTCATTTTAAGGTTATGACTAGTGATTCTTTCTTTTTCCATATTCAAGTCTTCACCCTAGGGAATGCAGACTAAAAGGAGAAATGTTGGTCTTCAGTTCCAGTGCAACAAATAAAGAGCACTAGCTAGAGCAGTAGCAGTTTTGACAGGACAGGACAGCATGCACAATAAGAGGATGAGAGAAATCTCTGATCTCTCATTATCTATAAATAATGGAAATGAATATTTGAATGGGAAGAGATGAAGCTAATGATTTATTCCTCATTTTCCCAGTAAGATAGATTTATAGTGGCTGCTGAGAAAAGTTCTGTAAGTGTCTGGACATGTCAAATGGAGGGCAAGATGGATAGTGGAAGACCAGCTGAAGAGGTAGAATGCATATTTGGGACAACTGAAGCTTATCTATGTGTCTGAATTTGCATTTTACATAGAAGCCAGGTACCCTTCACAGAGGCCATAAGCAATATTATCCTCATAGTCTTCCCTTTTTGGGGAGAAGATGCAAGTTTTGCATACAAACTGTTCCAGCACTGTTCTCACAGCAGAGTATGCTTTGAGCAAGCTTGTCAAACTGGGGGTAGTCACTTCTCTTTCATCAGCCTGATTTTTGTTTACAGAAATGAACAGGAGCTGCAAATTCAAACCCAGTCCCTAAAATTCACCTTTCTAGAGATGCTCCCCAAGCCCAGCAGCACAAGGTATCTGAGGGCACAGATTTTCCAATCTTGTCTTGCAGTTGCCACTGTCTTAAAACATCTTGCAGCATCTAGGAAAACACCCTTCCCATTTTTCTAATCTCTTCTCTGTTTATCAAATTGTGCTGGCTATAGAGGTCAGAGAGGCTAGCACTGATCTTATTCCAATTACCCAGACCTAGTGGATTTTGAGGTGAGCAGGCATGTTATTCTGAGCTTCTGCATGCTCCTGCCCATTGCCGTTATTGGGAGTCATAGTGCTGATTCCACAGCAGAAGAAGGGCTGGAAGGGATGTCAGGACTGTAGCACAAGCCCACCTTCCTGCCTCCAGGCAGAAACAGCTCCTCCTAAACAATTGCTGCTAGTTGTTTGTCCAATCAGGCCTTATTAACTTGTGCAGAGGTGATTGCTACGAACTCCTTAGCCATCCTATGCCAGCAGTTTCCATTGTAGTCATTAAATAATTGGCACCTGACTTTAATTTGAATGAATCAGGCTTTATCTTTCATCCACTGGTTGTTACTATGCCTTTATAATATATTGAATAGTCATTTACCACTTCCTAACTTCTCCCTCTGAATTTATTATGCATTGTAGTCAAGGCACTTCTGGGTAGCCTAAATAGATTTTGATAAGTTAAATAAGTCTTTTTGCTGATGCTGATTGTGCAGATTGGATTTGAGTATAATACTATCACTCTAATCAGCCCATGAGGAAGAAAAATCAACTTTGTTTTTTGAAGTCAGTCAAACATAGGATTGCAAATCTGTCCTTGCTATATCATCAGATATTCCATGGAGACTATGTTTGTCTAGACTTTTTTACACCTGGCCTTACACAACCACCACCCACTCCCTCCCAAAAAAACCCCCAAACATGAAACAAAAAAACAACCCCAAAAACCCCTGCTTCTTGTGTTTTAACTTGAGATTGGTGAAAAAACTGCTTTTCTTGAGCCTGATGATGTGTCCCACTCAAATCAGCTGGCAGGTTATTTCATGGCATATAAACTATCTTCATTCTTTCATATACCTGTAAAAAAGCATGTGACTTCAGACACTTTTTCAGGCATACATGACACTTTTCCAGTGTATATGGCATAGGCCTCCATTAGAAAGTTGAGCTGTTCATGGCATCATTTCTGAATTGCTGCAGAAGTTAGAGAGTCTCTTAAGGTTTTCCATTTGAAATGCTTGAAATCTGATTTAGCAAGTTGGTTGCATTGCAGCTCTGGCTGCAAAGATAATCTCCTGTGAAGCATGTGTAACCTCTCATGAAATTTGTGTATAGCTGAACAAACACCATGTGCATTTCTTAAAAGGAAAAGGTAAATATAAAAAATATAATAAATTCAGTATTCTTTACTGCTCCCATTTGTTTGCCTTTGGAGAAAAGGAGAGAATCAGAGAAGTTCTTAAATTTGCATTTTCCATTTTGAAGAGCCATCAGATGACTGCATTATGAGAAACAGAACTCATTTGTGATGTTTGCAACACAGAGACCCACCCTGAATGATTTACAAATGAATGATGTCCCTAAAGAGAAATTACTTCCATTGGGTGATGCATTTCACTAGTTTTAAATAATTGCAGTTAGTAAGGGCAGTGCTGATAATTGCTGCAATAGGTCAGCACTCATGTTACAACAACACTGAGAAAGGAAGTTTCAATCATAACTCCCATCTACAGCCCACTTCAAATAATTGAAATATTTCCCTTGACTTGAGTGGACAAACTCCATCCTAATCATCCAGGAGATGTCACTGCAGGGGGAGGCAGAGGAATCTGGTTTTCTTGCATTGTTTTTTGCATTGCCTTGGCAGGTCACTGAGTGGGGTACAGACCCAAAATGCAGGTCTCAGTAGGGGCTGCAGTCTTGGAGACCTGGGGACTGCTGCAGTCAGTGTGCTCGTTTTGTCTAATCACCTAACCTCTCATATGTCCTTCAGCTGGCCACTAGTGTAATGGCATTTCATTCTAGTGGTAGTGACAACATATTATGGAGAAAGAGAGAGGAGCTAGAAGAAACAACTCTAAAGCTGATTAAAATTTCCATGCAAGAAGAAAGAATGAAGACTTGCATTTGGCAATGTTAGAATTGCTGAATACTTGGAAGGAATTGCATAGAGTGAGTAAAAAGAAATGTGTCAAGGTGAATTCTCAAGTAGATTACTGAATAAACTCCATGCCTGGAAACATAAGTTCTGCAGTAAACTGCCCCATTCCTGTTTTCTCCTTGCTTCCTCAAAGACACACTCTTATTTTAGGCTCAAATATCATGCAGCATTCTTTAGACTCCCAGTTAACGGAAAAATCTGTTTCATATTCTTGATGGGATGCATGTAACTTGAGCTGAGCTCTGGGAAAGTGCAGGAAATCAATAGGGTTCTGTTTTGCATGAAATTAACAGTGTGGTATTTAAGTGACTGCCTTCTGTACACAATTTAATTATTGGAAGCACCACCCCCTTTGAAACTGAGCCCAGGAAATGCATTTCTCTGTAAATGAATAAGCATTCTGCTACACTGTAATGCACTGGAAAAGACTCCAATAAGATCAACTTGCTCACCTTCAATGCTTTTTTCTTGGAGCAGTTCCTGTAAGCAAGGAGCCCTGGAAATCCTCTTCCAGTAAACTTTGAACTGAATATTGAATACAGTATCATCAGGATATTCTTTTTCCCATTGTAGCCCCCTTCCTAATCTCCCAAGAAACTGGCAGCTTTTGTTTACTTTTCAGAAAGCTTGTTATCTTTAAAGGAATAAAAAGAAAAGAAAAAAGAAAAAAGAAAAAAGAAAAGAAAAGAAAAGAAAAGAAAAGAAAAGAAAAGAAAAGAAAAGAAAAGAAAAGAAAAGAAAAGAAAAGAAAAGAAAAGAAAAGAAAAGAAAGAAATGAAAAGAAAAGAGAAAAGAAAGAAAAAGAAAAGAAAAAGAAAATAGAAAAGAAAAGAAAAAAAAAGAAGGAAATGTAACTGTGTGGCCAGGGGAAAATGTCAGTAACTGTAATAATACTGGTTTAGTTTCCATGATTTCATTAGAGGAATTAATGTTCCATTTCAAGTAAATTCTCACGTTCAATACAGGGAATGATGATTCAGTTGACATAATCCAAAGAATGGGACTGTTCTTTGTCTGTATTTTTTATCTTTATTTTTGAAGGACTCCACCAGGGCTTGGAGATCTCCACAGGGATTTCTTTGCTTTACTTGCTTTTAGGAATTAATAACTTTGATTTCTCATTTTATCCATTCTCTTTCTTTTTGCATACTGAACCTATCATTGTTTCTGATCAATTTGCATAGGTTTGATTTATCCATGAAATAGAAAATTCAGTGATAAAATTATTCAGGCAATAGAGCAATATAAAAAAAAGAAAAAAACAAAAGGAGAAAAATCCCATCATTGAAGCCTCTTGATCATTTTTAGCACACTAAAGACATTTACTTCATGGGTTGCTTCTAAAATTCCATTAATGGTGCTGAAGGCTCTACCTCACCCAGTCTTTAAGTCCACTAATACAGCCCCAGATGTTGGTAACACCTTTCTATTCTACTTTCCTGCAGTAATGGTAGGAAGTAGAATAATGTGTAAGTAATTAACTGATATTCTAACCTGAAATCCTGGTGACTATAACAGTGTTGTGCTCCATTCACCCAAGAGCACATGGATGTTTTAGGTGATGCTACTGGTTAAAGACTTCCATCATGAAAAGCCTTTGTCCAAGTATAGATGATGTCCTTGTGATCCAGTGAATCCCAATGCAGAAAACCTCTCCTTTTAGTGATATGATTAAAGCTCAAAATGTTCCAGAGATTTGCAAGTGAAGAACACCAAAAACAAATGCTGCCCATTTTTAGCTGAATTGTTGAATTCCCTGGGGTTTGCTGAAGCAGAATACAAATGTCTGGAATACTCTGCTCCTCTGTCATTAGCATTTTCACTTTTTCCATTTTCTCCAAATAGAAGAGGCAGAGGCAGGTGGTGACTTTTGGAATATCTGTTTGGAATATAGCTTTTGGAGCATTTTAACTGAAGCCTGGACAGCAATGCATTTTCTCTGAAGGAGTAAAATTGTGAGCAAAGTGAAAGACTTTGGATCAGTATGAGACAAATGCTTGGTTTGTGATTTTTTTAGCTTTGTTTTAGCTTTGTTTTTTTAAAATAAACATAAATAAGACCTCACAAAATGATTGACTGGTGGAGGAGGAAGAATAAGCTTAGGATTCAAGAGACTGCCTTCAGTTCCTGCTGTGATTTTACCCTTTTGGAAAATCTAACCCTCAGCATATATATAAGCTTGGATTTCTTATTTACCAAGAGTCAATAGCCACTTCCAGGGTGTGGTAAGGATATGCACATTGTGGATTCTGGCATATTTAGTTGTTATGGAGGTTGGAAATAAGGAATGTTACAGATATTCAGTAATTTCAGTGACATATTTGTGCATGCTTTCTCCTTAGGACATCCTTCATTAAGTGCCTGGTACTCTCCAGTGACTTAGTGTCCCTCTGTTTTCTTTCCATTCTGCAAGAAGCAGATATGCTCATGAAAAAACATGGTTGTTTTTCATACAAGGCTCTAGCTGCCATACTAATACAGGCATTTTAAAAGCTTTATCTGCCCAGCAAAGGCAGAGTGCTTTCCAGTGAGACTTCAAACAGCATCATAAACTATTTGTTTCTCACCACAAGACCTCTTCTACCTTTTGAAAGCTTCACTAAAGCATTTTTCTGTGTTCCTGTTGCCAAATTTCATATTTGAGGGAAAGGGAGGGAGGCAAAGGGTTGCTGTAGCAAATTGTTTAAAGTAAACTTTCCCATTTTCCTGCAAATGTGTGAATTAGCTACCTCAAAGGAAGCTCCAAAACCAATGTGTGAATTAGCTACCTCAAAGGAAGTTTCCAAACCCAAGAAATCTTTATCCTTCATCTTTTTCCTCCTTCCCCAGTAATGAGAAGGGAAAGGAAAAAGGAAGCATAAAACTAATTTTCTTTCTCAAATTCACTGGGCCTGCCAAGATTGCCAGAAGTGTGTTTAAATTTCTGAGTCTTTTGATATTCCAAAGTCCTTACCCCAAATCTCAAAACCAAAGAAGAATTTAAGAACTTTTGACATGAACAGTGAATAGATACAAATAAAAGTATTCAAGATATAATCATAACAAAAACAGTGTGTAGGCAGGATTATAAATTACTAGGCTTCAGGCAAAGCCCTCCAAAGCTTTGAGGGCTCAGTGGATACCTCTGGAGGAAGAGCTCAGAGAAGCTTGTGGCTGAGATTTTGCACCTTCCTCTGTTTCTTGCTCCTGCTAGAAATGAGACACTGGATTAGAGCCTGGCATTGTGCAGGGGTGGTAATTCCTTTAGACTTGTGATTCAGAAATGAAAATGATATAATCAAAGGTAATATACTGAGAAAATAGGGGATAAAGCTTTTATGATTTGGTGTAATATCACTTGAGGCCAGAGAGTAACTCATCCTTATTAAGAATTATGAACAAACCTCTATCATTCATCTGCATTTCATGGTATACAAGCAATGACTTTTTGTTTGGATAGAACAAATAAACCCAGGAGATTTGAGACTGCTGGAAGTAGTTTTAGTGGTGGTGGTTATGGGGGTATTTTTTGCTGGTGTTGTTGTTGTTGTTGTTGTTGGTTTTGTGGTGTTTTTTTGTTTTGGTCAGTTGCTTGGTTGGTTTGGTTTAGGTTTTGTTTGCTTGTTTGTGTTTTCTTTTTAACAGAGAGGTTCCAATCCAGACTGGATCTACCAGAGCAATTGCACCAGGTCTGCTGATATCTCCTCATGCTCTTAGTCTGGGTTCTGGGAGCCTGCATTATATTTCCCCTTGTCTGTTATTTCTTGGGGGTGTGAAAGGGCAGAGTGGGCTGGAGTGTTCTCTGAGATGGCAGAAAACCAGGAAAGTGCTCACCTGCATTTCAGTTGCATCACAAGCACATTTCCTATGTCTTGAAGAGAGGGTAGAGGTATTAATTAGCCAGCTCTATAGTCTGCTTACCTCAGAGCTTTGGGCACCATTGTCTTGCTGCTGTTAAATTGTGCTATGTATGAATTTTGGAGATTTACTTCTCATTGAAGCTATCACTAGGGAGGGCATTTTAAAATATAAGATGCATCAGACAAAGGTTATCCTGGAGGAGCCAGAGAAGTGCTCCATTTCCAAGCCTGATGTGATATAGGATGAGACTATAATAAAAGGTCTTTGTATGATTTCATTGTGAGTTCTCAGAAAGCACATTTCATTTCCCAGACCCCCTCAAGTACTGCACACAGCTGCCACTGGAGAATAAGCCAGTGTAGTTCCATTGCTGTTATCCCAGCCTCAGAGGGAGCTTAGCAGATGAGCAGAAGGCACAGCTATCCACCTCCTCTCCTCTGGATAGTTAATTATTTTTGGTACTGCTGCCCCAGAGAATGGTTTAACCATGAGGCTCATAGCCAGCAGTGGCAGGATAACAAAGAAAGAAATAAACAGAAGTCAAACTAAGTGAATCTGAAGGAGCTGACTTGTGAGAGAACTCTTCTAACTTTGCTTTTGTGGTTGACAGGGTAACATTTTGCAATGTTTTCTAAGTTTTGTGGTTATACATGTGTCTGGTGGCTGAAGAAAGGCTTGATTTGTGTTTTCCCAAAGGTCCCTTTCAATGGCTGTAGTATCTCATTATCCCTTGGTCCCTGCAGTTGTTAGTTTTTAGCTTTTAGAGCAGCTTCTACAAGAAATGCTCTGGGTCTCTAGAAATGGCTCCTGAAGCAAAGACTTGCCAAAAACCATACTGCAGAGAGTCCCTTGCTGTATACAACTAAAGCCAGTGGATTAGGGACTATATCCCTCTTCAGCAAATATCTCCTTGTGTATGAAATCAGGTTAAATTCAGTTTTCTCTCCAAGATGTATTTGTGGATAGCATAGCCCATAAGGATGACAAATAACCAGTAAATTACCTGCTATGAGAATTGTAGCTCCTAATATTTGTGGTTGTTTTTTGGTATTAGCTAAATGTCTTTTAAATATCTGAGCCTAGAAATGGGTATGTTTGTTGCTGTAAATTGAGAAGTCTGCAGGTTTTGGATATTGTTTTGCAGAATAATTGAAAAATGTGTGTTGGTAGGAGGTGAGACCTTGCTAAGCTCATATGGTTTTTATGCTAAACCATAAAAAAGGAGAGAGAGAAAATGCATCATTCTGAGTATAAAGCTGGGAGCCTGTGCTTGTTCCTTTACATTTCATGATAAAGCAATAAAACATAAGGGAAAAGAAAACAAAAAGGAAAATAAACATCTGCCATGAATTACCATAGGGCTGACACTGACTCTTGTTTTTGATGAAAATGCAGATTGCACATTGATAGTCTGTTCATTACAGGTATTACTTGGTATATTTAATAATCCTATGATAAATCTGTAATTACCATGCCTCTGGTTAACAGAAAGAGGAAAAAGACATTTTTTTTTACATTCAAATCTTGCTACTTTATATGGTGTCCAGTACAGATGATCCCAACTAGGGAGAGAGAATCCTAGGAGGGAGCTTCTTTAGCACAGTACCTCAAAAATGAGAAATCAGATGGAAAGGACTTTATTCTTGGACAAATTTACTAGCCCTTAGGGCACAAAGCACAAAAGTACTTCACTCTTTCTTGACCTGGAGGAAAATATCAAGAATTAGAAAGGAAAAGGTTTCCTTCTTCACCTAGTACTTGTTACTGCTGTGGAATCTGGCCCCCAAATCAGCTAACCTGTGTGATGGGGGTGTTTGAACTGCCAGACACTGGGGTTAAACCAGAGGTCTTTTTACACCTCCAAAGTAAAGAGGTTCTCCTTCTCACAGAATTGAGAAGGATTTGAGTCCCTGGCTACATTCTGCATCATCTTGGGCTGTCATAGAGGATTTCTAAACTTGTTTCAGGAAATCAGTGGTTGCACAGCAGGGAGGAGGCACTGGCCTCCTGTAAAGTTAGGAGAGAAATGGAGAAGGTAGGAGTAAGTGCAGAAGGTAGGTGTAAGGCCACATGGTTAATTTGCTTGAGCTAATTGATTTCTTGAGACACATTTCAGCATGTGAAAGGATTCATATGAGAGGAGGCTCTACAAAGAGTGACTTCATGTATGGCTTCACAGCAGATGGAAACATGGAGAGACTAAAGAGTGGAATGGAAAGGAGGAGGTGGTGCATTACATTGGCTTTTAGTTCAGACTCTGTCTCCGCAGGAGAGAGGATAGCAGCATGTACTCCTGTAATCCACGTGTCCTGGTTGTACATCTCCATGAATAATGCACTAAAAATAGGGATCTGCTATAGTCTTCAATCTGATAATTTAGTTCTTAATTCCTATGTGGAGGTCCATGTGTTTGGTTCTGGGGACTGATTGTTCAGTCATATTTGCCAAATGAAATGCCAACTGCTTCTTTTTAACCAGCATCTGAGAGAAGACAGACTCATAGGGGTTGGAGGAATTTTTTCTATTCTCAGTTTTCTTCCCAGAGAGGTTTGGGTTTTTTTTAAATATGAATGAAAATATTAATTAAAATATTTAATGCTAACTTTGGCTTGAAAATCAAGGCAGACTTAAACCTTTGCTTTATTTGAGTGTGTCTGTCAAAAGATTACAAAAGGGGCATAGAAACATAACTGCATCGTTGAAATGAACTTCTGCTGACAAACTGATTGCTGCATGTCCATGAAGTCTAACAAGTGTGGGTTTCCTGCTTTCCATGGGAGATTCCTTCCCATGCTGAAGACTGGCCATAGGTGGTGTGAGCTGGACACCACGTTTGCCTTTTCACTTCAAACGTGCCCTCTCCACTGTATCTCAGCCCTTTTGCAGCTGCAGTTTATATGAAGAAAAAGGGGTTTGTTTTCCTGAGAGTGGAAACTCCACTCCATCAAACTCCTATTGATCAGAGCAGCACTTTCAGTTTTTATCCCAGAAGTGTGATAATTCCCTGTGGACTTAAGCCCAATTCCAATAGCCCTATGGAGAGCAGCAGCCCTTTCTCAGACATACTCTTAATCTATCACCCCAATCATTATTGATTCCAGAGGCTGATAGTTCCCTGTCATCTCAAATAACGATGATTAAGTCTCTCAATCTTTAGTCTAAAGGAACAGATATGAACTACCCTGATAGGACAAAGTCTTCCCTCTTCATCTCTCCTGCATTGCAAAAGATGCCTGAAATGAGCTGATAAATGGGATTTCAGCTGATGGGAAAAGCCAGTCAGCAAAGCCTGATGTGCCAGACTCCCTCAGGCTCAAAGGTTGCAAAGATGCTGACTCCTGGCAAAGTTTTACAGACCTTGGATGACTAAGCAAGCTTCATTAACTCAGATTTGACTAATTGCTCATTTAAGGAAAACAAACAGAAAAACTCAGAGCCACCAAGCCAAATGCTGTGAATAGGATACAGAGAAAGTTCCCTGAAAGTCAGGTTTGGGGCATGTGTGCAATGTTTTTGTTATTTGCTGCTGTTTGCATCTCCCTTGCTTCTGCATTTTTATGCATTCTGAAGGCTGGTGTGTTGGCCATAATTTTTGCAGGTTTGGTATCTACTAGTTGCATGCTTTTCACCTTTCTTCATTCTCTTACTTAGAGCATTTCAGTAAAAGGGCTGTAACAGAAAAATTTCATACCCTGGGTGAGCAGCACCTCAATGGGATATCCAAAATCTGGAGGATGAAGATCAGATTGCCAGTATAATCCAGCTGCAACCTGATTTTTCTATTCCCTGCTGCTGCTCAAAGTGTTTAATGTGTCTGTCCATACATTTCTAAAGGTTGGGATTAATTACACTTCCATGAGTTAAGGAGACACTTTGAGATGAACTTTGGTAATTTAATTTCAGTGGGAATTAAGCCTCTAAATATATATTTAGCAGCAGGAAATTGGTCTTTAAGCATTAGATATCAATAGCCAAATCCTTAGGTTTTGTTTTAAGCTGGGAAAGGGAGTTGTTGCTTTGCCAATTCAAGACACAATTTCCTTTTAAACATCCCCACAGGCTTGTGTGAGACAACAGACACAAATCACTTTATCTATTTTGGCAATTCCCTTATTTTTGGAGGCAGCACTCACACTGTGAATTGCCAGTATTTTCACTAAATTTATTATTATTATTACTTTTAACTAATGCTCACCCCAAATCATTTTCATGCCTCTGGATGGATGGTCCTTTTCTGTCTCTCTTCTGTTAACAGCAAAACTAAGCTGTTGCTCTGCCTTATTCTGCAGTCCTCAATGCTGCTGTGCACCTGTCTGCATGCTTCAGTGTTTTGCTTCTCATAATGAAGCCAAGCTGGTAGAGGAGGGAGAACACTTCCATTTGACACCAACAGGTTGAACCATTTGTTCAAAACTGCAACTCCTTTGCCTGTGCTTGCTGTATCTTAATAGGGAGCTGTGTTGAAGTTAATTATTTCTCTTGGCATCCCCCAGCACTCAAGATGTTCCAGAGGGAAGCACAATGATACCTTCTCCTAGACTTGATATCATTTATTAAAAGCTACATTCATTTGAAGGTGAAACTTTGGCAGAACCCTGGAATTTAAATCCTGTGATGATTTTATCCTGTGGAATGGTAAAAATTATACTTGGTTGGGGGAAAGGGGAAAGATAAAGGAAATAACTTTTATTTGTCATAGGAAGCATATCAGTAGGAATAGAGAGAAATAACTGTTCTGGGCTGGAATGAGAATTCATGCTGTTGTTTGTGGCTATGTGGGCTGCCTTAAAAATCTGGAGAACTCAGAACTACCTAAATTCATCCCAAATTGCTGCTAGAAACCTATAAACTAATTGATTTTGGAAAATTCTAGCAAAATCAGATTTCTGAGCAACACAGTAACAAGTGAAAATGAAGTCAGGCGAGTGCAGAGCAACTCAGATTGGAAAGGGCAATTTATTAAACAACAGTGGAAAGAGTGTGCAGTTGTAAAAAGCAGTGGTGTATTTAAGATGTATATTTGTACTGGATCCTGTTGCTCACAGAAAGCTACAGAATGGTTCTCAGGAGGAAAGGAAAGAAAAAAAAAATTCAATGAAATTGTTCTGAATTTTATTGTACCTGGACTACAACAATATATTTTACTGATTTAAACTTCCAAGAGTGGTGAACAGCCTGAGCTGAACCTTAAGCTGAACTGCAGCACAGATTTCTGTCCCAGTTATTGTTTGTAAATTGAAAGTGAAGTTTTAACAGGAAAATATCAGTCAACCTTCTCTTTATGAGGCTTTCCTAATACTCCCTGTGCTCCTATGATAAAACCAGTTGGGTTTAATTACCAAATACAAAAGTGCAAAGGGTTGCTTGAGGAAGTAAGAATGCCACACGTCTAGAAAAGGCCAAGGAAATGCTGATTTATACAGCTCAAAATATTTGCCACTTCCCACTTAGCCAGGTTCCAGCTGGCTTAAAGTGACTCATATTCCTCCTGATTAAATGGTCCAAGATGACAGTGTTGCTGGGGATATCATCTCCAAATAAAAACAATCAATTATTGAAAAGAACAAAAAATTACATGAAAAGAAATGTTGAAAGGATGAAATGCCAGAAAGGGAAAAGACTTGTTCTCACTTTGCTTTTTTGCTCCCATAAGACACATCAAATGACATTCAGACCATAACATACAACCTTAATAATGGCAGTAATAGCAGCCATACATCTTATTACATACAATACCTGTAACCAAATTACATTCTTGGAGCTTCTCAGTGAAATACAATGATTTAAAAAGCAATAGTTTCAGCAAGATTAAAACAAGGGACAATTAAAAGAAATTCATGACACAAATAAAATCTGTGTGCCATTAAGGGAATCATTTTGAAATAAAGAAAATCTATACACATAATAACACTGATATATGATTCTATCTGGGTTTTTTTAGCTCTTTGCAGATTTGCCACCCACATCAGAGGTAATTGTATAATAAGGTATATGTCAGCTCTAATCCTGTTTTCCACTAAAACATATAAACAAATGGAAAGGATTTCCTACTGTGGTGGGGTGTGTGTCAGGGAGGTAAATGTTAATTTTAAGAAGTGTGATGCAATTTAAAACTCAGGGACTGCCTTGATTTCCATAACCCATGTTTCTGCAACCAGAGCTGCAGGGAAAGGGGAAGGGTAGGAGCAGATTTCCACCTGATCTGCTCTGGGGGCTTGAAGACAAGGAATTAGCCATGAACTGGTGCCAGGCTCAAGCCACCAACATCTAAAGGCTATGGAGAGGCAAAGCAGCACCAAAACCCAGATGAGTCTCTGTGTCACCAGCAGTGTCTGCATACTTGTGGCTTCTTTCAAAGAGATGCCACCACCCTAGACCTGTGCTGACTTTAGAGGAGTTGTTTAATATGCTGTCCTGGAGGCAAGAATCTGAAGAATTCTTTTAAACCCAAAGTGATGTAGGGTGATTGTTGTTACAGCATTGTAAGGCTCAACAATTAGTCTTACAGCATTAATAAATTTAATTAAACTTAGCTTTTTAGCTTTCAGGCAAGTAATTGTGCTTCCTTGTGCTGGAAGTTGATGATAACTGCAGGCGTGGTTTGGAATTATTTTTCTTTTTATTTTTTTAAGGAAGAGGCTCCTTTTTTTTACAGGATTTTATTCACATAGGTTATAGAAATGAGCTTTCTTTTGAACAGAGAGATTTACTATTTTAAGATGATTTGCTTGTGTGGCAGGTGCAACTGCCCTGACAGAGAAAGTCCTGATTAAAACCAGACATCTGACAAAGGCCAGGGCTTGCCTGACACCTGATAAAGTTCAGCTTCACACCTCATGGCCATTAAATGGCATCTCAAGGTCCAGGCCTTTACCCAGCTTTTGTCATGGGCTTGCCCCTAGCTAATAATAATTATCACAGTGCACACTACACTAGGTATAAGTGGAGTCTTACCTGAGAGCTGGTTTTTGAGTTGGTTCTCAGTGTAAGCAAGTCTTGCTGTCCTAAACCCTCTCTTTAGACTGGGGTGCTGTCTAAGAATGCTTCCATGGATTGAGTGAGTCCTCACCCTCCTTTTGATGAATGTATATGTCTTCTGGATATATCCTTGACAGACCCTTTGTCCTTTTTGGGTGCATGCTCTTTTTTTGGTACCCTTGAGGGGAGGTTTTGACTTTATGAATAAGTGTGTGCACATTTGGGTTCATCTTTCTAGAAAGAATGCTCCTTAAAGCTTAAGAATTGGTGGTGTATTAGCCTGACACTTGAACTTGTAATTTAATTTTGTCAGAAGGAGTGCCAAGTAATTTTGGTTCCAAAACCCCCAGATTTTTGAGTAGCTATTGCTCTCTGCTTTGTGGATGCCTCTATGACAGGTTGCAATGAGTGCAAATACTTGTCCAAGTTTGATTGTGTTTTAAGAGCATCACATTACTAACTGACTCTTTTCTATGTCTTCATCCTAATTCTCAAGCTCTCATTAAAAATCAAACACTCAGACTTGGTTTTCAACTCTGAACTCAGAAAATGCTTCTAAATTAGTAATACAGGAGTATCAGCTTGAGAAATCTGTATCTACAGAGCATTTATTTGTAGAAATCCATGTTCTTTAAATACTAATCAACAAAACCCCCAAGGAAAACCCCTCTAGGCACTGGTTTAGTCCCTGTGGGTTAGAAATCTGTGTGTTTCCCTAAGTTTTATCTGCTTCTTTTGGTGTAGTCTCCCTTGGTGAGGAACAGAGAGTGTGCTCCTGGTGCACACTGAATGCTGCTGCCATGTTCCCAGGCTGGGTTTCAGCTGACCTAGGGGGAGTGGCAACGTTCCTCACAGAGCTCATCTGACAAGCTTTCAGGTCAAATTCCACAGTTGCTATTCAAGCAAACCTCCCATGCAGCTCAGCAGGATTTCTCTGCTTCAAGAGAGAGGAGTAAAGACCCAGCTCACTGAGAAACTTGTTTACATTTCTTTCTTTTCCCTCCCCATTCCCTAAAAGAAAATTGCTTTGAATTTTTCTTGATTCCAGCCACCAGAACCAAATCCAGCAGAGAGAAGTGATGCTAAGCACAGACCTGGAGAAAAGAAGTGCTAGCAGACAGAAAGCTTGAAAAGGTCATTTAAGTAGCTGATGTTTTCTCATGTTTTACATCTCCCTGTCATTAATTGCTAGGAACAATTGCAATTGCCATCACTTTGTGTTCCCAAAATTCCCTCATCCAATCATGCTAGTCCTGATCAAAAGCCAGGGACTTTCTCTTTTGCCCATGATACAATGTCACCAGGTCTTCCTGTCAGATTATGTTACCAGGTAAGGAAAGCACATTCAAATCTGGGAAGCATCAGTGTTTCCTCCCTTCTTTCTGTTCTTCATGGATGATTTATCGCCTATGGAAATGACAAGTTCCGAACTGTTGCATGGCTGGAGCAGCATGCAGAGAAGCAGCTAGTTCAGTAGATCTCCAAAACCAGATTGCCTCATATTCTGATGTATGTACAATCTGCCAGTAAAGGTAAACATGTTCTTGGGACACTGTGAACTTCAGTGGATTGTAGATACACTGAAGAAGATCTAAACCCAGCCAAGTTTGTTATTAGTGACAATATGATAATGGCAGAAAAGAGCCCAGAGCAGGCAACATACCTCTGTTATTCCAGACTTTGGGAACTGTTTTGAAGCCTGCCTTGATGTCTGGTTGCTGTGGACACTTTTCTGGATTTCTCACTCTGTTATAGCTGTAAGAGGTGCAGGTGCTGTCCACATAACAGACTAGCTATGTCTGCCATACTATATTTTAAATGCCATAGCTATTCCATTTTAATGTCATGAGATGGGTGCCGTGCATCTACCCAATGTCAAGTGATTGCAGAAAGAGCATTCAGCTGAAGTTTAATTAGCATGTAACTGATAAGTCTAATTACTCTTTAATGATTTGGAAATTACATGAGCTACATATTTTGTGATTGTGGCCTTCTATAAAACACAAAACTTGTGAGGAAATTTTAGCTGTTTAATGAACATTTAAAAAACCCCCTATTCTGGGTTTAATCAGATATCAATTAGTTAGAAAAGGGAAATTTTAATTTAACATGTATTAACAGTGTTAATTGGCAGCAGATTTCCCATTGAACCAACTGCAGCATGGAAGCCTATTTCCACCCCAGTGTGTAGTGTAGCACAGACTGTGCAGTCCAGGCAATGCCTCTTATTGTGCCGAAACTTTGTAAGGAATTCAATTATTCCCTTATACTGGGGGTGGATCTGATGCATAATTAATTCTGGCTTGTTTTAAAGATGCCTACATAATTAGCAATGCATGGAATACATTATCTCTGGCATACTTTAAAGCAGTTCCCCTTTGAAACTCACCCTTGCTCTTTAATTAACAGATAACGTATTGCAATATGAAATTCAAGATGTTGCCATTTTGGCAGCATTTGAAGTGATGTTGTTCATTATGGTTGCCATGGAGCATACTTCATCTAATTTATGATCATGTGTCTTTATTGATGGAAGAATATCTTGAGGATGGCACCCACAATGTCACTTCAGAAATACTGGTTTATATTCAGATATGTGCTCTGGAAGTCAGAGTAATGTGGGCAGTGGGAGTATTTTTACTGCATGGCTCTGGGGTTGATGGTTATTTCCCAATGAAAGATGCAAGAACTTTTTTAATCTGGTGTCAGAGGGGAAATTTTGGGGAAAACATTGGAGCCTTTTTTTATTTTGAGAAAAAAAATTGTCTGAGAGAATTAAGGATATCAAGGTTAGGTGCTTTCAGTTAATTGTCACCTGAAGGAGTATAAGTCATTCTTATAACTCTGCACTAAACTCATCACTCCCACTAAGCCCTGCAAGCTTTCTAGGTAGGCTGGTCATTCAAGTCAGATGATAAATTGCCTTAAGTTAGAGGTAGCTAATAATCACCAGCACAATCAGAATTGTCCAAATATAATGTGGAAGGAAGACAGTCTAACATGCCTTTCACTAAATAAGTTGGTACAAAAAAATGAAAAAAACCCATGGTTGTTGAATTTCCTCATTAAAGAACAAAAAAAAGGTAAAGAGAAAAGAAGCTTTTATTTGCTTCTGCTAGACTTCTCATAGCCTTTTAGTGTGCCATATGACTCCTACTGCTTCTGGTCGATCAAAACACTATTAAAAGAGAACAGTAGCTTCAGCTTTTATTCATGGCAGAAGGAGGGAAGGGGAAAGTTACAGACCTATTGTTTCTCTCTACTCACAGCCCAAGGGGTTTTTGTTCTCTGGATACATTTGAGTAAGATTGATTTCAAAGCTGTCAAGCAGATTAACTGAAGTTATGTTCCTAAATCCATTTGGGGAGCTGATGATCCTGCTTAGCAAAGATGTCCATGATCTCACCCAAAGTTGAGCATTCAGTACTTAAGAAAATAAAACAGGACCTTTTAACGCTGGCCTTCATGGAGCAAGACTGTGTGACTGGAAAATGCTACCTAGGAGTTGCTGTAACACCCACTTTTACTGATAACAACTTATAGCTATGCATTGAGCTAGCATAAAGAAGGCCATGGGGAACATGAGGTCTACACAAGAAGCCATCCTCTCTTTGTTTTCTGTGTTGGTCTGATATTCTGGAGCAGACAACACTGTTTTGTGGAGTTGGTTATTTTCAGGGTTTTTTTTTCTATGTCTCCACTGAAATTTCCCAGCATGTTGAAAAAGACTAGAAAGAAAGGGAAAAAAATCAGGCTGAAGTCATTTTTTCTAGGTGGAAATAAGCACAGGCATGTTCTAAGTTATCCTTAGTTGAGCATAGACTGTTTGACCAAAAATCCAAACAAACCGAACTAAAGCACTTGAACTGAAGCTGTGCTGTAGCAACATTTCCTGTAGAGTTCTCTGTGTGCTTGTGTTCTGGCTCCAAACTCCTTCAGTCTGTTGGGTCTACAGGAAACAAGACAGGGACTGATCAGCTCAATGAAGCTATAGAACATTTGTGCCTTTCCTTCCCTCAGCGTGGCCATCTGAGAGGATGAGTAAGAGACCTTGCTTCACCCGTGGTGGTGGAATCTGAGCTGTGTTGTTAGCTCAACCTACAGCAGAGGCTTTACTCTCAGAAAGTCATGTCACCCCAAGGCAAGTCAGAAGGTACTGCAGAAGCCTGGAGAAGGCATCACTTCTCCCCCTTCTCATTACTAAAACCAAGGCAAAGTGATGAGAGCTCTGTGAGTGTGGCTTTAATGAGCTGCAAGCATGGCACAATGATTCAATATGAGCCAGAAATTAGTCAGGCTGAGTAGCAAAATGACACTTTCTTTTAAAAACACCACAAAAGCATACTGTAATTTTGTATAATTACTGATCAATTGTCATTGATTTCTGCCTCTCATTTGCCATCAAAGGAACAACTAGAATTTAGCCTGAGCACCAAACAGTAACTGGATGCCTTTCTAATAAGAAGTAGTAAATAATTATGTAAGATGCACCTGGACTTTAGGATCACAGAGACTTATGTCATAGGAAATTGTAACATAAGAACATGAGTTGTTTAAAAACTCATTTATCTTGAAAAGAAAAATGTCTTCTCCAATGGAAAAACTCTTGTCCTTTACCAACACACTGATTCATATTTACCCTGTTGCAAAGACAAGGGTCCAGATTAGTCCCACCTAGTTTTGGCACTTAACTGAAGAGTTCTAGTTAAAACCCCAGATATTGTGGGTTCCTTCACTCAATAAAAAGAGGGGAGGTGCCTTCACTGGTAGTCCAAAGCATTATGAATGGAAATCTATTACTTTCTGACTGCCACTGCAGAGACTGACACTTTCAGTCAAATTTCTTGCTGCTTTTATGACTGGGAGTTGAATCAACACTACCTGGACTATATTTTGTGTAATAGTCAGGAAAAAGCTGCAAGGACTAGGATGGAGCTCCTGTCCAGCTGGTGGTCAGCACTGGCTCCTACCTACTCCACCACTGGTACCTGGGTCTGGTAACTGGGTACGTGCTGCAGGCTCCAGCTGTGGCAAGACTGTGGGTCAGTACAGGGAGAAAATCCATTCCCTGGCCAAAATAAAAGCTCTGTTTGGCAGTGTTGTGGTCACAGTTGTCTGTTGACAAGGACATGAGTTATATGTTCAGAGTCTGACCTTCTAGTAGTTTTGTAGAAGAATTTAAATCAATATTGCTGTGTGACAAATTATAATTTCTGTCATCTGACACAATGTTCTGGAGAAAAAATTACCTCCCTAAGGAGCATAAAATGTGAAAGGGAAACAGCAAAAGCTTGGTTTTCCTTTCTGCTTGCAGAAAAGGGACCAAATCCTCAAGAGAGATGGCAGTGTGAATTCTGACACACCACCTGTACTTTCAAGTGTCACCAAGGGCTGTGTGTGTCTGGAAGTGCACAGGCACCAAGGGTTCTGTAAGTGCCACTGCCCTCAAACAGTGTGTGAAGGAAAAGCTTGCATGCACTTTTTCTCCCTTCCAGCTGCAATAGTGGAGTTTTTAATTGATTGTTATGAGTGCAGAATTGCAATAAAATGACAAATCCTGCAATTCCACAGTACATGCTACTCATTTATTGTTTCCTCTTTGAGAAGAAAGTGGCAGGTTACAGGGTAGAGAAGTGTTATGAAAGAAGGTAAAAAGATAAAAAAGCATTTGAGAGAAAGGAGGAGAAAGAAGGTTTAAAAGAGCACTGATAAAAGAGGGGGAGGCACTACAGAGAATGGGGCTTGCAGGAAAGGGACAATGCTTGGAAAAGTGTGGGTAGGGTGACAACAAGGAAAGGAAATATCAGTAAAGAGAGGTAGGCAAGTCAAACAAGGGATGGGAAAAAAAAGGAGACAGAGAACAGGAGCTGAACCACTTTTTCTTAGTGGTGAATCTTGAATCCTTCTCTGCTTCCCTAGGCTGTTTGCCATATGGGGCCGGTGTTCTCCAGCAGCCTCTACTCTTACTTAGCAATGTTTGGGTGCACTGAGCTTCTCAGCTGGACCAGCCATGGGTCCTACCAGATTTCCTGATGAGTGTCCCTGATAAGTCTTTCCAGAGCTTGGAAAGTTAAATCTCTAAGGATGATCAAAGAAACAGAGTGGCTAGGAATACTGTGTGGTAAATGCATAGCTAGTTACAGTATAGTTCAAATGGAGCAATTACTGAAATGTCCTGAGGGATAAAAGCAATAGCTATGATATGTTTGAAACCCTGTAGCCCAGGGTCTCATCTTTGGAAAAACAGCACTTGTGGGATATTTTTGCTGAAAGATGATGGAGGGCCAGGGTTAAGCAGATGAACTTTCTTTCAAGGCATATAGGAAATTAGAGAGGCAAGGAGTGATTCATCATTTGGAATTCTCAGAATAGATTTGCTAAATTTACAAATCCCAGACTTGACTGGCAACAACTGTTTACTTTGTTCTACTTTACTCTTTGGCTTCATAGTTTTCCCATCAAAACACACCTGGTTGTGTGCTGTGAGATGTTGAATTGGTTTGGAAGATGTTGGCAGGAAGGAGATCATCCAGTCTCATTAGTGAAGGAAAGAGATGATTTGTTGCTTTGTTTCATTTTCCACTGCCCATTTTCTGTAAATCCTCTAGCAAAGACTGTAGGCATATTTCAGGAAAGAATAAAGTTTTGATGATTGCAGGGTATTTAGGCAAAGCAAACTTGCTTTTCTTTGAGAAGCTGGTTCTTTGCCCTCTTTCAAACACAAAGCCACAGAGCACTGTGACCTCTTTGGTCAATCAAGCAAAACAAATTAAATTTGAAGTAATTAATACTTGCCACAATGTGCCTGGGAATGTGCTAACAACTGAGAACTATTTGCAGAGAATTAGTTCAATTAATTAAAGAGAGAAAGATTAAACTAATCAGACAAATTATTCATTTTGTCCAGGTCTAATAATAAATATCAGTGACAGGTTTCTTTTGGCAGTTGCACTGCTGATGCCCTCATTGATGATTCTTGCCTCTTCTAGTAAGGAAAAGAAAACAAAGTGTAGCATTTTCACAGCATTTCTTATTCTGATTTGATTTGGAAGTTGTGGAACCAACTTCTGTCTTGAATTTCTACATTTTAGAAAGAAGGAGAATTAATTAGTGTCAAGTTTTGGAGAGCTAGAATGATGAGATGGTGAACCAGAATGATGAGATGAACTGTAGCTGCCCAACCTCTAAAGAAGAGAGGATGCATAAAGATTACAAAACCCCAAAATGATGGAAGAGGATGAACTGTTCTGTCTATTTGCTTGGAGTAGAACAAATTACCATGGAACAAAATAACATTGAGGAGGTCTAAAAACATAATCTGTCTGGAAAGTTAATTAAACCTAGAGGGAATCATCTGTAGTCTCCACCTTTTAAAAAAACAGCCCAGGCATGACTTTCAGTCTAATATGCTCCACCTTGGGATGTGGGGGTAGGTAGCATGACCTTTATCTGTGTTGCTGTTCTATCTATGATTCAGGGACAAGTTGTGTGGGAAAGTAAAAATTTTAACAGTGAGAATGTTTGTTTTCACCAATAATATCTAAGGTTTAAAAATCATTTGAGCATCACCTACTTAAAGCTGGTATAAACAAAAGAGGGATGTTTGGAATTTTGGAGGATGAGGGGTAGCTGCACTGCTTTGTGCACTTGCTTTGAATAGAGCTTGTCCTCTCCTAACACAAAGATGTATTTTCTATCCATGAACCAAGTTTAGCTGTCTAAAAATCCCTCTATGTCAATGCTTCTCACCTGTAATGAGAGAAAGAGGCAAGTGGAGACAGAGATGAAGGTTGTTCATTCCTGAACCACAAACTGCAATAATCCATGACCTGGAAAACCAAAATGTGAGGTTTTGGATGGTGGGATCTGCCATGCTTTCCTTGCAATGGACTAGAGGCATCTTCATGGGTTACTTGGAAAGGTGACTGTCAGTCATGCCATGACTCACCTCCACACAATGAATGCTGCTGATGCACTGCTAATCTCAAGCATCTCTTCCCTTCTGCATCACCCTTCTATTTGGCAGCGTGCACCTTAACTATTTTGAATATTTTGAGGAACCCCTCCCTCACCTGGGAACCTCTTGTGTTTCAGATGTACATATGATTTCTCAGGGATGCCTCCAGTGGTGTTTGAGGGTGTCTCAGGAAACATTCTTGCCTAGGCTGCAAGAATGCACCCAAAGCTGAGTGCTACCATAATGAAGCCACGACAAGTTTTTGAGACACCATGTCATCACAGCCAGAACTAACTTCTAAAGACCATTATATGCATTTATTATACAGTACCAAAGTATGAAAGACTCAATTAAAGTTTATTTGATATAAAATTAACACCCCTTTCTTCCTCTTCACTGTGCTGATTACGTTAAACCTGAACAATGAGGCAGCTGCAGTGGAACAGTATCAGAGACATTTCTGTCAGCATTCACTAGAGGCGAAATTATAAGGCTAGATTTTCTCAGCCAGTTCAGTGAGCCAACTGGCTGCACATGTTGCAAATGCTTTTTTATACTATCATGAACTGCAAAAAGAACACATGGAAAATTTCCTCCTTTTTGAAAAGTAAGAGAATGGTGTAAACACAGGAAAAATTACCATATTCAGCTCTTGCATTGTGCTTCTCCTTCACAGCTTTCCAGGGCTTTGGGCCAGAGAAGCCCTTCAGTGCTCCTACAACTGTAAGCACCTACACAGTCCCTTTGAAGTTCTCTCTTTTTAAAGGTGTAGTTGAATAGGTCTTTCTTGAACTTTAGTTTCATTGGCATGTTGTGAGTTTCTGTAGGAAAATGCTGTGTTTTACAATTAATTCAATATAGCTGATTTTAATATATATAGGGAAAACTGCATGGAAATGATCTCCCTTGAAAAACAGTCAATGAAAATCAATCACAGGGACTGTGTTTCTTTTACTTCTTTTATAGTAGAATAAAACTCTAGACTGGGATACTTTTTCAGGCTCCTTTAGCATAATTTCTCTAGAAGCTTTGTGAATCTACTTCTATAAAATTTTATACACTTCTATTCCATGAGAGCGAAAAATAATATTTCAAATGACAAGTTTATTGAAACCCTCATTTTTTTTATCATAAGGATTATTTTTTTTAAAAAACCCAAAAAACAACAACCTTCAAGCTATTTTTTCCTCTGTGATGGAGTTGGAATAAGAATAGTAATTTGGCAATGTAAATTTGCATAGAAATATGCTGCCTAAGAACCCATTTATTACACCAGTTATAACTCTAGCAGATATGAAATGGCCCAAAGGTAAAGCAGAGTTGATGGCAGAATAACAATGTGCATGGAACTTTCTGTGGGCTTAAGTTTGTTGACTTTGTGGTTATTTTCATTTAATATGTCTCCAGATGAACATTAAGGGGTTTTTTGCTGGATGTTTCCTTCTGACTCACTTGTACTGAAATAAGAGAGGCAGCTTCTCCCATTACTGTTTGGTTTAATTTAGCTGTAGCCTTTCTATCCCTTGCTGAAATACAGCCTTATGGGGTTTTTTAAGGGTGATTTGGTGTTTTCTACTTTCCAATGACTCAGAAGGGATATTCCTACACCAGAAGCAATCACACATTGTAGGCAACTACTGTAATTTTTCTTCCTTGGCAATAGTGGACAGGTACTACTTTCCTTACATGCAGACTAACTGAACATGATGTCAAAAGAACAGAGTTTTGGTTTGGTTGTTTTGGTTTTGGTTTTGTTTTCACAGAATCACAGAATTATCAAGGTTGAAAGAGACCTCTAAGATCATCAAGTCCAAACATCAGCCTACCACCATCATCTAAAACTATGTCCCTAAGACTAAACCAAGTGCCCAAGTACTGCATCTACATCATTTCCACCCATATTGGCTCCTGACTAACAGCTGAGAAATCCAATTCAATATGAATTTTAGTCAAGGTATGGAAAAAAGGAAAGTGAGTTAGGGTTTAATAAGAGAGAATAAGAAAAGGTAGTTCTTCCTAGGCTCACAGAGCCTGCTTCTACCCTGCTAAAATACACTGTTCTCAGCCAGCTTGTTCACCTTGTTCCTTCTAGGCAAAGATGACTTTTCCTGGACTGGATACAGGAGAGGCTCTTAAAAAAAAGGACAAGATTTTTGAGATATTTTTTTTCCTCTTATGGTGTAATATTTTTCTCTCTGATGGTGTAGTCAAACTTTGAGACATGGTTCTAAATGCTGAAGCCAGGTTAAGGTTGATTCTGTGCTTCTTGCAACTGCCTGTCAAGACAGATATTGCATGTCTTCAGCAAAGTCTTGTATCCTTACTCTTCTGAAGTGTCACCAGGTTATAAAATGCAACTTTGAAGCTGAAAATTAAGCTTAAGTGTCATATAATATTATAAGGGTTAATTGGGTAGTAACTACTTTTCTGGTCCCTTATTCTCTTTTAACGACAAATGAAAACCAAAAAGAAGCCAAAATAGCTTATGTGTCTATACTGTAGACAATAATGACCATCATATGGGTTGTTATAATCATAATGACTTGCAACATTTTTCAGCTGAAATGTTTAATGTTACTTTTTATTACTGACTAGTGTTGTTTGTTGCTTTAGAAATCAGCTTTGTTATTTTAAATATCTTTTTCTCCCATGTATTATGGCTGTACAAATAGGGTAATATTTTTCTCCCATTGCTTTTGTTTAGTTTTCTGACTCCTTCCATATTGATTTGTCTCAGCACTCTGCAAAATTGATTACATTTGTTTCTTTAGAAATGAGGCTCCTGGAATCCTGCATTATATTTATCACTCAAGAAAAAGCTAACAACAAAGAAATGGGTTTCTTTTAGGAATGAAACAAAAGCCTCATTTGGATGAGAGTTAATTTAATGAAAGTATTTAATCTTCCCTTCTTCTCTATCCTCAAGCAAGAAGTTATGGCACTTCTTTATTTTAAGATCTCCCTGCCATGTTTGTTCTGAGCCATTCTCAGTTTACTGGCAGGAATGAATTTTTATTCTGTTGGGCCTGCTGAGATTATCCTGCTCTGTGACAAGGAGCTTTAGTCCTCCTTCTGGCTTGATGATCACCAACAGACTGAACTAAAGGGCTTGTTACAGTATATTCACTTACATTTTGTACTGCTTGTCACATGAATTCACTCCTTTTTGCATGACCAGGAAAAGGCAATTGGAAAGAGAGGAAGATGTCAATTGCTTCTGTGGCAAGTTCATGTTCTGCTGGATTTGAGTCAGAGGATTTTGCTCATCCTCTGACCTGACCCACCAAGGAGTGGTCAGCCCATCCCCTGTACCCAGCCTGCAGATGGCTTTCATTTTAATGTCTGCAAGCAAACTTCTTCCTACCATCTCAGGAAGGTGATGGGACTCAAGGGGTCACACTCAGCAGGACTACTGCTGGGTAGCTCTGTCTGTGTTTGTGGCAATCTTCCTGCTGAAAAGCTGAATTCACAGGAGGGTTGGGGTTGTGGGACTGGCACCCTGCCTGTAGCAGGGACAAGCTGTGTGTGCTCACAGCAAGACAGGGAAGAGTAAACCTACTTGGCTCAGGGCTCTGCATTGGTGGTGGGAGACTCTCTGAAGTGGAACAGCCTTTACTGTTTGCAGAAGAGACAGATAAAAGCTTGGTATTTTTGATTGTCTAATGTCAGCCCAGAGCCTTTTTGGAGACAAACAGACTCATCCTCAACTCACTTGTGAGCTGTAGTGTATTGCAGACAGGCAGGTGCCTAATTCTAACAGCAGTAGCCAAGGCAGCTGCAACCCAGCTGTGCAGAAACCATCCACTGCACTGAGGTGTGCATATGTTTTGTCCTACAGCCTAGAACCCCTGTTAGAAAGGTCTTCTTATGGCTTTTCTGCTGATGTTCTGCCTGGGGCAGCTTCAATAGCAGAGGATGCTACAGATGGGCCATGCTTTGTGTGGATGTCACATGATGATCCAGAAAAGCCAATTACCATCCAGATGTAAGCATGCAAACACATACAGCAGCCCTGCCTTTTGAATATTTCTTCTGTTCAAAATCTTCATCTTTACAGATGTGTGGCAGTGAGTGTTAAAGTTGACCTCACCTTCTGGAAATCCATTAGGACCAGGCACATTTATATCCCAACCATTGATCTCCCACCCTGAAGCAAGCCTGGACCTCTGCTAGCAGGTTTGGTTTCTCACCTGGCACTCCCAGACCTGTACCAGCCCAGGGTGCTGATCAATGGAGAGCACAATGAAGAGCTTTAAAGAGAGAAATAGTTCTGTAGCCACGCATTACAGTTCCATTTAGCTTCCGAGTCGCTGCCATGGGAAAAGATCAGATGAAATATGTTTCATGGAAAGGTTCTGCAGTTTCATATCATACACCATGACTTTTTCCCCCATTATAACCATATTAGGCCCTTTAAATACTGTGAGGGGGAGTGGGGTGAGGTGGGAGTGTGTGTGAGAAGAAAGAAACACCCCCTGCATTCGCTATGAGTTTTTACAGACCCAAAGGTTGAAGTGGAAACTAAATCACACCTCAATGTAAAATGTATCTTACAGTGGAATTAAGAAATCCCACAAAAGAGAAATAACCACAAGTTAGGCTATTTTTTCTCTTTCTCCCACTTCCTGCCATGTTTTTATAGCTATTATTGAACAAAATCCAGGTCATAAAAGATTAATCTCTTGAATGATGCTCCCTAGGGCCTCAGTTCCTACGTGAGTGTGATCAATAATGTGTTACAACAACCTGCTCATGGGTACTGCTAGGAGAGGATCAGAAGCAGGGTCTAGTTTGAAAACACTTTGTCCCAAAGGGCAACTTTCCAGGAGTTCACTAAAAGAAGCACAAGGCTCAAGATGAGAGACAGCTTCTGTGTGGTGCGGTCAGTCTCAGAGGGCTCAGTCACCTCTTTGCAATAGGACAGAGGTCAGGAAGCCAAAGGAGAAAGGAGAGAAGATGCAGCAAGCATCATTTTGGCCAAAGGGTGCTAGTTGTTGTGTTTTGATAACTCAGTTTGGAGAGCTGCAAATAAAGTATCTACTATGCAGGCCAGCATGACAGCAAACGCAAGAACTGAATGGAGACAGATGGAAATGTCTTGCAAATTGATGTGTTTGTGTCAGAGACTGATAATACATGATGGATTGGGCAGGGGTCATCAGTCAATTGTTGTTGAATTTCCATTTACTGGACTGCATTTCAATTAGGAATGAGGTTCAGAAGTAAACACCCTGAAACATCTTAACCCTTTCTCTCTGCTCCATTGCTTAGACTCAGACTCCAGTTACAGACCCAGGGCACAGGGGTAAACACTATAGACCTCATCAACCAGTCACAGCTGCTGAAGGCTGCTTGTCATGGATGATGGGCACACTAATGTTGCAGTGTTTGTGATTTCCACTATGGACTGTTTCAGATAATAAATAAAAGCCCAAAGCACCTGGTTAAAGGAATTATTAATCTGTCTACAGGGAGAACTTTGTAGTCTTTTGTCCTGATAAGGAAATCATGCCATTTGGAGTATTTAAAAATGCAGGCAACTTTGTAATGTCAAGCAATGAAATTACTTTGACCAGTGCTTCAGGATCTTTTAAAATCTGTACTAACAAACATAAACATGTTACTGGGGTCATCTTCAGTGCAATGTTATTGACAGGAGAGCCCAGAAAGCATGTCCTCTCAAACCATTACCATCTCAAGATACAAACCCTTAATGACAGTGCATATGTTAAGCCTGTATATTATTTAGATAGCTATAAAAGTTCTGATGTTCCAAAGTAAAAACGTTCTGAACAGAAGTCACTAGACTCTTCACTGCATGCTTTATCAGAATTTCAGTCAATGTATTGTGAGCAAGATCATAAAACTCAAAAAAATGCAGTTTAGAGCAAATGATAATATTTGACAGGGTGAAAACACACTCCTCTTCAAGTCACAGTCTTCAGATGAACTACACCTTCAAAATATCCTTATGAAGTAGGGAAAATTCATAAATGCTGTTTTGTAGGTGAGGATATGTGTCTGCAGACAGTGTAAATTACTTTCTCAAGGTTGTGGGTGATTTCCTCTTATTTGCTCCTCTCCCTAGATTTAGGTCATGGTAACATAATCATACTACACCATCTTTTCCTTGCTGTAACTTGATGATAGTGGGGATGTTGCTGGTGGAACCTCCTACTTTGTCTTCAGATGGGAGCCAGAGCTAGGCTCAGCCTCAGTCTTGCATTTTGTACCTCCTGTAAGAAGGAGATCCTTAAATATGAATATAAATAACCCTAGAGTTATAGAGTTATTTCATAAATATGAAATAATCTTAGAGTAAATCAGGCCAGTGTAGCATTCATGAAACAAGAATCTACTTAACAGAGACAAAAAGAGCATTAAGCATGATTACTTCTAAACTTTATACTTCTATCTTTCCTTGTATACTGTGGCAGGAGACACTAGCTCCAGTGAAGCTGGTGGCCCTGTTTCTGAGGGACACAGCTCTTGAAGTGTGCTTACAAGTTGCTGGTTGTTGCCTGCATTTGACATCTGCATTGCCCACCAGCATGGATCACCTTGGCATCCAACACATTTGCAGTCTCCCTGCCTCACTTGTTTGATCTTGTGGTAGCAGTATGTTTTGTACTCCTATGTAAGCTCAATGCTCAAAAAAATCTTCCTTCATCATTGCTTCTCTCTCTTGGATGCTCACTTATACAGGTCTTTCAGCACCATCATATGAGGGATTTTAAGAGCTCCAATGGGGAAGAAGAAATTACAAACATAATAAACTGAATTTTCTATTTGCTATCCTTAAGTTATTGAGGGAGAATGAAAAGGGCTGTGCATCCTTCATGTTTCCCTCCCCTCTCCAATACAATCTCTGCCTTCGTTTATCTTGGGTCATTCTGGTTAACCTTCTCTCCCCTTGGACGCTCTAAAACACCTCTCTTCTAGAAGTACTGCTTCCTTTACCCCTGCATCTGATTTCCTCTTGGAAATCAGCCAGTCTCAAATTAATCTCCTGGTTAGAAAGCTGGCCTTTCCTGACCAGCCTGATGGGTGACTCATGTCTTTGCTTCTGCCTCTCCCCCAAATATGGCAGCCTGACTCACTGTCCTTCGTCACATCCCTCTCTCACTCTTCCTTCCCTCCCCTGCTGAGAAATTCTCAGTCGATGTGAGCATGAACTGCCTGAGCTGTGAGGCTGTCCCAGTGTGCTGATGGGACCTGCAGGCTCTCTGCCACCCTTGCACGTTGCCCTTTGTCTCCATTGCTCTGCTGCTGCTTTGAGGGACAGGCTGTCTCTTTCCACACCTCCTGTAAAAGAGCTAAGGTGCTGATGGGAGCTACAGAGTAAGTCTCACCTCAGTTTGGTTCTTCACTCATTATCATTGGAGCTAATCTTCTGGATAATTAAACTGCCTCAATTATATGACAATATTGGGCCTTGGCCTAGACCTTTTATTTACATTTCTGACCAGCCCCAATTCTTCATTGGTGATATATCCAAATGTACAGGATAGATCTAAATAGCTCCTCATTTCCAAGTAAAATATGATTCTTTGCAAATACTAACCCAGACTGTCACAGCTGGTATTCACAGTATACATATGCAAGCTGGAAATACCTTGAAGTCTCAGCCAGACACTTCCCCACTCACATCCTACCTACTGGCCCCAAGGGGTCCCCTGTGGATGTGGATGGGAAGACTTCTATCCTTCAGCCAAGCTGTGTTGGCCTCATACAGAGCTCAGCCAGTGAAACCTGTTACTGTCAGAGAGCTGCTCACCACCAACTCATGGGTACTGTACACCCAGAGGAGTTGTCTGACATTCAAATATTCAAATATGTATATATTAAAGGAAACATCAGTCTTCAGCAAGCAGAAAACATCTAATTTAGTCAGATAAATTATTCATTGTAAATAATTTGTTCAGCTCCAATACCCAGCAACAAAAAGGTTTATTTTGCCTTCCTTCTGTGCTATTAGGATTCTTCTGTCAACAGTAATGAGGGATAACCAGAACAATCACATTAATATTGCTTTTTTGCTTACCTACATGTTCTTTAGAAATTGATATAAAGTAAAAGCATAGGTATATTGGGGTTAGATTCCAGCTCAGGGAGCTGTGCCAAGAAATCTCTGTTGAGCATGTACAGTGGCACACATTGCAGTGAGAAAGTGTTTCACAGTTCAGTAAGTATGAGAAAGGACGTTTTTTATTTAGAGTATTTTCATGTAAATGACACCTTTAGCTGTGTTATGAATTCAGTTCTCTGCTCCCCTAGTTAAAAACATAACATAGCATAAGAACTGAGTGAGACTGAAGCTCCAACTAGTCAAGTGCACTGTCAAGCAGTAAGGGAACCTGCTTGGAAAAGAGTGGAGGAGCAAGGCAAGAATACTGTGCTTCTCCTAGCTTCCAGAAATTCACAGCTTGGGGTTGCTATGAGTTGTGAGTGCATCTTTACACTTACTAACCTCTGGATATTTCTTCCAGGAGTTGATCTAACGTATATATGTGTGTGTGTGCACGTGTGAATTCTTCTGTGGCTTTGGTTAATTCCTCCCTTTCTCATTCTTGAGATTCACAAATGTCTTCTAGTCTTGTCAAAAGAAACAGTTAGATTCATTGTTCATCCACCTTAACCACTCTGATTTTCCCTTCCAACCTCTTCCATGGTGCCTGCAGAATTCCCAAGACATGAAACGTGTAGGTCAATGTTGTTCTGTCCCCGTTAGAGTGTTTGAATAAAAACCTGAGATTTTCAAGAGAATATGTAGCTGATTCTGAGGCTTAATAGCTTACCTTCATTAGTTTTATCTCTGTCAGTGTCTGCTTATCTCAGTGGTCATTCTGTGTCTCCAGGAAGAAAAGTTTTTTGACTTGTAAATTAATAATTAAACCTTTGATGGATAGTTTTTCATTCTATAGCCCTCTACTGTCATTAGGTTCTCCCTTTCCTTGTTCTCTCTCACATTCTTGTAATCTCAGTGTTATTATTCTTCTGGCAGCCCCATCCCCAAGGTAGGTATGACTTCAGAAGACATCTGGATGACTTCAGAAGAGATGTTGATAGAAAAATACTGCATTTAGGCTTTGTAAACACAGTTGAACTTTAGTTTGTCCATTCCTCTTTGCAGCCTCCCAATGAGACAAGCAGAGCAGACAAGACTGCATGCTCAGCCACCTCAGGCTATCCTTTCCTTACTGAAAGCTTTGCTCCAAAGGTTACTCAGAGGGGAGAGAAGCAAATCTATATTTGTAAATTAACAGCAAACAAAGTAAAAAGATAAACCTCAGAGGATGTTCATCAAGGGTGAATAGCAGAACAGTTAGCAAGAGAGAGAGATAACTTCTTATGCACTAAAAATATCCCCATGGTGCCTATGAGTAATTTGTCTATAGTGAGAAAGAATAATGAGCAAATGCTGGAGATTTAAGTGCAAAAAGCCCTAGTGCTCAATTCCTTTCTGAAGTTCTCCCTTCATTCAACTCATGGATGTTCCACTTTCCACTAAGGAGCTGACAGCAAAGTTCTACAGGATTTGATGTGTCCAGATACTCAACCATTGAGTCTGGGAGTCTCAACAAACTGCAAAGAATACGTTTACCATGCCAAGTTGCCCAAGTGTTGAGGCTGAGGAAATAAATTGCTATGGAATAGCCCCTTTTGGTGATGTGGATAAGGAACATACAAGAAATTCTTGTCTATTTGGGCCAAGTACTCAAATAGAGAGCCAAAATGTGCAGTTAGTTGTCTGTAGTTGAACCAGGTAGATTCACAGAAAAAGAAAATTCAACAAGTGATGATGTTGTGTGATGTTGTGTTGAGCCATTCTGGTTTCTTTATGGCCAAAGTTTGTACCAGTACAGATGGAATATGAATCCTTAGAGATGATTTCAGCCTGGTCCTCTGGTTCTTAATTGCTATCCAAAAGAAAAAGAAAAAAAAATCAATTTCGTATTCATTTATCCTCTTCTGACACTGCCATAGCTTTGAGCTAGGCTAAAAATTTTCCAAACACTTTAAGCTGCAAAGAACCATGGTATTGACTGAAATCAGCATTTCTCCAAAGAACTTTGCATTTCCTGTGTGCTCAGTGATGTCACCCCCTGTGATAACTGCCTTCTTTGGGTCAGCTTTGCTTTATTTTCTGTAGAGCAATTGAGATTTATGGTTCATGTCACTCCTTTATGAGTTTATTTTATGGTGTGATTGATCTTACTGCAAACAAAGCTTTTGCTTGTATTTCCATAGGGTTTTTTTCCCATTCTATATTCAAGGAAAATAAAGGAAATGGGCCAGTTTTCAAAGCTGTAGCTTGGTGAGAGCTGATAATCTCTTTTAAAGCCTTAAAGTATAACATTCCCCCAAATAATTTTGTGGCAGCCAATTCTTCATGATGTGATGATGCATGTGTGTGCAGACACTCACTCAGCTATTATTAGTGCTGCACTGAAATAGTGTCCAGGCACTTGCTTTCTCACAGGAGTAGAAATCATACTACAAAGAAAGTATAAGAACCCAACCAACCAACCAAAAACAATCAACAAAACCCCAAAATTTCTTCTCTGAACTATTTTAGTCACTTTTACAGGAAGAAGTGTAATCCAAGAAAGAAGGTCACAAACTGATTTCTCTATGAGAATGGCAAACACACAACACTTTTGAAAGGGAAGAAGAATACCAGGTTAAGACTTAGTTGACTGCAAAAACACTTTGTGTTTCCAGCCTGGTTTGATAAACATAGTGGCTGATACTTCAAGACCTGGAAAGCTTATATTTAGTATTCAAGCTTTTTTACTTAAACATTGCAAAATAGCAAAATCCCTACTGCTCCACTTTCCAAAAGAGAAGATAAGGACTGTTTTCTTCATTTAAGCCACATTTTCTGCCAAGAGTAGCTATTAGTTTATGTTCAAATGTTGCAGAAGACATAAAAGGAAGGAATCTTTGCCCTGAAGAATTGAAAAGAAAATGGATATGAGAAAGGAAGTCAGAAGCACAAGAAGCATTAGCTCTACTTCATAGACAGGAAATGGAGAGGAAAGGATGAGCATTTCTGTTAAGTCTTTCCAGAGAAAAATGATGATGCCAACTGTGTGTCAATGTAACAGAGTCTATCAGCAGAAACAGCAAGAGAAAGATGAGGATGTTAGATTCAGCAAGGATGTAATCAAAGTGACTGAAATAAAGAAGAGCCTTTGGATCAACTCAGAAGCATCTGATTTTACTTCTAGTGATGTAACCAGTGACTGAGGCTAAGGATTTTACCTGTCACAAGCTTCTGTCTCATTTTGATATACTGATACCCTTTTTGCCTCTCAGCATCCTTAAATGTGGTGCAACAGAGAACATTGCTTCTACAGGAATCCTTAGGGGTCCCAGTCCCAGTGCACAGAGTGTCTCAGGGCTGTTGCAATGTCCTTATGGAGTAATAACAACAGATTACATGTTCAAAATCATATATTTGATCTGAAGAGCATCTTGAAGCTCAATTGTTGCCAGTTTAGTGGCTCAATCTTTTTCTCCCCAAATTTCCCCCAGCTGGGTACTCTCAGTGTTCTGCTGTGCAAACATCTTTGTTGGAGCTGTCACTGCCTTTTGTCTTTCAAGTCTTTCTCTGTGTGCAGTGGCAGTGGTGCATCATATTTGAATTTCACTTTCTCATGTGGCTTTTACAACTCTTGAGTTCAGACCCTGCCCAGATGATCCCTTCATGTCAGAAGCCATCAAACATTTTCTTTTCCATCAGGCACAAGCAGGATCTGGGCACATGGCACTGTCAGAACTAAAGCAAATGTCAGGCACAGAAATATGTCTGTCTTCATTTATTTTCTCTTTTTTTTTCTTTTATGTTCTTTCCTCTTTTTTTTCCCCCTTTTTTCTTTTTTTGGCTGCAGGTATTGTTCTCACAGGGTGGTCATGTGGGTGGCTCAGAAGTGACCATACATTTAAAGTTTTTCTGTAAAAGAGCTGGAAGCCATTAAAAGCCCCCATTTGTATTCAGGGCATTTCAGCACTGAGAAGCATGAAAGGAAGAGATCAATAATCACATTGCAAGACCCAACTTCTTGCTGTGCCAGGCTAACATAAACTATTTCAGCTCTAGTATTGAATCCAATCCTCCCTGATTTGTCCTTCCAATATAGTATCCCACCTTCTTCCCTTTCACATAGCTATCCTCTAGGGCCATTTCCCAATTCAGCTATCATAACCTTCTTTTACTTCTTTGCAGTTTATTCCCATATCTGTCTTTCTCCTCCTTGATCTATCATTTAGGAACTGCTACTGAAGGGCCTCAGGTTCACATAGTTATCCTTCCATAGCCTTTCCTCTAATGCCACTACTGTAATGGCCCTACACAGGCCTGTTCAGTAACAGCTTCGTATCAGCAGGGAGGAAAGCACTGTTTAAGCAACAAATGTGTATCATGAGGGAAAAGATGGTAGGAGATCTGTGGTGAAGTGTCATCAGCTGACAGTATGGCAAAACTAGGTGTTCCTAAAAGAAAATTGGAGGAATGGTAACTAGGTGAGGCTTCTTGTCTTGTTTTGGTCTTCTTCAATGTTTTCACAACTCAAGCAGTTCTCTAAATAAGCTTTATCATGATTAACTCAGGTTCCACACCTATTCTGTTCTGCCTTTTGCCTATCCCAAGGCTTTAACATCACTACTAAGTCCCCACAATTGTCTAAAAATATTTAAAGTGCATTTCAGTTATTTTTGGGGTTGTTTTAAACCAGTTAATTTTTCCCCCAAATTAGCTCTTGGCATTACTGATGCCTCTTCCAGCAACTAAGCAATAGCCAAGGGTACCTCTAATTCATTAATGCTCCAAGATGGGAAAACTAGAGGAGGCAGGCATGGAGCCAAAACTCAGAGTTGCACAAAGAGGTTGTGTTGTGGGAGGATGGAGGGAGAGAGAAAAACTGAATGTGGAATCAATGCCAAGAAATGCTGAATGCAGCAAAAACTGTGGTGGCCAAAGCAAGAAGTCCTTCTGTGTGACCACGTGTCAAGGCAGGGAGCAGGAACACAAGGATGTGTCGATGTTGGATTCACTGCTGGGTTTGTGTCATGCTGAATCTGGCAGTCACACCATTTCTGCTGTGTATCACAAAACTCCTGTGGTGAGAAACCACATTAAAAAAAATGATGGAGGGGAAAAACATTGGCACAAGAATTTCAGGCTGTCAGTCCCTGAAATGAAATCTTATTTTCATATGGTATTATATCCCTGTAGTCTACTCTTACTTTCACCTTATTTATGGGCAAGTCTCATTTCCCATTACTTCCAATTGTACATACAATAAAAAGAAAAAGAAAAACAAAACCAAGCTTTGAATGCTGCCATATGTATAGAAAAGTTCTGGTTTTGCAGCATTCCATGCTTTATGCACATGTGAATTTATAAGTCAAGCTTAGGCCAAATGACATTATGGAGTTTGTTCAAAACTGGAGCAAGGACTTTGTGGATCCAGACTTATCTCAGGGCTGCATCTCAGGGGTTTGAGGTGCTGAAATTGTTGGATCATGTTGTCTGTCTGACTTTGTAGAATCTGAAGCAGTAGTTTGGAGGTTTGAGTCACCTTACTGAATATTTTTTCCTTCACTGTTTGCTTTCCCCCTTTCACTTATACAGGTTTGGGTTGCCTCAAAGTGCAGGAACCAAAATGATGGTGTGGGAGAAGAGTTATAATGCAGTTTGAAGGCTAAACATCAAGATACCTTTGAAATAACAGAAGATTTGTCTGGGGGGAGGGTTTGTGGTGTTCTCCTGAGATTTGTGTGCTAGGTTTTATCTTCTAGCACAAAAGCAAATGGAATCCACATCTAAGACTTCCCTTTACCTTTTCTCCAACCGAGCACTGATCCTTTCAAGCTTAATTCACATCTTACTTTTCAGCAGTCTTCAAATTTGGCATTGAATCTTAATCCACAAAAGGCAGAAAACTTGGATGCTTCAGGTATTTTTGATATTGATGCTAATATTAGGAGGTAGCCAGAATTTCATGCTGTTCTTACCACCCTCTTGAAAATCCAAGGGCAGAGAACAGAATTTTGCAAGTAATTACCAGAGTGTTCCAGAGTGAAATTTCTATCAGTTAAAATAAGCTTGTATTTCTTTTTTGTAGTGAAATGGGAAATTTGCTTGCTCTGAGCAAACTGAACATATGTTTATCCCATGTGAAAATCTGCCTTTAGCACCCACAATCTTCCAGTTTACACAACATCTATTTTCTTTTGCAGAGGGTAATAAAAGAAGTGTCAGGGCCACCCAAGCTCTTCTATAGTCTCCCAGACTTATTTCAAGGACCTGGGAGCAAAAGCCACAGCATCCATTCCTATTGACAGATTCCCAATTCTGTGCACAAAAAACAAGCTATTTTAGATATATGTACACACATATATTTAAAAATTGGCTTTAAATCCCTTTCAGAAAGCCAAAAAGAGTAGAGGAGGGGAGAACTTTTGTTGTTGTTGTTCTGTTCTTTTAATTGAATGTTGCATGATAAGAAGCAGCAGCTCTGTTGGATTTTGTAGCAAAGTTTTGGCCAGCGTTGTTAATTGTTTTATTTGCTTTTAATGAAAGAAACTGCCTTGGGCTGAAGCTAAATCTCTTATAAGGTACACACACAAAGATTAGCTTCTTGTCCTTCCTCTTTTGGGAAGCTGTCAGAAATGTGTCATGAAATGTTTGCTCCTCCACTCTTCTTCTCCCCCTTCAGATGTTGTCCACATCCCTGTTCAATATCCTTCTGACTCCAGAGCTAAAGACACACAGCTGCTTCCCTGCTTTATTTGCTGGTGCCAGTGCAGGGGCCCAGGCACTCTCACTGCATCTGAAGCAAGATTGCTCTCAAGGTTCACACACCAAGTAGAAACAGTAAACAACAACTGAGTATTTGATGTGTTACTATTAGGAGCTGGTAACAGTGCAAGAGTCTAGTGCCAGTGGAGTACAGCCTGTGAAGTCTTCTCACATGCCAGCATTTGCTTTTTTTAAAGCTCAGTCCTACACAGCAGCACAGAGTCCCTCAGGCTTCTCACCAGGTAATCCCAATGTAAACTAATGGAGGAAAAGGGAATGGGAAGCTCTGCAGCAGAAGTGCTGAGAGTCTCATAGACAGGGCTGCATGCAGGCAGATGCCAGGTGGGTTAAAGACAGTATTGCTTACAGGGAAACTTCCATGAAATGATTGGATTGGGATCATTGAACAACCTGTGACATTCAACAGAGTCTTCTAAAATCCCACTATCCTTGTTCTGCCTAATACCTGAGGGGTGATGACCCAGTGCTGCTCTTGTACTGATTTGTGGCTTTTGTTTTCAGGGGAAAAGATACTCTAAGGAATCACAGCCCTTTTTCTGCTTCTTTGTAGTGATGACTCCCATGATCTTATCACAATTAATACATCTTAATGCATAAGCCTATAGAATTGTAACATTATTTTAGATTTTGTTTAACATAATGCAAGAGGAGAACATTTCTAAGCCTTGTGAATTTGAAAGACTCACAATCCAGGAACGTAGTCTAAAAATAAAGAAATTATAAGGCAGCATGTTCTAAGGGTAAGCTAAGAGTGCTTTTCCCAGAACAAGATAAAAATGAAGGTAACTAGTGTCTGGGGGAAAATCAAACACCAAGCAAATTCCTCAAGAACTCAGGTAGAATAGTTGGCTTTGAAATTTGGCTGCAATTTCTAGAATGTTGTGCATGTTATTCCATGTGATTCAGCAGCACTTCTAGCACAGAGATTTTCAAATTGACAGAAAAATATAACTGGAAGGAAAGGATGTGAAAAAAACATCAGATTTGTTTGCTTCTCCTCACCCCATCATGTTATTTACTTTGATCTCAAAAACTTGGTTATTCTTTTTAGGGAGGCATATTCAGAGTAGAAGAGCAATCCCTCTCCAGCTAGTACTTTGCATTATTCCTACCTGCTAATTATGTGAAGAGATCTTCACAGAACCTGATAGACACATCCATAATACCTACTTGATAGCATTTCAACAGAACTTTGTCCCACAATTCATGACACATACACATACACAATGGCTCCATGGTATGTTGACAGCTTTGTGTCAGAGATGTCTGTTAGGAAGGAGACAGAGAGAGAAGATATTCTAGGCTTCCATTTTGCCACCCTTCTGATGAGTAATTCAGGCAGTTTGAAGTCTCCTCATGGTCCTCTTTTTCACCCCCACCCTTCCATTCCCAGCAGCACATTCTGTCTCCTTTAGGAGTCATGCCAGCCTCTCAAACCTAAATGGTACATGATGTTAGATTAATTGGCTAAGAAAACATCCACAGAATGAGGGAAGGTGGGGGAAGAGGAAGGCTGGCTTGTCAGAAGTGTCACTTTGTCACACTGAAAATCATAGAAATGGAGAAAAGAAGGATCCATGTTGTAAATGAAAACAAAATGCTTGTCTGAAGTGACTGGCAGGAACTTGGAGGGAAGAGAGAGGAGAGGAGAGGNAGAGGAGAAAAGAGAAGAAGAGAAGAGGAGAGGAGAAAAGAGAAGAAGAGAAGAGAAGAGAAGAGAAGAGAAGAGAAGAGAAGAGAAGAGAAGAGAAGAGAAGAGAAGAGAAGAGAAGAGAAGAGAAGAGAAGAGAAGAGAAGAGAAGAGAAGAGAAGGAGCAGGCAATGGGAAGACACAAATCCTGGTTAGTGTGTGATGGCTGCCACCATTGCAAACAAGGATCTGAGAAGACATCTTCAGCTCTCTCTGCTTTACACTGCTGGGGCAGACAGCCCTCCTCTACCACTGATGAACTCAGAGCAGGGACCAAATGGGGCTCTAGACGTGCAGGCTCCTGCAGTGGGAAGTGTACTGAAAAGGAGGAATGAAGATCTACAGCAGCCTAAGAACTGATCCTGAGCTCCAGTGCCAGCCACCCATCTCCTGGTGAATTGACCTCTGGATAAACTATCAATCAGTACAAACTGATCACTGCATATCTTGTAGTATCCTTGGCAGTATCTCCTGCTACTTCTCACAGCTGGTTGTAGTAGAACCCATACAGAAGTCTCTCCCTGCTTCTGCTCTGCTCTTATGAATACTGCCAGAAGAACTCCACTCTCCCTGAAGCTGAGTTGACAATGTCTGGTTCCTGCCTCACAACATCTGTTTGCAGTTACTGGAATTATTTGGTGGGCTCCTTACTAGCTCAGTCCAAACTCTTCAGTAAAGTTGGAATTCAACTGCTGCTTCTCACTAGAGGTTTGGCAGCCCAGTATATTCCTGCTTTTGGAGTCTATTTTTTATTTTCTTTTTTTTCCCCCTGTTAAATCCTTCCTATCACTGTATTCCCTTGTGTTGCCAACTTGCTGGATCCTCATTCCTCTGCTTTTCACCCACATGGTTTTCTCTGTAGTGTCCACAAAGAATCCACAGCATTACTATTTTAAACTCTTTTTTGGAGTTCTGATTTCATACATGCTTTACTTACACAGAATGATTTTGGTGTAAGCCACTGCAAGGACTATTTTGATAACTGATTTTCAAGAAATAATTAAACACTTGTGGTAAGAAAAATCTAAGCTACCCCTATCTAAGATGGGAATTCTGGTCCCTTTTTGCTACTAACAGTGCCAAAATTCTATAGAAAGATGTAGTCTCATTCATTCTGACTGACATTGGCAGACATGAATCTCCTGTGCAATAATTAAGAATATTTTTATATATAAGCTGATTTTCCTCATAGCCTGCATACTATACATTTGGTGTGCAAAAAATAAAAAAAATATATTAAGAAATCTTCATTTCATGCCAAATGTTTCATGCTGAAATGCAACAGATAAAGCAAAAATTACCTCTTTCATTCAGCCTTGCTACTGATTTTCCTTCCTACATAAGGACCTCCTGGGTAATAACATTCAATAATGTCAAGTAATAGAGGGTAGATATTGGAGAGGAAAAATGAAACTAAATACATTCCAGTGGGAAGGACAAAGGTAGACTGAAAGCTTGGAGTAAGTGCTGAAGAAACACCTCTTGAGGTTCTCAAAAACAGGTCAGACAAATGTTTAGTTTCACTAGAGTTTGTGTTGGGACAGGAAGAGAAATTACTGACCTCATGCTCCCCTTTTTTTACACCTCTAAGATAAATGGATGACAATGGCAGGAGAAGGAAAAACTAACGTCTCTGAAGCGGTCAGATCAAGGTGAAGTTCCCTCTCCTCCCTTAGTATGCAAAGCTGCAGGTATGAGAGTGTCCTTCAACCACCCATAAGGTACAACTCTTCCTTGCTGTCATATCCAGCATGGGTAGCCTGGCAGTGAGACACACACAGCACCAACACCTCCCATCACCCAGCTGTGGTGTACTGCAGGATCACCTCCTTCACTGAGCTTCACCACTGACACTGCTTGCCAAGTTGCATGATGCCTCTCTGTTCTGTCACATTGCTCTAACAAGAGATTTGTTGTTTCAAAAAAGACAAATAAGCAAGCAGTGTTTGCAAACCAGGATGGCATGTTAAAGCCTCTTGGGAATGGATTTCTCCCTGTGCTTTCTGTTGACCATTTGTTTCCTTTAATTGGAGCATGAAAGGACCCAGCATGTCCAATGCAACTTCGTTATGCTAAGTATCACCTGCTGGGAAACAAAAGCTAATCTATCAGCCACTTTTCCTTTGAGATCCTGAGCTTTCAGGAAGAAATGCTGGCACACACCCACACTCCTTCTTCTCACTGCATTCCCTTCCCTTCCAGACCGCAGTGTGACTAGGAGCAGGAACACCACAGAAAACCCATCTATCTCAATAGTATTTCAAATCTAAAACTTAACCCAGAAATAAGTGACTTAGCCCTGGCACCTTCACAGTAATTGGACTTAATTTCAGACCACTTTCACTAGTAATACCTGAATGAAAGGGCAGTAACTAAAAAATAAAGAAGGAGGAAAATATTATTAGAAGATGTTATTAGAAAGCCAAAAGCAGATAAAGTAGAGAGGAGAAAGAAAATACCAGCCCAGCCACTCCAGCATAAACAAATAGAGTAAAATTAGAGCTGGCTGTAGGCAGAGCTTTGGATGACTGAGGAGTGCATTTGCAGCCTGCTGAGCAAAGGAAATTCTGCCTCCACACTGACGCACAGAAGATTTGGATTGATTTCAGTCCAGACAGGTAGTGCAGCTGCAGTTTGGGACTGATAGCTTGGCAGGAAGGCAAACCAGAGGATTGATGCAGTCCTGAGTACGCCACACCTGCTGGGTAACAGAGATATAAATGCTGGGGAAGGGGCAGGCAAAATGCATTTCCTAAGCAACACTCAGCTTCTGAACAATGTTACAAGAGCTTCCAGAACAGAGAGGTGTGAGGTGAAGCTGCTGTGAAGACCAAGGCAGTAATCAGTTTTTCCTGTTGTTGAGGTTTGAAAGGAAGTAGCAGGATTGTTTCAGGTGGCTAGTTGGATAAACATCTCTCAGGGTGAGTTATCTTGAGTCTGTCCTCCTTTAGCCATGGCCAGGGTAACGTTTTTAAGGTGTCAATGGACTGCACGTTTCTGTGCTGGAACAGGGCTACCAGACACCTCAAGTCCTACCCTGCTGAAGGAAAGTAGACTTCATGGCCTGGGGAGGTTGCCATTAGGTATGGGACCCTGAGGTATGTATGAGTGAGTGTCACTGCACCATTGAACTCCTGGGAGTTCGTTGTCATCTCCTGCATACAGACTGCTCCTGGGGCTTCCTATCATTTCAGCTCTCTGGGGCTAGCAGCAACATTGTCCTGACTAGTGCCCATGCAGTTCCAGCAAGTGAGAAGTACTTCTTCCTCAGTTGTTACTGGCACTGGCTTTTTTTATGATTAAAGTACAACCACAAATCTGTTCAGAATCTCCTTGTCTTTGCTGTGGTAAAGATACATTAAGTTCATTGTTCAGTAGTTTTATTCTGGTTTAAGGCTTGTGGAAATAGAAACCATCATGGTCAATGTCACTTGTCTGAAGATTTTTTTCCCATTAAAAAAAAAATCTCTTTAAAATGTATTTGTTTGAGATGCCAGAAGATTTCCTCTATGAAGACCAGAAAAATGGGAATAAATGTTACAATGCAGAGTATATATGTGTGGGGATAAGAGAGAAGAAAAAGGCATTTTTCTGACTTAAAGGTTTCCTTCACCCAGGAAGTGAGATGAGAGGAGTTGCCCAGGACTGGAAAATGTTGCCTATCATTTAAAGTAACTTTATGGTTTTTTTAACAAAGAAAAACTTTTCTTTAAAGCCTCTTGCCACAAAAATACATTTTGGATAGGAGTTTGTACCATATGGGTCAGTTGCTAAAAATATGTATCTTAGAGATGAACTTTCCTTTTGGTTTTATACAGTGGCTCAACCAATCACAGCAAATGTTAACCATAAAGTACTCAGTCCCACATAACCCAGACAGCTCAGTGCTTTGTGAAGCAAAAGGAAGAAAATTGCTCAAGTTTATTGGCAACCAAACTTTTTTTTTTTTTTTAATGCCCCCTCTGTATTCTTCTTAGGACATGGACATTGTTCCATATCTTTCTAACCTTTAAAATCTGCAGGGAGTACAAAAGGAGGAGAAGGGGTGGCAGACATTGTGACCAGTGTTTCCTACTCTGTCACCTCTTGGGTTTGCTTATTTATGCCCCTGTCAGAAACAGTGTTGCAAAGCACTCACAGAAAGCTATTTTTATCAAAAGATTCTGAAGTATTTCTTTAAAAGCTGAATTTATTACAGCTCTGAGAATACATGCATCTTCAAGGCAAATAAGCACATGGGCAGGGCAATGGAAAGCACCTTTAATTACCTCAGTAAGTTCTTCTGTGTTGACATCACTCAGACAGGTAGTTTACATCACCAAAAATAAAGTGTCAGCTTGGTAATACATGTGTTTGAAATATAAAATTGATTTTGATACTATATATTTCTATTTTTAAATATGGTGGAGTTTGCATCTTAATTTAATTGCTTTTTGGTAAGCAATAGCTTCCATGAACTATTCCCTGTAATGGTCTTCTGATTAGTTGGTCCAAACATTTGCAACATAATCCATGGTTTCCCAGGTGAAAGTCAGGAAACTCAGTATGTATAGGGTCAAAATCCAGAGTAGTGGAAATACTGCTGGTGGGTGAGGTGTCACCCTTCAGGCATTTGGAAGATTATTTCTAGTGCTTTTGCTCCATGACTCCCTAGGGTAGGACATGTCCACAGCAAGAGCTGTTCAGGAAACTGCAGGGCTGGTTTTAGCCATGGGGTTTTGGGCACCTTGTGTGCACAGCATTCACAGGAGGCTGCTACTGAGCCAGCTTTCCTTCAATCTGGCATGAATCAGGGCTGTTACAGAAGGGTATTGCAGGCTTAAACCAAAAGAAAAGCAGGCAGGATAAGGCTCCAAATGAGCCTGGGTCACAGGCTAGTAATGCATAAGGAAATTGTTATAGAGCTGCTAAAAATCCATTATACACAGTCATGCAGAGAAGCAGTTGGATTAACATGCAGGTGCAGTCTCTGTTAGGAAAATCTAAATGCTCTCTGTACATGGGCTAAGAAACCCTCACAGAACTGCTGGATGTGAGAGAAAATAACTCTCTCTCATTCAATAGCTTTTTTAACCACTTCTATTAATCTTGCACTTATTTGCAAAGCTCCTAGCCTCTCTCATACATAGTGGAGGCCTAAAGAAGGGTAAATAAGTTCATACAACTTTCATATCCAGCAAAATATTCACATTAACCTATATATGAACTTGTTTATCTAAGTGAAGTAAATAGATATTTATACATTTTTCAGGCAGGAGAAAAGCAAGCATAAAGGCACCTACAGAGCCAACTTCAGAAATGAGCCACCCATGGTCCTTTTTCAGCTACTGGGAAGAAAAGAGCTGCAAATAAGAGATTCCTATCTTTTGATTGTAAAGGTGTCCTAGCAATAGGGAGAGGTAACTGTAGATGACAAACTCAGCCACCCTCAGCAAATGGTCTGAATCTTGTGTGGAGCTGTGTAATTATGACATTTAGAGCTAAAATCAGCATATGGACATTTTGACTTTGGAAGCATAGGCTTGCAGACTTGGGCATCAGATATTTATCCTGAGAGAATTAGGGTTATTCCATTCATGTTATTGGCTTTAATTGGAGCAGAACTGAAATGTTCATAAACTGTCATGCAAGTTGAGCATTTGAGATGCCTTCAATGTTTATAAGGATAAATGAGGAGAAGGAGATATAGCAGTTGCAGTGTGTTTGTGTAGATGGATGGTGAAGAGTTGTTCTGCCTAACTCTTAGCTTTCAGCAGCCATGCCAGTAAATCCAGCCAATGACTCCATTTCTCAAACTTTAAATCCTTATTACCACATGGCATACAATAATCCTACTGCAACAGTGCAAGTGGGGATCAGATTTTAACAGCAGGGTTCATTCCTTTGACTTCAGCCATTCAAGAGTTTAAGATCCTGTTTGTGTAACCTGAAAACTACCTGAGGTTTACCAAGTGACAAATAAAGCTTGTCTGATTTTGCTGCCTCAGCACAGAGGATACCACTGTTCTCCATAACACCTTTGTACATCCTGTTAATCTATAATGTATATAGGATTCCCATTACCAAAACAATAGTAATTCAATTAATTGATGGATGTTTCTGCAAATAAGAGATAACACTATTGAATTATTAGGTTTCTTTCACATAAAAGCTCTGTATGTTTTGAGCTGCCTAATTTGAGCACTGCACAACAAAACCTGAAATATTCCTGGGCCACCTCATTTGAGAACTACATTGGCCAAGATCAGTTTTTTGGCCTCATTGGTAAATGTCAGAATTAGAAATTCTGTGATTTTGAGCACTAGGGTCTAGGAAAGGATAAAAGCACTGAAAAGGCTGTGGAATAATCATGTTGTGCAACTCTGAGACTTCGGATGGCTGCAAAGAAGAGTTGAGGTATCTTTTTGTTTCACCCTATTCCTGCTATGTAGGGAAGGGCACTTTAGCTGTGCTTGGAAAAGGCTTTGAAGGGAGCACTGGAAAGTGTTCAGAACAGCCAGAGGGAAAAGCACAGCTTGTCTGTTGGAGGGCACCATGCACAGTTGCTGAGAGGAGTACTGTTTGCTGAACTCACTTTGATAAGATTCCTAATGCCTATGTTAAGGGAAATAAACATGAAGACCACAACCACTTCTCTTCCCAGCAAGTGTAACTTGCTTGTGTCACCCATCTTTTGAATTTTTGCAAGGTTTATTGATGTTCTTGAGCTCCACACACAGGAACATACAGAGGCATAGACATACACACCTCTTTACTCCATCTGAACTGCATTGTACCCCTCTGTGCTGTACAAGTTCATTCAGAGAAGATGATCCCATCAGAAATTCCCATGATACCATGACAACAGTTTTCTGATTTCATTTTAATTACAGAATCACTTCCTGTTTTGGAAGAAAACTGGAAAGGAGATTGTTCTGGAGGTGGATTGGTCTGGTTCAGCTACAGCTTTGAGAGTGGGCTGTTCAAACCCACTTCCAAGCAGCTCCACTTGACTACAGACTATTGTTGGCCCAAGTTCTGGCCTCATGAGAAGCTCTTTTTTGCTCTCCCACTTAGGCTGGAATTGAAAATACTAACAACCCCAGTGCCTGCTCCAGGCCTAAATTCTACTCAGTGTAGTGGCAGGTGTACCTACACACTAGAATAAAGAGGTATAAACAAAGAATTGGACAATGGATGGAAAATTTGGCCAAGCTTTGACAGTTAGTCACAGGATGAGTGTGTAAGATGCTAGATTCATTCAGGAGAAAACAGGATATTGAATGACTAGACAAAAATGTTACTCCTACTCACCATGGAGATAGTAAAGCTAGTCCTAAAACTTGGAATGAAAAACTACTAGTCCAGTGTCAAAATCCACTCAAACATTCTTCTGCTAGAGTGATGAGTATCTTTAATATAATGTAATAAGAGATATGGCCTGTGCTGGTAAGTGGAATAAAAATTTAGAACCCATCTGAGCCTTCTTAGAGGATTTGGGCTGATGGAAAGGTTGTTTTGTGTTCATCCAAGGATAAGAATATGCAAAAGCTATTTCTATATTGTAGCTACCTTGTGGGAAATTGTTCACTCACACCAAATATGGGATCTCTAATGCTGTTTTCATTGCTAGGATGTAAGGAAATCCATCTGCTCTCTAATGGAGATAGAAGCACTACAGAACTCATTGATTTCAGTTGGACTTTATCAGGCTTATACTCTATAGCTTGAACTCATGGTCCAAATCTTCCATGGCATTTGAGGGATACAGATCATCATGTTAAGAAGACAGTTCCTTTCACAAAGTTTTTGGTTTTGTCTCACCAGGCTTTTATAAATAGGTTCCTCTGTCCCACAAAACATAAACCTGAAGGTGTAAACTATATCTATGTTACATCAGCAGTCAACTTCCTGATGAAAAAGGGATTCAGACTCCAACTGGGCAAGCAAGGCTCCCTTGACTGACAAGAAAAGGGAGGAGGAATTAGCTGAATAATTTCATTTCAGTGTTGTTTTGTCTTTTCCCTAACTGAGATGGGTTCAACTCCAGCTCTTGAAGAACTTCCAGTCTTGGATGTTGTATTAGTTTTTCACCCTTAGTCTCCTAAGGGAATGTGATACTCTGTGTTCAGCCCAAGCAAAAGAAATCAGTATCCAGATTCAGTCTTTAAATAATCTTTAGAGTCCTGGCTTGACCATGGGAAAAAGGACAGAGAGAGGAGCAGTGTCTTCCTAATTAGGGCTAGTAGATGGCTTCAGGTGACAACACATCATTCATATACAGGACATTAAACCAGGAACTAGTTCAAGAAGTGCTGTTGTACGTGTGTGTGGTGTCACAATGCCATGGGCAAGAGTTGGTCACTGATGTAAAGCTGCATATGCCAAACCTGTATTGCTGTCTTCAGAAATAAAAGATGAGCACTATAACATGACAGAAGAGGAGGAGGCATGTTCCCCACAGCCATTTTATAACCAGCTAGGTGGAAACAATGCAGCAGCAAGAACTGAAGGGAAATGAGAGCTAAAGTGTTTCAGATTATCCTACAGAGAACAAATGTGTTTGAATATACCATTCACATTGCCTCATATGAAAGTTTAATATCTTGAGGGTGCCAGCTATCTACAACTCTGTGACTCACTGTAATCAAGCCACAAGCAATGGTTATGTGAAAGATCTTGGAAAAGTTTCTTGGCATCTCCAATGGACGTGTTGCAAAGCAATGACCCATTTTTCAGTCACTGCTTTGTGTTTGGTAACCATGAAACCCTACAGAGTAGAGAGGGAAAAGAAATGAGGTTGCCTGAGCTGAAAGAAATGGCTGTGTGAACCAAACCATTCTGAGGTTTTATATCTTGATTGCTTCTCTCTGGAAAACTCTGCCAAGTCTAAAATAATTCCCATAATAGCATGCATTGCTGAAACAAAACAGATAGAAAATGCTGCATTTCTTTTCAACTTGCACCTACAACACGTCAAATTCCTTTCAGGATATAACTAGGACCTGTTTGTCAGTGGAGAAAAGTGCCCATTTGGGGTTCTTCCTATCAGCACCTGAGGCAGAGATAAGTTTTCTAATGAACCATTCAGTACAAGCACTTTGAAACTACCCATTAGCTGAGAGATTTCACCTGCAACAGACCTGAGTAAATTCTCAACTAGGTGGTTTTTCTAATGACTTTTTTTTTCTCCTGTTCTAAATGGAGTTTAGTGGCATCTCTTGACTCTTGTTGGCAGGAGTGGAGGCATTTACCATCTGTTCAAATGCACATTGACCATGGTAAACAATTCAGACAATTCGCAAGGAACAGGCATGGGGAGGTAACCAATAACAGATGCTGTCTCTTCACACAGCTTGGGTGCAGGCTGAGGACAACACATCCAGGTGGGTTGTTGGCACTGAAGTGAACCCCTGAACAGAACATCTCTCCAAGGTACTTCCAGCAGAAAAGGAGCTATGAAAGGATTATTGATCACATCAGAAGATATTTATTTGTCTTTGGCTTAAACAAGAGGATGGGTTTTGTTTTACTATGCGTGATGGTGCCCCAGCACATCTTCCTGGGGAGCTGTAGCACAGAGAAAAAAAGGAAAGGAGATAGCTGCATGGAAATGAATTTCAGTTCAGAAGCTGTAGGGTCAGACTAGAGCAGCTTTTAGTACTGTATTTAATACACTTTGCTCAGAGACAGCTGCAAGGAAACATATCAATGTGTTCAGCTAAACCTGCCCCTTACTACAGTCTTCTAGTGATAGACTTTGTCTGTGAAAGAAGGCTGCAGTTTGGTTACTCTCCCAGCAACTGATTTCTAGACAAAGCTGTCACAGTTGATGGACCTGAATCAGAATTTGCTTGTAAAGGTGCCCATGCTGTTAAGAATTGTATTTGCATGTAAATGCAAGTGGAGAATTTAGAAAGCTTCTGCTGGGAGGAGTGAGTGTCTCTCAGTGGTGTCTCTCCTTTGGAAATAGCTACTGCAGCCTCCATCTTTTGTGTAGCAGCATCTCAGACTAAGTCTCTGCCACTCATTGTGTGTTTGCTTTAGATTTTGCAGATCTTTCCAGCTGGAGTCACAGGGTACACTTGTTCCCTATAGCATGAAGCATGACATCTTATTGCTTTTCCCTGGAGCAGAGTAGCACATTCATTTTTAATTGTTGACCACTATATCAGAAATCCTGTTTCCCAGAGTTTAATTGTTTTACATGATGTTTAATTCATAGCTTCCCTACAGGAATCAGCTGTTAACCTTTTAAAAAAATTAATACATTATTTAGTATTTATTTATTATTTAGCAATAACATTTTTAATTGTACAGGATGAGATAATTTATTTATCTTTTCACTATAAAATTCCATGTCCCACTGCTCCATCTCCCTCACTCCCTTTTCTCTGTTCTCTTCCTTGCAATTATGAAGAGCAATAAGAGCTGTAGAAAAGTTACTGTGAGGGTTAAGGAACAAGTTTTGAAATAAGATCTTTCTTATGCAGGACAACATTGAAGAGACATTTAAACCCTCCCAAAAATATTAAGCCAGTGTTTAAGCACTTTCTGAAATCAGGGCCTAGTTGAATATACTTCTCTTTCTTTCTGAATTTATTTTGTTCCATATTCATGCTGCCCTGAAGAAAAGTTCAGTGGAATGGCAAATCTGAAGCCAAAGTTACAGAGCATTTGTTAGAAACAAGAATTCAGAGTTCAGGATTTCTGCCAGAGACCTGATGCAAAGAGAGAGATTCATCCAGCCAGGAGACTCTGCCATCCAGAATGTGTCTAGCTGAATTTCACACACAGCAAAGTGCTCCTGGACATGTGCCAGGACAATAATTATTGGATACCAGGGAGCTGCAAATAAGTGCTAAGGAAGAAGCAGGCACAGCACTTGCACAGATAACACCTCAGCTTCTGGGTGCTCACAGTCCTGCCCTGCTTTGGCTGCCATGGCAAAATCTCCATCTTCTCTTTCCAGCTACTAACCAATGCAGAGCAAGATGAAAGGGTTGGGTGCTACAAGACATTCTGTAGCATGCACCAAGTGCTAAAGCTCCTTCCAGACACTAGGCAGAGGTCTCAGGAGTCCCCAGCCATGTCTCATCAAAACAAAGCTTTCCCATGATAACTGAGACTGCAACCCAAATCCAACTGCCCCACAACCATGCCGCTCATGAGAGACAGGGTCCAGCCAGAGGTGGGTATCAGCATGGAGGGTACATTGGCAAGGTCTCCAGTAGCAGCATGTTCCCCTTACCAAGTGTGGACTAGGAGACATATAAACAGTCAACTTTCCTTGTTGTTTCTCTTTTGTTAATTTTGGGGGGTTTTTGTTGGTTTGAGGAGATTTGGTTGGTTGGTTGTTTTTTTTGGTGGGGAAATTGTGAGAGAGTAAATAGTGAAATAAGCACAGAATGGTGGAAAATGAGACAGCACATGGGTGGCTGATTGATAGGGCTGTCAAGCCAGTGATAATATTTGGACCAGCATCAGACCAGGAAAACACCAGAGCAGAGATTTATTTTCTTTTTAAGGTTGGAGGAACACTCAACAAAGCCAGTACTGAAACCTGTTGCTGCACCTGGCCCTGCTTTGTAGCTCCATTTCATTTAATGGAATCCTGACCCTTAAAGCAAATCTCCCTATTTTCCTCCTTTTCTGAGGCAAGTGGTAGAGCCAAGAAAGCAAGCCAGGGTGGGTGTTTCCTTGTAATCACTGAACTCCTCCTGTGGCTCATGCCTTGCCCTTCAGTCTTGTTCAATTACTAACTATCACCTCTGCTATTGTCACCCACACAAGAACACATCATTGTGTCACTGCTTCAATGGAGTGCCCTAGTGTCAGGGCATGGTTAGAGAAAGATGTGCTACATCTGGGTAAAAATCAGTTTACAGTGGAAAAATCACAAATCTTTTAATGATGAAACCAGAAAAAGAAATATAAAGCTTTCTGCTGAGTGTATTTGGTTTAAAACTGAAATTTCTGTCAAATGCTGAGGGAGCACAGCAGCACTTCCTTTCCTGACTTTCAATACAAACCTTGGCAGGGTTGAAGACTGGATGGCTAAAGCAATTACAGGAAAACTCTGATTTAGTAGGAAACAGGATAAAAACCAACTATGACAAAAAATCTGGTCCTTTTCTAGAGATAGGATATCTGATACAGCTGCTGCTCTTTCAAGAACTACTTAAAAGCATATTTGACTGCTTTTCTATGGAAAATATATCAATCAGCATATATCAAAAAAGCCTTTCTTCTCTCTTTCACTCTTTTCCTTTCTTCTTCCTTCTACCATAATGTAAGTTCTACTGCAAGAGAAAAAAGATCTGTATAGCACAAATTATTCTCACTTCAACCAAATATTGCCATAAGTAATTATCCTTCTCTCTGTTCTTGTTTCAGACATACTGATGTTATGAATGAATTAACCAAGGAACATAATACTTGGGAGCCAACTGAGAGCTAATCCTTGAAGTTTAGTGCCATTACACTTAACATTTCTCAGTTAGATCTCAAACCAAGATGTGCAGAAGAATTGATACCTCTGAAGGAGCCAGATTTCTTGTCAAGAAAGAGTCTCACGATTCCTTTGCTCCAAAGAAATTTGAATTTAAACATTTAGTTTGGAAATCTGCATATTCTACTTGGAAAAAGTTAAAAAATGGGTTGAGGGAAGCAGGCAGAGGGAGAAAACATTGTAAAGAAAGATACATAAGTTTATAAATTTGTCCATGGAACTTTTTGGCAGTTGTCCACCATCCACTTTGGGAGATTTCTGCTGGACTTTACACCTGAAACTCCTTCAAATCTGTCTCTTAGTGAGGGCAGAACAGGCAGTTTGTCTTGCTTGAACGGTCTACATCTGCTTACAGTTTCCAGTGGACTCCCTTGGTAACTATTGACATGTGGTTTCTAGTGCACAAGCACATGCAGGACAGTGATCCTCTCATGAAAAGGAGCTCAGTAAGGTGCTGAGCACTGACATAGATGTTGGGTGTGCCACTGCTCCCAAATCACTAAGTGCCATGTCATTTTGAGCAGTTATTGAAACAGCTAAGGAAGGAGCCTAAAAGCCCTGCGCTGTCTTTTATAGTCAATGAGACAAGCAGAGTATCACCACAGCATGAACTTGGAGTGCCCTGTAATACCCTGAGGTGACTTGCTTCCTGGACTAGATGCCTCCATTTGATACAAAGAGGTGTTTGTGAGGACTGAAGCAATGAAAGTAGCAGGGCAAAACAGCATTAGAGAGGGAACATGAAAGAAGAAAGAGACCCAGCATCATTGTCTCAGTTCACAAGCCCAGTCCAGGGGCTCTTGGGATTGTGCACGTGGTCACTGTGGAGTTGTGTGAATAATGGTTGTTTTGCTTTAAAAATGGGGATGGGAAGAGTTTCATGTAGCAAAAAGCTGCAGAACAGATCAGGATCCATCTGACAATGATTCATGTTCAGATAAAAGGCTGGTGTCTGCTGCATGAGCTGTCTGGGGCTGCCACTCTCACCTTCTTCTACCTATTGCATGTAGCTACGCGTCAGGATGTGCCTTCAGCACCCAGAGTCTGTGTGAGTTGTGCTGATGCAATTATTAAACGATTGTGTGCATTTATACTCAGACTATTATAAATCCATTACTGTCCTGAGGCCACAGGAAATGGTTTTCAAATGTGAGGCTTTTCTACAGGGAATTGAGAGACAAAAATGCTAAAGCAATGTACTTGTCTTGCACAGATCAATGCAGTGCAATAACTGGGAAGATGAACCAAGCTTAAAACATTACAAATGTGATTGGATGAAAGCTTAACATGACAGTGAGCAATTATCAGTGCAAAAGTCTTCTAAACCACCCTTAGAAAAGAACTAAACAAGCAGAGACTTGCAGTAAATCATAAAAGAGAAAGGACAGTGTTTGCATTTGGAACCCAAGTCAGAGTAATGTAATTGCACAGTAGTGAGTGAAACTTCAAATGTGGCCTTCTCCTTTCCAGTAAGTGGAGAGGTGTAGGTGAAAAGGATTGGGATGGGAGATACCAAGAGGTTTGGAAAATTATTTTTCAGCTGAAAATTTCATGCAGATTTTTTTCTTCATCAGTTATTTTGTTTCTCTGACCGAGGGTAAAAAAACCCCAAACATTTCAAAGCTGACAATTCCTATTTGGGAAGGGAACAATGAAGAGAAGAGAAACAAAGCAAACTTTCAAACAAGATTCAAAAATGATCATGAAAGTTCCTACCAAAATCAGAACCTGGTGCCAGGTAGAACTAAGGCACAAATTTTAACCAGTGAGTAAAGAGGTTTCCCTCCATTTTCAGGGCAACGACTTAACATTTCACCCCAACACAGGCAGACACAATGTACAGGTTAGTGAGTATTCTCATTTTTTTCCATGAATTCATATGTACCTGAAAATAAATAATAATTAAGAAAATGTTTCCTTTTCTGAAGCACTGAGCCACTAATAGGAATAATTGTGAGGGGGAGGAGAAGGATAAAAGTTTATATCTCAGATATCTGTCATGTTCTTTCTTGAACAGAAGGAAGCTCAGCCACTTGTGCTTAAACCACTAAAATGAATGGACATCACTGAAATTGTGGTAGGTCCTTTCCTCAATTCCAAGTGAAGAAAACTAGCAATGGTTAGTGGTGGATATGGATTTCCTGAAAAGGAACAAGAACAGCCTTTCCCTTTGCAGGTTGTATTCCCACATCATGCGTGTTCATGCCCACAAGCTATGATTCTCTATTTCCATTTGGGATACATTCAGGAGCCATCTAGTATCCAGAAATACTTAAATTCCCTTGGCAGCTAAATTTTCACCACAGGTTATCCATGTAGAAAGGCTTTAAATGCTACAGCTACCCAACACAGAGCTCCACAGGGTGAGGGCTCTCATAGAGACATTTCTCTAAATGCTCCCAATGTATGGGACTTTCAGCACTGGGATCCTGAATAGGTTTGTATGCTCAGTTTAGAAAGTGTACTCTTGCTTTTTGAACACATCAGTAGCTACACAAGTCCTCTTGGGATCTGGAAGTATTGCGTTCTATCCCTGTCTTAGAGTGGGGTCTAAAACTCACAGTCTGAAAGTGCTGAGTTCTTGGCTATTCACTAATGTCACTTATTTCAGGTCTTGTTACAGAAAGTGGACTGCACCTCCACTGTCCCTGGGTGTTCAAGAATGCAGCTACTTTACAGAGCACAAAAATGTATTTAAAAAAAAATTAAATCATTTGAATCAATAAAAGATTATCCACTCATCAGGTCTTCAATAACTTCTCAGTGCTCCATTTCTAATTAATTGCCATCTGCTCCAGCCCCTTCTCTCCCAGAGAAACAGGGAAAATTCTTCTGGAGCAGGCAGACACAGCAGTGCTGCTTGTAAGCTAACCACTTCTGACTGACGATCCTAGGGAGCCTGACTGTTGGAGGCACATCACCTCCCCAGGGGCTGCATGAGTTATTCCCTGCATTTGGGTTGCAAGATTTTTTGTAGGAGAAATAAATAATGCTTCTGTGTCATTTATAATGGATCTCACTCCAATAAACAGACATCTTCTGGCATAATATAACTGTGGCTTATCAAATAATAAAACCTTGTCAGTCCAAATTGCTGGGAACAGGACAGACCCAGCCAACGTTCATTCCTATGTCCACTTCGTCATGCCATGAAATATGCAGTGGCTTGTGTGTATGTAGGAGCCATGGCTGTCAGCAGGGAAGAGCCTCAGCATGCCACAAGGAAGCTGCAGAGACAAGTGGGTGTGATTTCTCAGCTTCTGATCCTTAATGTGCTATCCAATTTTAAGTGCTACCTAATGCTCATTAGGGACGATCAGAAAGCCATATGGCCTAACAAATGTAATACGTAGTTGGGCACACTGGCAGAATGACTCCTTGTTAATTCTGTCTCCTGTTCCACCCTCTGCCTGGTGGAGAGGAGAGTGAGGAGGCTGCTTTTACCATGCTGAAGAGATGACAGACTTGATAACTTTAGTATGGAGCATTTCCAGAGCTTAACAATGAATGGCACAAGCTTTCTACAGGAAAAAAAATACAAGCACAGTATTTCAAATGCATCAGCAGGTTGCAAAAATGTGCTGATTTGCCATTTGTATATTTGACTTGGGACAGTTGGCACTTGGGAGATCTCAATTTAATTTCTATTCCTGCAACATCTTTCCTTGTGTGACCTTAGCATGCCTTTTATTCTCTCCATGCTTGGATTCTCCCACTTTCCCCCTAGGATAGGAAGTGGTCTTTGTACACGTGTTTGTACAGAGAGGACCTGATCCTTCACAAAGCCTCTGAGACTATTTCACAATAGTGTGAAATACACCCTGGACCTGTTATGGTTACTGGCATTTTCTCACTGGGGAGCTTGTTCCTTGTTCTATGTCTTTACCTTGTCTTAGAAAACTACTGAATAAAGCCTATGGTAAGAATTATGGAAACTTCAGAAAATTCAAATAATATTTCTAGATAGGTGCTTTCTTGGACATCTGAGTTAATAAAAGCAGGTTATCTAATGACTTGGAGGTGACTGGGACCACCAGTGGTGCTGGACTTCTCTGGTTTGGGGGCTGGCTTCCTCCCACTGTAAGGTTTGCCCAGCAGCCCTCCTGTCAACACCACCTGTTAACCATCACAAGGCACAGTCTCCAGAGTCTGATGCAGTGTTTCCTTCTGTGACCCGAGGTGATGGAGTGCCCATAAGCCTTTTCTTTTGATACTTTGGAAAATTCAACTTCCAGATGCACCAGTAAATTTGAGGAATTATTTTCCTCAACATTTGGGGTTTTTTTTGCCATTATTCTTGGCATATTAAATGAAAGACTGCTTTAATTTAGGGTGATTCTTACTCTGCTGCAACTACTATCCTCATCTGTATTGTCAAGCCCAGGGCTTGAATGTGTCTTCTCCTCAGCCACCAAGTGCCAGCTCTTACACTGCTGTATTTCCTCAGAAGAAGCACAGATGAGAAAATTTGGGAAAAACAGCTTATTTGAAACAGAGCCCATAGAAAGGAATAAAAATGACATCAGCAGTAGTAAACTACTGTTGCAAATAACAGCAAGGAAGTCTTAAAGCAGAGGTTGGCTGTGTCTATACAGAGGCAACATTTAGTGCCTCTGTGATATACAAGGCAGCTTATCTCTTTGAGAGCAGGAGACTATAAAAATACAATTGCCAGAACGAAAGAAAATTGAAGCTGATTGCCATAGCAACAAAAGAATTACATTGATGAAACAGAAGCACATAAAATCCTTGTATGCTACATTAAGGACAAAGCAATCAAAAGTAAACAAGAGTGGATTGGTATTTGCTTGGCTAAAGATGGAAATGACAAATGTTTCCAGCTGATGTAGGCAGAAATGGGCCCACAAGAACTGCAGGAGCAGCCCTGCAGAGCTGGGCATCTGTCCCCCATTTCCTCAAAGAGCAGGACATGAGGGACCTGGGGCTGCAGGTACAGGCACCTCCCAGACTTTGAAGGCAGTTGGTGGAAGCAAATTCTTGATCAGATGGTCAGTTACATCCAACAGTTTTCATCTGTGCTCTTTGCACAGATCTCCACAACTCTCTCTCTGAGTCTGCCTGGTTCCTCTCTCCTGCTGAAATTCTGCCAGAGCAAAACAAGCTGCTGGTATATAAAAGAGTTTTCTTTTTCCAGCTGCAGCTCTTCAAGCAGCTTGCTCAGACTGGCACCTACTTGGCCATGAAAATATATATTCCCTCTCTATGGTAATGCACTTTTGCACTTTCAGGTCTGCTTGTCATGATGAGGCTGCAGGCACTGCAGCAGAGCTAGCACCTTTCCACAGTGCGCTGGTGAAACAGCAATTTCAAATCTATGCATAAATCCAACAGTTTTCTGATGTGAGAGGTGAGAGAGGCCAAAGACCCAGGTGCCAGCACCTCCCACAGCATCGGAACTGCAGTGGCAGATGCAGCACAGTGCTGTGCTTCCTTGTGAGGCTCCACACCCCTGGATTATTTTACACCGAGGGGCTACTCTCACCTGCTGAATCATTCTCACATCCAGCTGCTTGGATGAATTTGCCTATGGCATACACAGTATAAATCTTAGTGGTGTTATGTCAGAAAAGGAAGATGCTTCTATGTGTGCCCCATCCATATGATCTCAAGCACAGCTATCCTGGTTCTTTGGAGAAGGAGCTTATGATATGCAAGTCATAAACACCTGAAGTAAGTTTCTCTACTCCATAGCTTGGTCTGGAAGACTAAAAAAAAATAACATGTGTTAAATGAAAGATCTTCCTGAATGTAGCTACAATTAAAATCTTAGTATTTCTTATCATAACAAAGCCTTGAAGTCAGTCCAAATGTTGCAGTTAAGCACAATGAAAGTATTCCAAGTGGTGGACTGACATGTCCTTAAGATACTGAAGCATTTACTCTACTAGATCTTAGACTGCAATAATGACCAAACCTTTCAAAGCTACCACAGAAAATTCTTAAGACTAAAATAAAGTTGACAGTTCCTTTAATTAAGGAACTTAATTCTTCCTTTTGAAAGAAGTGACAAAAAGAGTTAAGGAAGATTAATTAAGACTTAAATTTGCAGAAACGACTCAAGGCATATTGAAGTAAGACTTGAATTAGCCTTTCATTTGGACATGGAGATTCCATTAACAATAATGAAATGGAGATAGCCAGATCTTAAAGCCTTTGCTTCAAGCTCTGCTTGGAGGTTACTTCCCAAGTCTCACCCATCTCCTAGATCTTAGTCCAATCTTGATTGTTGTTTCTTAAATATTTCTGTCATCTCTTTTTTCAGTTATCTATTTTGATTTCTGCTTTACTTTAAAAAAACTCTTAGCCTTAGTCCTATTTGGGCTTACATGCTTCCTACATGACAACCTTTGCAGCACCCTAAATATGAAGGTATTTTAATCTTCTGGTTTTGGCACCATTTGGGCTCTTAGAGAACATCAGTTCAGACTGAAATCTTGCTCTCCATCTGATAAACGGAAGGCATCCCTGCAGATCCTGACTCTCTGGTGCTCTGTAAAAATCCAGTGCTTAATAGATATCTGCACTGTGCAGCAGCCCTTGCTACTACATAGAGGTGGCACTAAGTTATGAGGAGGAAAACATAGATAATGACACTCCTGGTTTGCAGTGAAGTAAAGGTTTGCAGCATCTTGCCATGCGCAGATGGGCATGAATATCGTCCTGGTCACCATGGTAATGAGGCAACCAAAACCAAGCCTGGGATTTTTAACTCTGGATAATGAATGGCAGAGCCAGAGTGTTAGGGCACAGGCAGAGAAAGAGAGGCTTGCATGGGAAGACAATAAGGAAAGGAGAATGAAGATGGATGTATTGAGCACATGCAGGCTCCCAGGTGTTTCCTTCCCCAAGGAGAGAAACATTAAATCATTTCAGTGAGGGATTCCTACCCAAACAGTAGGGCAATGTCAGGAGCTTACCCCAGACCAACATGGGATTGCTCCTATGCCTGGCAAATGTGTGACCTCATGTGCAGGGTGGCTGTGGTGGGGTCTTCTTGCCTTCTCCAGGGTGGTCCCCAGGTTTCTGTCGTTGCTATCTTCACTTCTAGAGTCTCCTTTTCTCCTAATCTTGCTTTTAAATCACGGTGATACAGTGTAAGACCATCACTTCCAGCTGTGCCTAGAGTGGGTCCTGAGGGGATTGCTCGCTGCCTCTTTAAAGGACAACTGCTGTTATGACCTGCCTCTCTATCTTCTCTTCTTCAAGCTAAAAACCTCAACTCATCCAGTCTTCCTTCAGGGTCATGTTGCATAGACCTTTCATCACTCTTGTCACTCTCATTTATTTTCTTTTACTCCCAAGAAATGTACCCTTCTTTCCAGGCTTGCTCTTGCAATAAAAGGGCTCCTCTGGTATTTGTCTTCTGTACATTGCATCTTCTGGCTCTCATTGATTTTTTAATTTATTTTTATCTCCACCAAACCAGACTGTAAAAACAGGGGGGCAGGGGAGAAATTAACTTCCATTCAGTTGTTGTTGGGGTTGTAAATTGGATCCATCCATTCCTCTAAGCAGGAAAACAAACAAAATGCCAATACTCTGGGGAGCACACGTAGCAAAATTACGCAAGGAGAAAATCTGTAAACCTAGTTTCTCTCTGTGGGAGGCTAAATGGCTGTTTAAAGCCATTTAGCATCACACACACAGTTGAAGAAGCAGAATAATAAAAGAAAGCAAGATGCATCTTCCTATTAAAGAAGTCCTTTGTTTTACCCAAATTTACTGGGTTGCTGATTTAGGATTGCAGGGCTGAAGCTCTTTATGAAGGGGAAAAAAGCTTCATTTGGGCTTGTAATTGCATTAACCTGCACTTGTGAATACACACTCAGGGCACTGCTGTGTGTTCCTTGAATTGCTGCTCCTGTTGGCTAGAGTTCAGATATACTTTGTGTACTGTGGAGAAGGAGACAAATGGGTGCCATTTTCATGGCTCATGCTCACAGGCGCTAACAGGCATGGCAGCAGGGACAGGGAAGGAAAGATGATGGAAAACTGGCTCAGGAAATAAAAGTCCATTGTCCTCCTTTGTGCACAGCAAGCTGGAGGTGTCCTGCATTTGTCCCTGCTGCTTCTGTTTGGGAAGCAGAGCTCTTTTTGTTGTAAGTGTTCCTAAATTTAAGCAACAGATGTACTGCAGGTGCCTGCAAAGCCCTGGAGGAGTCCTAGGGGCTGCTGGTTTTTTTTGGGTAGGGGTAACATCAGGTCACAGCAGTAGAGAGGGATCATTTACTCTGCTAAACTCCATCCTGCCTTAATTGCTCTCTCCTACTAAGTCCCAGACCAGTTAGTTGAAAACTAACTTAGATATCGCTGCAGTGAACTGCTGTGACAGCACTGTGGATAGACCTGCATGCTCCTTATCTCACAACACTTAGAGCCAGGAGACCATCCCACATAATTCAGCAGGACTTCAGGTCCCCTAAGAAGACATAGACAAAGATACAGCTGGGATTTGCATTTCAGGCAGCTTACAGATTACTCTGCCATGAAACTTCCCCAAGACAGAAGTCACAAAATGCCTTGCACCTAGATAAATCAAGAATAAAAAAATATTTAGTTTTGTTTCATTGATGCCCTGCCCCATCACAATGAGACTGACACTTGCATGTTCTGCTTTGCTTTTTAACACCTCATGCTGAAGTCTGGGAGAGTAAGTGGAGGGCAGAACACAGGAGGCAAGGAACTGTTTCCCTAAGGTCTGACACCTGTTTCTATGGGGTTTTAAGCTGATTTCAACTCAGACAGGAAAAAAAAAAGTCAAAATAGATAAAACCCTCCAAATAGTGCAGTCCTCATGTGTAATGTAGTAAAAAATAAAGTACTTCTCAATATGTCTAGCTGATGATGGACACAGCCATTGCCACACTGCTTTTAAGCCTGACACATGTTAGTGCCCTGCTGCAGCTATGTGCCACCTTCGTGCTTCCCTGGTGCTACCCTTGGCTTGCAGTTAATCCTTTCCCCAAAGGAAAGAGCTTGTATTCACAGTAGCTGGTGTTTAGAGAGCAGTGTAGTTCAGCCTCAGGTCTGCCACTACAGAAGTTGTAGTTGCTGATTTAGAGCTGTCTGGGTTGACACAGCCTTTTTTCAGAGGGGGCAGCCAGCACATGTCCTCCAGTTAAAACGAGCACATGGCTCCATTCAGTTTGGTTCTTACATTTGAAAGGTCTTCAATATTTATTCTAGAGCTATGTAAAACCTCCAGATTTGTCATGAAATAGAATCATCATCCAGCCAACTCAATATACCCCATCCTACAGCTGTGGGTTTTTTTACTTCTCCTCCTCTCCAGCATCTCAGGAATTCCCTTTTGGAGTCTGAAATAGAAATCAAATCCCCAGACAATGTTGGCAGACTGCCATCTGAAAAAACAAAAGTAAGGGTCAAGAGGAGGGAATCAGGAAGGATATGTTTGGATTGGAAATAGAAACAATGTACCTGTTTGTTGACAATTCTTTGTGCCTAGCAGCACCATTACAGAAAGTGTCAATACAAATTATTTAAATTTAAAGACTGTAGATCAAGTTTTACACCTGCACACAAGGTGTAAAAGCAATGAGCAGATCAACCTAAAATTACTCTATGTGGGAATGTAAGATATTGTAGGTGTGCTGGGTAATGGATTCCAGCTCTTTAGGGCAGTAGATTGGAAAAGACAGGGAGTGCCCTCAATTCATCTTGGCTCCCTTGTCTCGTTGCAGAGACAACCATTTGGTTTTATATAAAATCAGGGGACACCTTCCATGATGCTCCTAACTTGCTGGTGATCTTGGGATTGTGCAGGGGATTTGGGAAACAGAGGAAGGTAAGCTGGTAGAGGAACTAATTAGGGGGAAGAGAGGAATGATGGGGGCCTATGAGTCTTCTGCTGTCTCAGGAAATCCCAGGATTTCTAAATGCTTCTCAAATATCCAAACCTTCTAAATGAGTCTCTTGAAGGCACACTGCAATGTTGCAGCAGGGTTGAACAGAAGGGCTGGTTTTCTGAGGCTCTAATGGGTCTTTAGGGTCTTTTTTTGGGGGGTCTTTAGGGTTTTAGTCCCTAGTTATAATCAAAGAATACTGGTAATCACCTTCACCTTCTCATTCCCTCTGCTATTCTCCTCTTCTTCCCGTTGCTCCAGGATAGCTGTCATTGGCTCCAGCTCATAATCACAACAATCATCACTGCTACTTCTGCTGGTGAGACTTTCCAGGAGCCCTGCCAATGAGCTCAGCTGGCCCTGGTCACATCCTCCCCCATCCCTGCAGGGAGCCTAGAGAGATCAACCTGGCCTCTGAACCATGAGAGGCTGCACTGCAAACATGCCCCAAAAGCTGGGGACAGGGATCTGTGAGAAACACAGGCACATCTACAAACCTCTGGACCCAGCCTTTTCTTCACACACAGCTCCTTGGTGCACCAGAAGCTCTGTAGTTCCCTAAAGGGATGAAGTAACCTCCACTCTAATAATGCCTTATGTGCAGCTTCCTTCTATTCATGGAGATAATTTTATGGAGTCTTGCTTTTCTTCAGTGTTGTGCTTGACCATATATCACCAAGTTAGTGGATCATCCTTGGAGAAGCTGAAGGGGCAATTTCCTTAGCCTATGGGAAGAGCTAGAAGAGTGTACAAATGCCTGATCTCATGGAGAAGGGGGAGGGAGGACAACCTGCAGATGGCTCTCATTCTCAGAACAAAGCCCACAACCATCTCTCTCCAGGGAAGAGAACTGATGCTCTGGGGGATGTAAATTGTCATGGTGTGGATGATGACACAAATCTGATGTATTATTAAGCACAGCTTAAAGGAGATAGGCAGGACCAACACAGCATCTGGCTTTCAGGGAAGTCCTCTCTGCTTTGTGACATAAGCCTGGGTAGATTGATACACTCAGACAGGCCAAAGAATTTCCATATGATCACAGAGAAGTGAGCCAGAAATGGCTTGGACCTAATGAAGATGATATCTTACCTACCTCTTCCTGACCAGAACTGGCACAGGGTCATTTGATTGTCTCTGTTCCAGTACAGCAAAGTGAGACCCATGCTGAAGTGCCATGACACTGAGGCATGGGCTTTTCATCAGGGCTCTAGCATGGCCTATGCCGAAGGCACATACAAGTTTAGTCCTTGCTCCCTCTTGTCTGCCTCCCATTTTCAAGAGAGATTTGCCAAGCTATATATTAATTCCACAAGCCTTCACACAGTCAAGACTGAATTTAGAGTTATGATTGATGGAGATGAAAGCTAACAGAATGTCTCCATTACCTCTTGAAATAAGGGGTCCATTAAGGACCAGTGAGGTAACTACTTCCATGAGTACCATCTCCTCACAGGCATACATAATCTTTCAGCTCCAGTTACCCTCTGAGATCTCATTTGTTTCTCAAAGCCATGAGTTGGTTCAAATATGAAAGCATGTGGCTACTCATTCTTCCACCAACACCAATAACTCTATGGATCATACTCTTTTTGGAAAATGTATTTTCTTTAACCAGTGCATCTATCTTTTGTGGCTTGAAATTCTTCCTGAGAGACCCCAAGCCTGGACTTTGGCTAGTGGAAAATTAGGCTAAATCTAGCTCTTGAGATCTAAATAGCATGAGTTATTGCTAAACTGAATAATAGCCACAGTACTTATTTGTGAAAGTTGCAATGTCATTGCTACTTTTTCCTAACTTATTCCTTTGTAAAGCTCTTTGGGATACCTGGAATTTGAAAGGTGGTATATTAAACTGAATTCTATTATATTTTCTATTGCTGTCAGCAACTTCTCTTTTCAGCCTGGTTTAAGGCTCCTATGTGTGTGTCATGAAATGCATTCCTACCTCTCTGCTCCAGGTTCCCAGGTGTCCATTTTAGGTAGTAAAGACTGAATATTAGTAGGTGTTACAACTAACACCTTTCCAGAGCAGCAGTCTTTATTCCTGTCAAAAGTACTAAGCAAGGAGTTTGAAATGAAAGGCAGAGATTGGAGCAGTACATTCCTCATTCATCACTCCACTGCTTGGATAAAATAATATTAAACTCTGTAAAATAGTGTCTCTTTCCCCTGAAGAAAGATTTTATTTTTCTTATTTCTTAGAAGACATTTCTTTAGCACCAGCTAGAGATTCTGATATTGTCTTCTCCCAAGAAATCCACAAAACCAGGGTTTCCATTTTTACCACCAGCATAATAATTTGGAATAATAACTGTCAAAAATGGTAACAACTGTTGACAGGATAATTTGATAAACAAACAGCTTAAGCATACTCTACTCCATGAAACAAGGAGGACACTTTAGGCTGACGTTTAGACATGAGCAGAGATTAAACCCCGCTGAAGTATAACATTTCAATAGGCAGCAGATGAGATCTCTGCAACAGACTTGGAATAGAACCCAGATTTACTGAGACATAGGTTAGCTACTTAACCAAGCTTTCTGAACATCCATGTTGTGGTGTAAAGAGTTAACAAAAGCTCCTAGGACATTTATTATTACCCTAGAAGTAAGGATGTCCTTGCCAGCAGCTGGGAGATCAACCTCCTCTCCCTTTGTCAGTTTTGGAAAACAAGTGTTTCATTTCACAAAGATGTCTTTTGTGCCTTTTGTTCTGGGAGATCATCTTCTTAACAGGCTAGGCACTCAGATCAAAGTGTCTGATTTCAGAGGGATTTGATGGTTGTTGTTGCTGTTTTGTGTTTGTTCTTCAAATCATTTCTAATGTATCCTGCAGCAAGAAGAAAGAAACTCTCTACGGGTGGGTAAACTGAACCTAACCTTCCAATCCCACATGGAAGGTGCTGCAGTCAGGCACATCCCATCAATTCCAACACACTGATGAATCCAGCTGAGTTACTTGTGATAATGTCTAAGAAAAGAGAGAAGCAGTTAAATCTAAATATTCAAAATAATAAGTTTCCACGGGGAGGCTGCATAATTCTTTGTACAGATGGACATACCTGGAGATTTGTGCTCAAGTGACTATTATTAGAAGGAGGAAAATGGAAAAGAATATTCTAATGTTCAAGATTTTGCATTTCCCTGACTGCACTGATCTTCAACTTATAGCTCTGGGACTTTTTTTTTTTTAAAATGAAACTTTTAAGTGCTTATGAACACTTTAAAATGTACATTCTCCATCCCTTCTTCTTTGCAACTTCCATTCTTCTCAAGTTGCTGGGTTGCAAGAGGGACACTGGGGCTGCAGCAGAACAAGGAAGTAGGTGGATGGGGGTGCTGCTAAAGAGTCAGAAATATTAAAAATCAAAGGCAGCTGAGACATCGATTTATCCTATTCAGTCCTGGGCTCTAAAGCAAGTGCTCTGACAGTAGACATTTGGGCTGCTGCTTTCAAAAAGCTATTAAGATCAAAGATGAATGAAATGTTTCCAATTAGACATGGGTAATCCTAGAGATCACTGAACCTGGTGAATTCTGTACATTCTGCCATCTATTCCCATGCACATGTACGTGTGCTCCCACACAGCTTCAACTCCAGAGGATTTTTTGCAACACTCATTGGTTAGTCTGAAATTTTGGCTTTGGAGACAAACATCAGGTGATGTAAACATGTATAAGGCAGACAGAGAGGGCTGGAAAAGGTTCATTGTGTTCATCCTTAGCTTATCCCCTCCTGTAGTCAGGATATTCTCAGGTACACTGCTAAGGATCATCATTCAGACTTAGATGTTACCATGGATATCCAGGAAGGACATTGCACTGCTGTTTAAGAGCTTTACAATTCTGGGTGGGTTAAAAGGAATATGCTATTGCTGCTTCTTTTCCAATTTCTAGCTGACATATATGTATTGATACCCACCCTTGATGTACACCAAGCCAGTATGGAGTAAATGAAGACCCTAAATTATTTGCAAAATTAGTTTGAATTTTAAAAGCAAGCCATTTTGGCTTCATTGCCTTTTAACCTTATGCTTTTGTCAAATGATAAAATAATGAATTTAACTAGCTGGTATGCTCTGCTCTGCCACAACATGAAGATTACTTAATAATAGATGCAGGACTGCTACTTTTTGCCACGGATGTTTTATGTTCACAGAAGATTGCCACGTTGACCATGTTGACCTGGCTTGTTTGGCACCTGAGCTGCATCATGTGGATGAAATAAGTCAGGTACCTTTGAAAACCATTGCACCATCTCAACAGAACTTTGGTGTGAATAAAGCTGCTTTCTCAGAACTGTTTTGTAGAGGAAAAATGTGCTGAAAGTTTATGAAAAGGAAGGAAAAGAGTGTAACTGGTATATGCTATCAAAACCTCAGCAAATGATTGAAGCATCGAGCTAGGAAGGAGAACATGATGCTGTGCACAATGAGCACGGGGCCATGTGGGCCACATGGGTGAATCTGAGGGAGAAGGAAACTTCAGAAATTGCCATGAAATTGGAAAAAATATTGCTGTGGAGCAATCAAAATGTTCTACTGCCGGAAAAATCAAATTGTCACTTGGACTTTTATTTAATTTTGGTGTTATAATTATCTTCTGATTAATAATAGGGAAGATATTTGCAAGATGAAATGTTATTTCAAAACCCCAATAATCAAAATATTCATATAAAATCAAAATGAAATATTTTGAGATTGTCAAAACGTTTAAGTTCTATACTTTTCCTCAGGAAAATCTCATGAAAATCAACACCATTGCATGCAAACGTATACTTTCATTAAAACAGATTTTTCTAACAGAATGATACTCTGCCAAAAAAACCTGAAAAAAACCCAAAGAAATATTTACAGTATCTTCAAGATTGACTGTCTGGGTAACGAGATTACCTCAATTACTGATTCAATTCAATTCATTTAACTGAATATTGCAGTTCTTTAAGTGTAATGGCAGTAATTTACAAACGGGAGACCAAAGAGGAGGTTCCTCTTGCTGTGACATCTATCTACCACAAGATCACCAGGAAACACTGACAAAAATAAAGTAAGAAAAGGGGGAAGAGAGATCCTTCACTTTCCACTGCTCCCTCTTTCTGGAAATAAGAAGACCACAAGCTTTCTAATTCTAGTACCCAGGCTATTGTGTTTAAGAGACACTTCCATATTCATTTTCCGTAAACTTATGTAAACCTTTTTAACCTACATTTTCCTCACATTTTTTTTCCTGTAGTGTATTCAGGAATTTCCCTTTTCCATGTATTTCTCTCCTGCTTTCAAACTCTACAGTTTGATCTGTTTTGGTCCCATGCACCATGCTAAGAGCCACCAAGAGCCTCCTGAGTAGAAAAGGAGTTTGGCCATTAACTTTCGTACCTCTGTTTCTCATCACAATTAATCAGAATGATGGATGCTTCATGCTTATTAAATGTGGACTTTTATGGATAGTTCTGCTTTGCAGTCCTACAGTGTTAACATCAGGAGAGATTCTGGCAATTTTCCACCTTCAATCTCTCATGCAAATAAATATTGACAATCTATTTCATTCAATTCATTAGTCATTTGTCATTTCACCCCCTCCCTTCACCTTTTTATGTCTGTTAAAATTATTCATCTTTAAGAAGTGCTAGAGGAATAATTCACAACCAACAATATGTCCAGTGTTCAGCCTCACTGCTTGCAGAACAACTGACAACAGACCCAAATGTCCTCGGTGCTCCAGGCACGTGACTGGAGGGAACAGATACCCTCCAACCACTGAGTGACCCTTCCCTGTCAACTCCAATTCAAAAGTACATTTAACATGCTTAAACCAGACCATATTCAGCCCTTCTCATCACACATTTCTATATGATGTTTAAAACCTTTACTGTCACTGAGTTCATTAGTTTTGACTAGACAGACAAGTCAGATACTATTTTGCCATTTCTTTATTTGGATGAATATGCAAATAATTCCATGTCAGATACATGCATAAGCAAACCTAAAAGTGGCTATTTGCAAATATGCATGCCACTTTGAAATTAGCTTTCTGCAAACATTCCTGCCAGTAAAACTCAATCCTTAGAGTGTTTGCAGAGAGCTAACAGATGAGAGGGTGGATATAGCTGGACTCCTCTCATTTAAATGTTCAAGCAAACAGTTGCTAAAGTTTTTCATCATTCTTTCAGTTTGATTTTAAAACGTTTTGAAAGATGCAGATTTGGCACCTCCTTAAACTGCTGAGGACAAAGAGGAAGATAACAGGGATTCCTAAGGGCCATTCTCACTCTTAATGTACATGTTTTCTTGAGATGTTCTGGAAGATAATATTGTCAAATGACTCTATAAAATGTCATTAAAACTCCATCCATACCCATTATCTCTTCTCTTCCACTTGTAATCCATAACACATCTTGTTATACATGCCAGGAACCATCAGCTGGTATCCTTTGCATCAAGCCAGAGGTCTGTCTAAACTGACAAATTCTCTTTGAAGCCTGCTGTTGAGTTTTCTGTTGCCTGTAGTGCAAGGCTGCATGGTCTGGCAGAGCTGAAGAAGTTCCACATGTGGAATACCCAGAAATGTTAAGAGTTAATTCCCAAGGGTCATGTACAAACCTTGGAGTGGATTTACTAGAGCTTCTGCTGATCACAACCATGACTCATTAGAGGAAGAACAAGCAGAAATTTGCACAGTAACAGCTTTCGACCATGCCTTGAACCAGAGTTATCAACTCTTCCTATAAGGTAGTTAAGCAATGGAATATAGCTACTTCAAAAAAACCCACAGTGGTTCCAAATAGATATCTCTGGTCCAGTAATTTCTGTGGACATTTTGTCTGTTACACTCAAGTAGCTCTAATTATCTTTCAACAGGTAACTTCTCTGCCTGTTGCTAAATGCATATTTTACCTCTATTTTCTTCTCTCTTCTTCTTAGACTTGTTCTGTCAAGGGTTAGGGCTGGGCTGGCCACCAGAAGAGTGGCAGGCACTCTCTATTAATCCCTGTTCCTTCCCAAAAGGGAATAGAAAGGGAATAAGGGAGAAAGAGTTATGGACCATGAAGAAGAGAGCTTGACCCTCGTGATCCCTCAGCTTTGTACTGAACACGATGTATATGGAATGGAATCCCTTGCTTAGGGTCACCTGCTCTGTCTGCTCCTTCCCACTGGTGCCACCTCTGACTTACTGTACCCCCAACGTGCTACACAAGATTTAGCAGTGCCCTTGGTCTGCACATCAATCCTTGAACCTTATCACTGCTAGAAGCAGACACTGTGAGAACATGCTGTTGACTGCAGAAAGTGCAGTCACTTAGAAGAGACTGAGCTGAAAAGTAAAATCACTGAATAGAATCAGTTCTGTCCTAACTCATACCAGGACGTATTCCAATAACCATAGTGAAAGGAGCACCATGAAATCATTTGGATGCATCACACTTCAGCCTTGAAGAAGCAACACTGAAATAAGAATAAATGAAAGCTTTAAAATAAATAAATTAATTACATTCATATTAATATCTTCACAGCAAAGAACATGAAGTGGCTTTGATTTCCAGGTCACATAATTTTCAAAGTAATTAGTAGCAATGCTTCTTAATGTATCATCTAGACTGATTGCAGGAGGCAGAAAAGGTACTTTGAGTAAGAGCCTCTTCAGAGGAGTTTAATGCAGTTAACTAATCTGCTTTCACTTCAAGCCTTCAGGTCATTTATCTTAACTTGCTTAGGTGCCTTTGTGCACACAGTTTTTGGACTGGATACTGCTAACTTCTACAGGATTGGGATCTCCAGCTGACAGGTACATACCTGTAACACTGGAATGAACAGAAGGTATCTACCAAAAAAACCCAGTGTAAGTCTGCTCTGAATTTATGGCTACATCAGATGCTCTATGTCTCTGTTGCCTGGAGTGATCATACAGGAACGATGCTCTTCGGTGTACAAGTTGTCATTTAGCAGTTCCTTGCCTTGTGGCATGAGGAAGAGAGAAGGGTTAGCTTATCTGCCAGCATGGCACCAGACAGGGCTGGCAGGGCAGATGGTGCAGAGTCTTCTCATGTGCTAGGTAAGTTTAGGACCCAAAAGTAGATTTGTCTCTAGTCTGACCAGTTGGTCATTTATTTTCCTTAAAAAAAGGACTTCCCCCCAATCTTACTCTTGATTTATTTTATTCCCCTAGCTGTCCAAGTAGATTAATTAACAAAGGAAAACCCTAAACTCTCTGAAACTGCTTCAGTGGATTTGTGCTTAGATTAACAGAAAATAAATGTTTTAATTGAGAACAAAGCAAAAAAATCCTGTACCTTATTTTTGCCCTCTGAGTATCATTTGTAAAGTGATTGTGTCTTGTGTGTTTCCTGATAGTGATGAAAATGTAGCTCCTCTATTTTGCTAGAGGAAAGAAGAAATCCTTCTGAGATAACCACAAACCCAGTCTAGCATCCTTGAGTGGAAAGACTGCTCGTGTTCATTAAGGAGTTTGCACATTACTTGGAGTGTGTGAAGGGAGAAGGAATAGAAAGGGGAAGGAAAAAAAGAAGGAATTAACTACAAAGAGTGGAAAAATCCAAGGAGAACATTTCAATAGGAAGACTTATAGAAAGGAAAAGAAAAATAAACTCTGTGTTTCACAGAGAAAGCACCTGTGAGCCTCCTTTTACCCAGGATAACATTTTTTCAAAGACAAAAGGAAAAATTGAATCTCATTTGGAAGAAATAAAATCCTGGTTTAAATGACAAGGGAAAGGTCTATGAACTCAGTCTTCTTTTATTTTGTACCCAAAATAAATAATTTGAGTGGTTATTAAATTTCTCCAAGTTCCTCTGGGTTTGCCAAATCCTAGTCCTTTACTGGCCACTTCTGTACTTCTGTTTGCTTCTAAAATACATCAAAGATATGTCTGAGATAAAACACATCAAACAACAGCAACCTCTGGAACCAGAGAAAATGTAAGTGAGGAATGCAGAGAACAGCATGATAATCATGTTGAGTACAGAGGGATGAGACTTCTAAGGAAGGGTGCCCAGTGGAGCTCTTGGTTTGCCATACAGATGATGCTATCTTTTGCCTTGCATTTTCTCCCTAGAAATGACTATCATTTATTTCTGTGAAACTCATCTGGAGCTGGTGGAAGTCACTAGTGCTCCATCTCTCACTAGCTCTCAGGAAAGCTGCTTTTGCCACACAGAGCACATGAGATGGATAGTCAGGAGAATAATGGAGCAGTTACATTACTCCAGTGGTTTTCATTGTGAGAGGCTGCTCAGAAGCAGCAAATGACTTGCTGATGTCTCCTGGTGTATCTAGCTAACCAATGGCTTCCCTTTGAAGAGGCTGAGGGGACATCTGGGATGGACAACCCTTCAGGCTACAGATAAAAATCAAGTTTTCTACCTGGGAGGAGGGAGAGTAGCAACTTGGTGCTCTCATGCAAAAAGAGAAGATAAGGATGGCAGCCACACTGCTTCAGCTCAAATGAAGGCAGAATGTGGGTAGGAATTCACTCTGAACTACCAGACTTGGAGGTCATCCAAGGCACTGCGTGGTTTTCCTTGTGGTTCTTTATCATTCACACATTGCTTTGGTGTCTGGTCACAGGAAGAATAGGGCAAAACAGTAAGATAAAGTGTAAAACACTTCATTTTTGAGCCATCTTAATTAATCTATCTCCTTGGGACGCTGGAGAGATATCTTGTGTTTACATGGCTTTTCTATAGCGAGAAGTTGCACTGCTGAGTAGAAGTTGTGACTGTTATGTGACCTACAAGCTACACATGTAATGGGAACCCTTCCAGCTCCTGCCAACCTGCAGGCTGGTGTGTGAACACCAGATTCACACTGAAACCCCAATGTTTGCCAGCATATCTGCTTCCATACTGATAGACCATACTGGCCATCTTTGACAGTTTGAGCTAGCTGAGATGAGGAGGAGTAAGGCTAAATCAGAACGGCAGTCACTATGAAACAGATTCAAAAACACAGAGCATGTGTCTGCCTGTGGAGATGTAGCCACAGAACAAATAGGGCTGAGTTTGGGAAGAGAACATGTAAAGAGCTGTTACCTTCTGTCCCCTTTTCCCTGTAAGTCCAAATATTGTAGACCAGCAGGTTTTTTGTTGTGTTTATAGCCACAGGGTGAACATTATCAATATTTATATTGCATTTCATTTGCTGGGTCTGGGAAAAGACACAAGGTTCTCACCACCATCTTATCTACTCCCCAAACCCTGAGTTCAGGATCATGATTGCCAGACTAGACAACCAAGTTCTGTCAAGGCAAATTAAAATCTTTGATTTTATGAGGACACCAGGTATTTGCAAAAACCAAATGTTATTTCATCTGGTTTCATTATCACAGTTTTGACTTGAAATGTGCTGGAATAATTCAAAGAGAAGGTTTCTGATCCCACACCTAATTCCTTTTCCAATTTTTGTGCCATTAGCTCTTTTCACAGAACTATTTTGTCCCAAACCAGAACAAAACAAAATGCCAGCTGCAAGATTTCTTTCTTTTGCTGAGGCAGAAATGCCTCTTTCCAGTCACCTTGAGCATTTCATGGTATCAGGGTAGTGCAGCTGTTCTGCAGCCGCCAGCTCATGCAAAGGATTCATCCTTTACTGAGAACAGAAGAAGCTGGAGGGGGATCATCACTGCTCTTTGGAGTTCCTTTCCCAGTTAACCCATCCTCATTTGGCAATAATATTTCTTGGCAGCACAATAAAATACTTGTGCAGCACAAGCTGGAGAAAAAAAACCCAACCCCATGTATTTCCAAGGTAAGTCAGTCAAAGAGCAGGATTTCAGATGTGATGGATGAGCTATTCCTTTCTTTTTGCTAAATGCCATGAACAAAAAACTCTACTGAGATCTGTGGAAAAGGTGTATTACTGTCAGCCTGTAGATCTTGTGTCTCTCCCTTAGGCATCAGCAAGAGGCAGAGAAGGGTGTTTTGGTGACAAGGGTAAGAACAGTGTTTAAGCAATATTGACTGGTTAAATGAGTGGTGTCTTATTTTGCTTTCATTTTGTACAGTTTTTATATCACTTTCTATTTCTTACTTTTAATAAGCTTTTAATTAATATTACAAACTATGGGAGATGCTGTGGTGGCTTTCCTATAACATGTTGTTCATTTTCTCCTTTACAAAACATTTCTTTTCCTCAAATCTGAATGACTTTACTCTGAAGGGAGTGGAGAAAAATGTTTCTACACTCCAGAATTCAACACATTAGGAGTTTGTTTTTGTCAAGGGCTGGACTTCCCTGGAGACACTCTAGACTTCTCTTCAGGCATACCCTTTTGCTGGCTAAGGGTGATCCTCTGCTAGAATCAAACAGAAAAGCTAGGAATAGTGGGATGTGAAGGACACAGCAGGATGAAGCAGTCAGTCTGGGGTTACATCACAGGAAAGCTGTGGAAATAGGAACAGCTCTGATCCCTTAGCAGATCCCTGTACAGAGATCATCAACTGGACCTTACAGCCCAGCTCCAGGTTCCAGCTCCGTGGGCTACATCAGATCCTTGGGTCACATATGTAAGTCTCAATGCATCTCATTAGCCCATCTGGCTTAAAAGCAAATTTCCTCAACCCATTGCAAGCAGGATCCTTCTTGCAGATGAAGAAAGTTCCTTTCTGTTGTGCACTGAAGTTGTGTGTTAAAAAGCTCATTATAGAAGAGGTCTTCTGCTGACCAAAGAGAACAATAGCAGCTAAACCACACTGCTAATTAATTTTCCATGTCCAGATAAGCTCCCAACCCCTATCTGAATCCCTTTATCCCTTAGGCTGTAACAGCTCTGCACACTCAGGAATTTCCATCCTGTAGAGCAATGATAAATAGAGGCAGGTAATGGCAGTGCAGATAAACTGCATTACTGGAAGTCTGCTTTCTATTAGCTGCAGGATGACTCCTGGTGAACTCTAGGTTTAATGGCAAATATCTTTTTTCAGCAGCTGCTTCCCCAGACAACTCAAGTACATGCACCCTGAACTGAATTACTGGTTTTGTCCTGCCTGTGAATAAGCCTCTGAATTGCATTTGAAAATGAATTAACTATCATGGGCTTTGACTGCTGCTGTTGAGGACCAAACTGTAAAAAAATTAAACACTGGCCTCATTTCTGTTACTAGTGAAAAATGAGAACCAGAGCCAAAGGCTTCAGATAACTTTCAATATTTGTAAACATCTCCAAAGCTGAACTACTTAAGCTTTAGGATTCAGGGAAGCTTTAATGTCTACAGAGGAACCTGAATTTTAATTTAGTAATTATAGCTGGAGCCGGCATCCCAGCTTAGAGCAGCTCAGAGCTTCCTATTTTAAGATCTGCTTTCAGTTGTTTACAACTTGGAGAAGTTTTGAGAATTTGAATTGCTTTCTGAATGAATTTGATGTTTCTGGAAAAGCATCTGTTAAATTGGTGTAAAACTCAGTCTGAGAACGAGATAAGGCTGATGAGTAAAATGATAAGTCGATGAGTAAAAAGTATATTGTTCAAAAAATCCTCATTTCCTTCCAGATTCAAAAGCAAGGACTTGACATGTACCAGGGAGACAGCAAGAGGGAAGAGTCATCTCCCTGCCACTTTTCTTTAAAAAGCCCCAAACAACAAGACAAAACAGGAACACAAAATGTGAACCTCAGGAGTAAAAAAATCCATTAACAGAACTGCTAGAGTCTGGCAACTAAACTCGCAGAAAGATCTGTCTCAGCCTGCCAGTCATGTTTGTAGTTGATGAGGACTCAAGAGATCATTGCTTTTGCCCAGGGTGTCATGGCAAAACAGCCTCAATGTTTACTTAAATTATTTTTTGACAATTAACACAAACTCCTTATTAGTGATTTATGTATTGAGAAAAAGAAATAACAAACAATTAAAAAAAAAAAAACACTTAAGGAAAAGCTTCTCCTCCTCCAGTCTCAAATGCAGTCAAATACCTGTCCTCCGTCCTTCCCAGTCTGAATTTTCCATTTTTTCACTCCAGGTTACACTCAGTCTGTCCCAAACTTTTGATGTGTCATTTGGTGGTGAATTGAGGTTGTACTTAACAGTGTTCTTTCTGCCCTGCTCTGTCAGGGTTCATCCATGGCCATGGTCTTTTGGGAAACCCTGTCTCACACAGGTCACCATGAGTAACCATGGGTGAGCATGGTTGTACCCTTGGGTGTTGAGCACCACCATAGGCTTTTCTATGAACTGGTGGAACAGGTGGTACAGGTGGAACCATCAGTGATGTGAAACACCTCTGCCTAGAGAAGCCAAGCAAAGGAATGAGGATGGACTCTGCATCATTTATTACCAACGCTGGTGCTGAACGCCTGCTGCAAAAGGAGTTGAGACCTGGAATGTGCTTGATTTAACAGGTGCAGTCCCATTGCCAGGAGAGTAAAGAGGGTCCTCAGTCTCCAGAGGAGGCTGTTCAGAAATGAACACTGAACAGTCCTAGCAGTGCTGATTTTCATCTCACCCCAAACCCTGAGAGCAGCACTTATTCAGGAGAACCCTGCCAAACGCAGTTCATGTGCAAAGGGACATGACAAGCTGTACATCTGAGGCTAGTCCCTCAGGGACAAAACTCAGCACCATTTTCTTTTAACTGCCTGAAAGAGAGGATAATCACTTTGCAGTGCCTGGTGCAGTGTCTTCCCTCTACTATAAAATGCAATTTACAAACAAAAACACAGGAAAAGGGATTTTGGATGTTGTGGGCACTGTCCAAAAGCAACTAGAAAGCATCATTCTGTCTGGTCTACAGCTGTGAGGAGAGTTTAGAATAATTCACTCTGTATAGTTAAAAATAGGTAATTCTTTACACTTCTGACTTCATAGGCTTTAACTGCCCTGTAGAAAACATAGCTAAGCAGGATTCCTGCCTGTTGTTTTCTTACACAAAACCTTTCTGTTCCAGTGCTTCTGTTTCCTTCCTCAGGACACAGGGCACTAAATAGAATCCTAAACCCAGAATTTGTCTGTAAGAAAGGCTGTGCAGTCTGTAAAGCTTCCTGCTTTTGTCTTGCTCCACCCCTGAACAGTACATGCCCCTTCACACTATAGCTGTCTCCCACCCCAGCTAGTGGGTGGAGTGCTTGCTGTGACAAAACTCCGCTATTAGGAAAAGAGGGTGGAGGGTGGAGATGGAGAGGCTCCTGGGAACCAGTAACAGCATGCAAAGCCTTTCATCTCTAGGTTTCTAGGCCAAACTAGCTGTAGTGACCCAAAGTCCTTTGAAACAAAGCAGGTCTTTTGTTTATTTACTTTCATTTGTAATAAATAAGAAGACAATTTGACCTGATTTTTTCAAAGGACTAAATGTGTCTATCCCCTGTTGGGAGTTCTTCTGAAGATCAACAGCTTGTCTTTGAATAAAAGAGAGGCAGTTCTTCCCCCCAGCTGCCTTTGAAGGTTCCTGGGCAGCCCCATCCACAGCCAGGGCATCCCTCCTCCAAAAGCACCGGGAGGGAGGATGCCCTGGCCCTGACCAGCTACCTCTGCTCTTTTCTTATCTCCTCCACTGTCCTGATGATTCATGCCAGCAAGTTTTCCAAGGAGATATTTCTGACTGTTGACTGACTTCAAGAGTGTGTTTACAGGAGATCTCTCTGTAATACCTTGTCATCTAAGCAGGTCTGTCAAGTGCCACACAGTGAATGTGAACAGACAGACAGAACTCTCCCTCCTCAAACAAGTCTATAAAACACTTCAAAGTATATCATTTAAATAGTTATTCACTGGCAGCAACACCCCAGATTTATTTAGCAGGAAAACAAACCAGACCAAACCAAAAAAGCGTCATTCAGTTACATCTGTTTCTAACAGCATAAGACAGTCCTGAGTGGTGAAATGCCATGTGGTATTTTCAGCCATTTACATCTTCATTGTTTTTCCCTTTCAGTGTCAACAACTTTTTTTTTTCACCTCTTGTACTCTGCTGTCTTGGCACACTTTCTTCTTGTGAATTAGGGTAAAACTTGATTTAGTCTGCAGGCTATGTTAAGTAGCTAGAATTATGGATTTTATGGACAAGCTCTTTGGAAAAAAAAAAAATCCATATTTTTTTTTCCCTGGTGGCAGATTGACAGGGTTTCCTTTCCACCTGTCCTACAGCAAGGAAGATTCCTTATCTCAGCAGTTTTGCTGTTGATAATCAGCAGGAAATATCACCACAGTTTTAATGGAGACTGACAATAGTAGGACATCTGGTATTAACAGAAGCTGTTAACCATATTCAAAACCTAACTATAGCATGACAGCAAGAAACTTATGTAAGATTACTTGTCACTTTGAGTTGCAAGTACGGTAGAGCATATGCTTACACAACCCTGGCACACATGCACGTGGGGAGTTTATAGAATTTACACTTGTTTTACACCAGCCTTCCCCTTGGTTGGCCTTAGACCATTCCCTTCCTCCAGCCCTCATCCTGTGCTGCCCTTGGGTCTTGCTTCTGCTCTGCTTGTTTTGGGTGCTGCCTGCCAGACACACGATTACCCCTAAATCCACCAAAGACTCAAAAGAAGTTGCCATGCCATATGTACTGCAGCCCTGTGGAAGAAACATCATCTGCCAGCAGCCCAGCAATGCTCTACCCTTAGTCTGGCAGCAGATTTGCAATCATGAGAGTGTCTGCTGGCCATGGAGAGCAGAGGTAACTGCGCAGCAGGAACGTGAAATGCAGTGAGGTAAGAGCCCAGGACAGCACAGTGAAAAAGACAGTAAACTGGGTTCAGCTGTGGGAATATGTGCTAACAGTATAAGGCAGTATTTTAAATTCTAGGGGTCTTGAGTTCTTTGTGTATTTATAAAGCCAGAATATTGTTTTAATATTTCTACTATTAATGCTTTCATACCAAAACTGGAATGTACTGTGAATGCTTTGGGGGTATAGACTAATGGGATTAAAAGTACCAAGGCCAAATTCTTTTTTGGGTTATACTTGTTCAGTACTAATGACTTCTATAATTAAAGGCATAGTATGAACCTAAGTTTCTCAAGTATTTAGGTACAAATTCTCCTCTTCTCATCCACACAATTAGTTCTACTTAAGGCTACAAGGACAGGGAGGCAAATAGGCAATCTTGGAAATGAAGAGAACCGCACTAGAATTGAAGAGGCATAGAGAAGGAGACCTCAAATCTCATTATCTGAACTCATTTTATTAAGAGCATATTTATATTGTATTTGTAGCTCCCTTAGAATTGCCTACCCATTGCCAAGGAATGTCTGCAGAGCAATTCTGTTATCACAAATGCTAATGTGACCGTGGGGAGGGAACCAGAAATTGTGCAGTGGTGAAAAGAAAATCTCAGATTTTAATGATGGTTAATGATCATCGAAGCTTGGCATGGTACCTTTGTGCTTCCACCTTTCTTATCATGGAAGCTTGTTCCATGTGGAGCTGGGAAATTGGTAGGTCTATACTTTTACCTGCTGGTGAGCTATAATGTGGCAGCTGTTAACAAACCAGTTGTTCTCTACCTATTTGCATTAGGCCTAATCCTTCCTTGCTCTGTCTTTGCCAGGTCTTTTTTTTTTTTTGCCAGGTCTCAGTTGAGGCTGAGACAAAGGAGACTTGAGGCATTTATGTGTTTTTCCCTCCCAAGGCTCTGACAATTAAAAATGAGTTGTCACTGGCCCAAGCACCATGAAAGCTGAGAATTTCAATCAATATTTCTGCCCCATTTCACTGCAGAGAGTGGGATGTAATTATTACAAATGTCATGGTAACAAACTTGGGAATTTTCACAGTGACAGTTGCTACTGCAGAAATAGCACAACACAGAACAAAAATTACCTGTCAAACATCTCATTATGTTCATCCAAATCCTGCTTGTTCAATTCACTGTTGGGCTGCACCTGACACAACACTTCCAAATGCTCTCACAGATTACCCATGTCTATCTGTCTCAGGTCATAGACATCCTCCCACAGCCACCTGAGCAGCTGGCACCAAGGTCCCCAAGGTCTAGAGGATTTCAGTGCTTCCATAGAAAATCTCTCGCTCCCATACTCTTGATACAGGGTCTGGAGAGAGCAAGGACCTTAAAGAGCTAGAAGAGTTGAGTTGGAGCAGTGTGTGGAGCTGGCTGAGAGGAGACATACTGAATTCTGACATCCTCTGGAGCTGAAGCACCCTGGGTTATGACCTGCTCTTCACTGAGTAGGAGATGTGGCTGTGCTACTAAAACTGTAACCTGAGTCAGTGTATTCATTCAAGGAATTCAGGGAAATTTGGGTTAATTTTGCCTATTTCCTCTGATCTAGTGCTTTCCAGTACCCCTGGAATTGCCCCAGGCTTATTCCAGACTGAGGAAACAGGGAAGCAGATGGACATGAAGGCAAGAAGACACTTGGTCTGTCTCATGCTGAAGCTGAGCTGCTGTGCAAAGGAGCTCAGGATTTGTTGGACCAGAGAGACTAAGTCACTCTAACACGTTTGAGTCTTTCAAGATCCTAGCGAGGTGACCTTGGACGATGGTGTCTTACATGTACTCCTATGAACTAAAGTGCAGCTGAGTTGCCTTAAACCACTGGAGGGACAGTGGCACTGAACCAGTTGGTGACAAAATGTGACTGGCACATGTGTTCCCTGAGTGACAGTGCTCTCACCAGAGCTGCCAGCCAGCAGAGCCACCTGGGAAGAGCCCACATCCCCCGGCGCTAACCTTGTTTTCTGTCTTTGTGGTTTTTGTCCTAATGTAGAAAGTGACATTTCTCTGCCATTTGGACTTTAAGTTCCTGAGATGATTCATTCTGTTTGTTTGTTGTTTTTCACTTGAAAACAACCCAATAAATACATTACTGGATAGGCCTTTTATCTGATAATGGATGGGATTCTGATTAGATCACAAAATGCAAACAAAACACTTCTAGCATCATTTAGTGCTTCTCCTGAAGGAAAGGATCTGATGTACACCAATGCCAGGCTATTAAGGAATCTTTCTTTCCAGATCATAACTCACATGGGGGGGTTTTATGTCTACTCTTTGGATCCTACACAGTCAGTTACTTAATACTCTGAGCTTTAGCACTTAGAGCAAAGCACTGCTGAATAATATTTGTTATCATTTGCAACACACACAATCAGGAAGTTGTAGGAATCAACAAAGTTAGCTAAGGTAACAGCTGCAAATTCACAAGGACAGTCTTAATTGGAAAAAAAGATAAATATGATGCTTTTCACTGCTACTTTCAGAGAAACACCTCTTTGAGGAAAGGAATTTCAAAATGGTCAAGTGTTTGGGTTTGAGTAAAACCATCATTCATTTCAACCATTTTTCCTCTTAAGAAACTAAAAATAAAGTAAGAAAAGATCTTACTATAACTTCCAACCCCATTTTCACTAGGGAGACAGATTAGGCAAATGCAGCCATGAGGATGCCCTGTTTCAGTCACTAGCGAGAAAGTCCCTGCCACTTTCCAGAATGACACGTGGACTTGAAGCCAGTGTGTCCTATGTATAACAGACCAGTCTGTGTCTAGTATAAATTTATACAGTGTGAGAATTTTGCTCAAGATATGATTCAAGCAGCTAAGAATGAACAAAGTAACCTACAAACCAGCTCAGGTCTCCCCAAAGGGGTGCTTGATACAGGAAATTAGTTGGCATCATGCAGAATTAGGTCTTTAATTACTCCTAAACCAAAACAAGGTGCAATTATATTTTTAGCCTTTCACAGTGTTGTTCACTATTGGAGAAATACTGGGATGGATACCTATAAATTGATGAAGCAGATCCTTTTGGTCTGAGCTACCAAGGGACTGACCATATCTCAAGAAAGAGCATTTAGGAATCAGAAGTATTTCACTTCTGTTTTTTACTTCCTAATTAAATATCTTACTAAAACTAACCCTGAAAAGAGCAAAATTCCACACACTCTCCAAAAAAAAGCAGATCTGGGTAGGGTTGGGGTTTTTTTGTTTCACAGTTTTAAAAGGAATGTGCTTTCATTTGCCTAACAGTTTTATTATCACCTTTATGGACATTTGGAGGTGTGAGCTTCTCCCTGTTTTCCACCTTATGGTTCCATCACTCCTTTGTTTATATTTTTCAATTAAGAGGGGCTGAAAGGAAGAAATACCAAAACTAGAGAGGCTTCTTAGTTTACTATTTTGATCTTTCCTTCTCTCCAAAATACAATTTTTCAAATTGAAAACCAAAATTATTATTATTGTTATTATAAGTCTTGTTTCCCCCTAAATTACAATGAGTCTTTCTGGCTCTGTTCTGCCTGCCAGGCTAATACTATTGCAGCTAGAGAATGCATGTTGGTTTTGGACAGGCCTCTCAGTAGATGAAAAATAATTTTAATAAATAGAATAAACTATTGGCAGTGGAAAATAATCTTGGTGGTTTTAACCTGCTGCAAAACAATCTCCAGCCTTTGACCTTTCAGTTCAGGAAACCCTGAAAAGCAGTCAAAACTAGTTTGTTTTCAGCTTTCTCCATCCCTTATACCCCATCTCTTACCCACCCACAAATTTACCCACTTGATTGCTAATTAAATCAGAACTCAATATCTTAGTCTCTGCACAGCCACCAGGCTCCCTGCTCCCCTGAAGCTGGGATGTTTCCTCCTAGCCACAGAGATGGGCAAAGGCAATTACTATGAAATGTTGAACTACTAAAGGAGGGAAGGAGAACACTTTGCCTCAGCTCAGGCAGCATGAGAAGGTGGAGATTAATAAGTTAGAGGGGGCTGTAGTCATCTCCTTATGTGCTACCAGCATGAGGCATGTGCTCACAGAGAAGGGAGGTGGTAACAGCCATGGAGGTTCATGTGCTGGCTGCCATGGGCACTGGAAATTCTCATTTTCCTATGGGTATGAAATCTGAGTTGTGATAATTGAAGTGTCCCTGGACTGGGTTAATATGGAAAGAAGGTGGGGAAGATTAGGGCATGGGAATTGGATGAGTCCTTGGTGGAGAAGGCAAAATTATGTTTTTAGTGGCTAAGTTAAAGTCTTATCTCCATGTCCTTGGAGCCCTGTATTGGCTGAAGTTGCCCTTGTCTGCAGGGCTTTGTCCTCTGAACTCTTCGTGGGGTTTCAGTGGCACAGCAGGATAAAAAGGTTAAGAACAAAACAGGAGAATCAACATTTTTTCAGATGTTTGTGGGTTTGACCTTTAAGAGAAGAATACCCAGACTCACAATCCAACTGGCAGGTCTGTGGTCCTCTCCCCGTCCTGAAGTCTTCTGTGGGACATTTAGGCCAGGCTCCCATGGAGATGAGATTCAGAAGTAGCTTTACAAAGCTCAAAAGCCTCCCAGGAGGAAGCTCTTTTCTCTTTCATTCTTACAAAAGCCTTTTGGCTGCTTTCCAGCAGACCCAGCTTCCAAAGCCTTCCCTCCAAGCAGAGAGGGGTGCTTCTTTCACCTGACTGTCCTCTTGTGTGTGGAGAAAGCTTTGAAAAGAAGCCACCTGTAGAGTGTGTTTGGTAACAGGATGTGTCTCTGCTGCTTTGCAGTATATGTTCTATAAATGGCTTTGCTATGGCATTTAATCAATTGTTTCAGCTGTTTATTACCTTGTATATCACAATGCAATGGAGATAGTTGCTTAAGTTGCCTTTACTGAATCTGAAGTAAATACACAGGAGCCACTTTGAGTCCTCTTGGAAGGATATGCTTTGAATTCACTGAACCAAACAAGAGGCAGTGAAATTCTGTCCAACAACAGAATGAATCTGTGTACAAAACTGATCAGCTGGCTCTGTGCTTTGGGTAACCTGTATCACTGCCTTTGAGTGCATGATGAGCTCCATGAGCACGTCTCAACAGTGAAAAAGTTGTCACCTTTGCTATCCACTCCTAGATGGCTCCTATAAAGCAGAGTTACAGAAGTCAATGTTAGGGACTCTGGCAGAGAGTCTGGTGACTGCAAGGAGTAAACAAATGGATGTCCCAAAGCTCTTGAGAAATGGTTGGAGAAGTCCCAGCAGCAAGGACCAGTGAGCTCCAGCATCTGCAGTCTCACAAGAGGCAGAGAGTAGAGGAAACTTGAAGGCCACATAATTCCTTGGCTCCACCGATTTATCCTCAATGTGTCTTGGTCATATTTGACAGACAAACAGAAGGCCTGTGGCCAATTAACAACAAAGCAGAGATGTCAGTATGCCTCTCAACAAAGGAAGGGATTAGAACAGGTAAAACTTGCTGAGAGCCTGTTTTGTCTCCTGAGCAGCCTTGGCTGGTTGCTTATCCTCACGGGATGGAAACAGCCATTTAGAAAGAATTTTTTCCCCCGCCACAGCTCACAGCTGCTTGCATCTCTGCAAGTCTGTCTCCAGCTATAACCAAAATCTGATTCCTTGCAGGCAAAGACATAAAAAACAGGAGCTGACAACCCTTCAGTGGCATCTAGCTGCAGAGACACAAGAGTCAAGCTGTGCATCCAGTCCTTAATCTTCTAAGGAGCTGTATATTAAGGATATACTAGATGTCCTGCCTTCATCTGTTTTGAGCTAGGACCAGAATGCTCAGTTGTCCAGATGTTTTGTACTCAGTAAATTTTTGTCCATATACCTTCGGCAGAATATCTTCCCCTACTGTGCCCTGGCATAGTGTTGATGTGCCCTAACCCCTGTGCTCCACACATTTCTGCATGCTGAGATACTGGCTGCAGGGTGTGGACAGTTATGGAAAGCTAGGGTGCCCTGGAGAGGGAATGCCTTCATGTCCATTAAAGACCTGGCAGGGTTGCACAGATAAAAATGTCCTCCTGGAGTCTCCAGGGTTGCACATGACCTGCAGCACCAACAGTTCATCTCTCAGAAGGTAAGAAAACCTTCTGAGATCAGCCAACTGGGATGTACCTGCTCTAAATCAAGGAACCAGACATACCCTCCATGGTGATCAATCACTGGAGTTCCTACTACCTGCAAGGAATGCTTCTGCATGCTGAATACCATCCTGACCATTTGAGGTTCACAGCAGTGGCTATGTAGGTGAAGTGCAAGCCTGGAGAAATGTGCTGAATTAATCTGTTCCAGGCAGTGAGCAGAAGACACCAACTGCTCTCCCCTGCTGCTTGCAAAGCCTCTGAAGGCAGCACAACAGGCAGAGAAGTTCTGCTGTCGACCACACAGCCTCTCCCAGCAGCTCCTCAGAGAGCTGCTGTCATACTTAGTGGAGCATCTAACGTTTCCCAGCCAGCTGGGAAGGCACTGGAGACAGAAATTCTGAGATGCCTCAAGCTCTGGGGACCACTAGTCAGCAAGCTGCTGTCCAACAAGCAGCAGTAATCTGAAATAAATCACAGGAGCCCAGCTCTCTCCAACGGAGCCTTATTATTCAAAAGGAAGGACACAGCCAGGCAGTGACGCATGGTGCTGCTAAACGCTTGGCTCAACATGGGTGTGAGTAAATACAGTAAATCACATCCTGCTTCCCCTCAGAGTGAAGACTCAGCCAAGTTCTTAAGAGGTGAAAGAGCAGGCCCTGTGGGCAGAGACAGGGAAATCGATTTCCTTTTCACTGGTTAAATGAGAGAAAATGGTCTCTGCCTGATCCACTCTCTCACCATTTGGGTCATGGTTTTAAAAGGCAGTTAGAAAGTTTTCAGACTCCAAGTGCAACTAGATCCCATTTATTTTCCTGGAACAAAAGTTTTTCCTCCCATATTTCTTCTATTCAAAACTCAGGTCATGGAAGCTAAAGCCCTGCAAGGATGCAGGACAAGGAGCTATTCAGCAAGGCACAATATCTCCTTCCAACCCGTGTTAAAAATAAGCCTGCTTGAAAGAAGGTATTCTGATGCTGCTGGTCAAATAATGGCATAACCCTACTCTTGCATATCCCCCTCCCATGTGGACACCATGTTGTACACTATTTCCAAAAAACCCCGAGGATCTGGTGAGGAAAAATGTATTCCCAGCTCTCCCCAGTTTGCCTCCTAGAGAAGCATTTGTCAGTTTGATAGTTCTGGTCATCCATCTTTGGCATGTCATTAATCAGTCATTACAGTACACATTCAGCAACAGCAGGGCACAAGGGCATTAAGAAAAGATGGATTTTAATTTTTCATGTTTATCATGTTCACAGTTCCCTATGGCAGCAGGATGATTTCCTTCTGTTCATAAAAGACAATTGGGAAAATTAGTTGGTTTCAGTTTAACAAGGTAATGATCCAATTTAACAGAGATCAAAGCAAGCAGTGTGGCAAATGCAGAATGGTGAAATTAAGTTACTTTATTAATGCATGATGCACTTTTCCATCTTGCAGCAGAATGATTGACTATCCATTAGGTTTACTGAGCTGCAATTAGTAATTAACTGCAATAGCCTTCTCTCTGTAGGCAAGTAAAGGTCTGGATCATGTTCCTGTTTCCAGAGAGCAGCTATTTCCACCTTGTAAAATCATATGCAGTGTAGGAGTATACCATGGTGGCCAATTATAGACAGGACCTCTTCTTCACCTATGCCTGCTTTTTCTGATTGATGCATCATCATGCAACAAAAAAATACCCATGTGCTAATGATCTTCATGATAATGCTGATGAATGATTTGATGACTGGCACTACTTTTACATTTAGAGTAAATCAGAAAAATACATTTTGGTGATTCATCTACCAGTCAATCACTTCTCATCAGACACTACCAGCAAAATCAACAGTAACCATTCTGTACAGAAAATGACCAACAAAGGAGGTGGAGTCTTTTGCAAGATTTAATGGCTGACAGTGCGAGGAAGGCTTTAGATTCAGATTGTTGCCTCATCTGTGTACATTTCCTTGTTACCTTCTGAGACAAATCTATGATCATTAAATTCTCTCATGACAATTATGTCACTTTATTCATTTATTTGCTCCTTTGATCTTTGTAAATGTAGGAGAATAGGATCTTCATGTAGTATTCATCTGTTCCTTATTTCTCACTCAAGCTGATAAACCTACAGTTATCTGAAACATGACAAAGTATTTCTTTTTCAACAGAGGCTCCATGAATTTTATCCTGCAGAGAGGTTTGTATATGTATGCATATGCCTGTTCATTTCTTTGCCTCTCCTCCCTTAATGACTTTTGATCTTGCTCTCCAAATTAAAGCAAATTTGACAGCTGGGAAAATTCTTAAATATATCAAGTTCTTATAAGTCTTTTGAAAGTAGGTTGTCAGAGAGAGTAAAGAGAAGCTATTAGCAGAGAGAAGCTGCCGTTTCAACTCCTACTAGACATCAAACAATCTACAAGAAACAACAATGTAAGATAAAGTTTAATTTGGCATTTACATCTTGTTAGACATCAGAGAACCTAGAAGACACATGCCCATAACAAACCAGGCTTCCTGCATTGCTTCACTTAGGTTATGTAGCTGTTATACTTCATCCTTGTATAAATATTGCCTTTGCTGGCTGAGCATGATCTGATAAAAAGCTGTGAAGGAAAAAGCTAGCGTAAAATGGAAGGTCACAAGGGGCACAAAGAAGAAAACCAGATCATTTCTGGGAGCATCATGAGCCAGGGCAACGGTAGCTGACTCCTTCTGAGTGAGTCCTTCCGTGCATGTGGTTCTGGCTGTTGCTCTCATCAACACTGCCACTACCCTGGGAGTGTAAGAAGCAGGACAAAGGCACCAATTCCTACCCTGAAGTTGTTTTTCCTGAGTCTTCTGTAACAAAATATGATAGCCCCACTGAATTTCTCATTAGGAAACAGACTGCATAAGCTGATTGCTTATTTCTATCACCTTAAACACCTTTAGACAGACTATTGGGGAGTATTGCTAAATCATAACTTAAATAATTCATTTCCTTGCTGCCTATACTCCTGCCAGGAGCTGGGCCCACCTAAAGCTTGTCATTACTTACTCACTATTTCACCTATCTACATTGTGCACAGACTTACACTAAAAGCAGTGTGACTCAGTGAGGAAATTGGGAGCTTTTTGGCTTGAATTTGTCATTTTGGTTCTAACATTTTAAGTTATACCTTTGCACACATGTGGATTCAGAGATGTGTCCTTCTAGAGGCACAGACAGACTCCTATATGAAATGAAGAGTGAGTGTAGGTACCTATGTAACCTGCCAGTTGGTAATTTGTGCATTGCTTCTCAAAGAAGCATAAGGTGAAAAGTTAAAATACTAGTTTTGCTACTAAATATTAAGCTACAGGCAAAAGCTTGCCAAGTAAGAGTCTTATAGCTTGTTTAACTTGATTTTTCCATGCTTGATGACCACATTGTTCAGTATTTAGTGAGCTGCATTTGACACCAGGAAGGCTTTTTACATTTAGTCAATGAGTTTGAAAGTTACTAAATTGGCAGTGTGTCTCAAAGCTGTGCATGGCTTTTCCACACAGACACCTTTCCATCTTAGTGAATCTGTTATCAGAGCAATTACTGTGTTTTATCTGCACTGAGGAGCTGTCAGAAGCAGAGTCCTGGTACACAATCTATTTATGCTGGCTGATAAAATGACTGATGTCTCTATGCCTGGGGACTTGGTGTTACCTCTGGGTGATGAAAGTTGGGAAAGATCTGAGTTCCTGCCTTATCCTAGAGCTTCTCCTTTGCCTTGCTTTGCTGTTTTCCTACCAGAGTTGCTGGTGAAGATCTCTGCACCACCTCCCTGGAGAACTCTGTCCTGATCAGAGTGACATAAGTCATATGTAGGGCACTGATGACAGCGGTGAAGCTGAAATAAATGCCTGTTCAGGCAGTGGGATTTCACTCAGACTATGAAAGTAGGTATCACAGATAATGGAAAATATTCTAGGGTTTCCCTGTACAAAAACAAGCCATATCCAAACAGCACACATCAGTAAACACACTAGAGGAACAGAAGGGATTCATAAGATGTTTGGGTGTAGAAGTATATTTCCTCCAGGAAGATATTTTGACAATTTCACCAACTGTTTTTTTCCTCTCAAAGCAAGCAACCTGCAAGATGTGAGGAGATGAAGAACTCTTTACAATTAGCAATCTCAGTCCTAGAAGATACTTTATGAACATAACATCATAATAAATGATGACAGAAGACGACTCAGGAGACCCTTGCTTCCTCTCACAGTTGCTATCCTATAAGCAAGATTAGATTCCCCTCTGGGAACTACCATAGGATATATGACATTCTTGCCACTGAGGCCATGACTGAATGACTGTCCCCAGGGGCTCTTTCTCTCACAGCAGATAGAACCACAGATCTTCTCTAGCAATACACAATTTACTCTCTGACGTCAGGTTTAGAGTGACAGGTGGTAGTTTAGGCATGTTGCAGCTGAATAGGACATTGCTCTTGTCAGAACAACATCTGTAGTTGGCTCTCAATTCACTTCACTTTTTTTCTGCATTCAAGGACAGTTACCAGGGATTCACTTATCTCACTAAAATTTCTCTAATATGCCATGCAAAAAAAGAAATCCACCATGTCTTTCTGAATCATAGTCTATCAAATGCATTATCATCTTTGGAATAGGTACCAGACATCCTCCTCTCCAGAGAGATGACATTTCAGCTCTAGGTGAGGCAATTACAGAGCTGATTGCAGGGGATGGAAGCTGCTGCTTCAACTCCTTGTTTAAGAATTTGGTTTGTATTTATTTATATCTGATAGGTAGTTTATTTAGCTTTTCCATAAGTAAATGCAATTGACACTCTATTGGGAAGTTTCATACAAACAAACCCTCTTTCATTGTTGTCTTGGCTAGATACCATTAATGGGAAATATCAGAACCTTTCCTTTTTTGATTGGGATTTGGAGTGTGATTTTTAGTGCTGTCTCAAAAATCACTGCATTCATTCTCAGGCACAAAAAGATTTTTGATCTAGGCAAAGTATGTGTTTAAAGGAACAGAGAGGAAGGTTTCCAGCACTTCTGAAATCTTTGGTATTTTTCCATTCACAATGTTGTACCACCTATTATGCACTCCTTGTACAGTCCTTGCAATTTCTTTGCTAGCTAAGCTTCTGCCCTATTAATTGCAAAGATTGAAAGGCTGAGTTAAAATGTCTCTTCTGTGCTGTCAACCTCTTTAATTTGCAAAAGAGTAAACCTGGGTGAATGGTTAACTAGTCAATGTGGTCTTTGTGTCATACCCATCAGAACTACCTTCTGTAAATAAGTATCTGATTTCTGGTTTGGGTTCCTGTGCCTTAGGTCTGCTCATTTTAGTTTCCTCACCATGGACTCTGCATGCTGTGCATTTGCTCTCATATGATCTTCTGTGGGATGGGCATCCAAAGTGGCCTTCTCCTTTACTCTGCCCTTGTTGCATTTCCATGTGTAGCCTAAATGTCTTATTAGTCAAGTTAGAAACACTAGTAGCTCCAAAACTTTTGCCATAAGTTCAAAATATTAATTCAAATGTATAATATGTCTGTGATTCAAGAAATCTTCCATATTTTGGGGGAAAATAGAGCTGTTAAGGGCACTCTCCCAGAGTTCAGCACAGTGGAAGCTGCTGCCAGACTTGGCTGTCAAGAATGCTGTAGTGCCATGGTCAGCATGGGCAGGAAACTGCTCCAGATTAGGAGATAGCAGGAGCAATGCTGCTACATCACAGTGATGCCTCAGAAGGACCTTCCTCCTAACCCAGACCAGCCAAGAAGAAAGCACATATGCTGTGCAGGATATATGTAGCTCATATACATAAATAGACTGGCATGATTAGAATAATGATAGGAGCAGAGATTGTCAAGATGGACATCAGCTACTTCCATGGCTGCAACTGCAAGTAATTGAGTGAATTGATTAGCATTCCTTTCAGATACTGGGGGTTTAGATCTCTGCACTTCAAGAAAGGATAGTTGTTGGGTGCTTTCTTTATCCTCCAACATATCTGTCTAGCTGTGTGCTTACTACATCACAAGGACTGATGCACACAACATGGGCATGCACAAACATCTGACCTGAAAGAAACTCATTCTTTTTATCCAGAGGTAGAGCTGTAAGAGTGCCAATCTACCCTATAATAAGCAATGCTAATTACTGGGGCTCCAGGCTGGCCCTGTCTGACCATTTTGAGGCCAAATACAACAGACAACCTTAGCTCTTCATCTAGGGCTGAGAGAGGTATAAAATGAGCTTAAGAGGTGATGATGGCAATGACATTTTGTAAGAAAAATGTACATAACAGAGGATATTACTTACATTTTTCATGCCCACAGACACCTCAACATCATTAGCTCCAAAGAGCTGCATTGTTCTGAGACCATCTCTTCTTGTTGTCACTGCTCCTTCTCCATCACTGTGTCCATTATAGAGTCAGTGCTTTTGGGATATTTTCCCCTCAACACTTCAATCTCCACTAGTTCAAAGTGTTTCTGGTTTTATTACTCATCTCTTTTTCTGACTTCTGCAGATCTTTTGCAATATTTCTGTCATCTCCAAAGTTTGAGTGGCTTCCAAGGCAGCACCATCTGCCTATTTAGCTAATATGCTTCTCATGCCTTCTTCCTGATCACTAAAGGTGATGTTAAATAAGAAGAGTCAAGACAGATTCCTCTGCTATCTCTTTTAGCTACATCTGACAATTTGATGCTTCAAAAAAATCTATTGCTACCCATTGTTTACCACCAGTTAGCCAATTTTCTGGCTAGATACAGTGCTCATATCCAGTTCTGTTGATTTTTTTTTTCAGGGCAGTTTATATTCAGAACAGAAGAATATTAGTCATGTGGTAAGATAGATGTGATGAATTTTACTTTGCTTGTGCTTATCCTCTCTACTAATACTGGACCAAGCTCTATATCCCACCTTAACTCCATAAAAATTTGTTAGATTGATATAAATGTCTATTTCCTACTTGTCTAAGAACCTTCAGGGACATTTTCTTTCTGATTTACTTGGAGAATTCAGTAGTGCAAAATGATGTTACCAATATCAGGCACTCTCAATGGAATTAACTCTTACTACATCTTGTATTGGCAATAATTTATCTGAAAAGGGTCGATAAAGTTAATAAACAGCAATATGTATTTAAGGCATATATGTTTGTTCCAAAATTGTTGCATCACCAGCAGACATTACCAAAGAATTGCTTTCTGTGGGTTTGAAAGCCATTTAGTGACCTAGATAACAATCTGTGTTTAATTGAAACATTTATTGTTCCTTTAGTAATCTTTTATGAACCGTTAAGAAAATAAATGGAAAATGAACTGTGACAGCAAGTTTCTGAATAAGGTTAATACTAAAAGGACAAAAAAGCCCCAACTCTAATCTCTGCCTCAGGTTGTACATAAAGTCTACTGAAACAGCACCAATTGTTCTGTTGATATACTCTCAGCAGAGCACGTGAGCCTAGCACATGAATGGTTTACATGCTAGACAAGTGATGCTACCTTAAGCCCTGGGGCTGGAAGGGTCCAGTGGAGATCCTATACTCACCCTGCTGTGAAACAGAAACAAAGACAGGGGAAAAACCAAACCCACAAAGCAAACAAAATCAAGACAGGCGTGGGCTGAAGAGTTTGAGGAATATATGCTTTGAAAACAAAATATTTGACGACTTTGACTCCTCTCTTTAAGGCATCCACAGTACAAATCCCTCAGTTCTATGGCTTACAAAAAACTGATAGCTATTGTTGGGGAGAATAGGCAAAAACTAACACCTAAAAATGTTTCTGGAGCTTGAAGTTGTCTCACACTGGAAACAATTCAAGACTTTCTAATAACCAGGAAGGAAACTACTCATGTTTATTGCCTGGGCTGACTTGTAGGAAGAGGACTCCAGCATCCAGTGCTACTGTTTAGGCATTTTTTGTCCATATGTAGAAATGTTAATGATTAATAGCTTCCTGAAAATCCTCTGAGCTTGATATAGCCAGCTCTTGGCATCATAGTCAGGAGCTTCATGGCAGCATTATCCAGCACTTCCTCGAGAGTAGGGCAGGTCCCCTGCTGCTTGCTAGAGTCAGTGGAGTTTACAGCAGCAAGGAGACTCCTTTTGAATCATTCTTTAGTTGTGATGAGGGGATGAAACATGGCTGGCATGATGCCAAAGGAGAGGAATCTGCTCCTGCTGGGAAGATGGCTTCAGAGCCAGCCTGCTTTTCAGGGGGGATAATCATGCCATCTAACTCCTCCACAGAGACCTCAAGCTTCATTTTAGAATTACCTCTCACCTGTTTGATAGTTAAAAAGCTTCAGCTGATTTCCAGATTAAATTTATATGTGATCAATTTATGCTTCTTAGCTCCTGTGCCAGTGGCACCATTAGCTTGCAGTGTTCTTTTCCTCAGTTCATTTATGCAGGGAAAATCATCTTTCCTCTTCGAAATGTTTCTCGTAGACAAATTTCCCAGTCCACAAGTTATCTGACCTACACATCTCCAGCTTGAATGAATCTTCTCTGAACGTGAGTGGGAAGAGCTACACCTAGCAATCTAGCACCTCACACAATAATACTGATCCTTCTTTATCTCTGCAAGATATACATGCTCTGCCTTCTCCAAAGATTAGGATTGTTCTTATAGCTGCATAACACCAGTGGCTTAGACTAACTGCAGTTTGATTAATGTGTCAGGTCATTATTTTTCCTCTGCTGAACTCTCACACCCTGGCAGTGCATCTTGTTATATACTCTTAAATGTGCCTAATGATTTTACAATGTTACTATATCACAATAAATAGAATGACTTTGCAGTTTAGATTATTGCATTTCTTTTCATTTCTATTATTCCCATGCCCAGAGTCATGTTCTTAATTTGTAATTTGCTCAGCAACTTCCACAATGAAGATTTTTTTCAACTTGCTATTAGCAAATTAAATTTGTACATTGAAACTTTCGTTTGTTTGCAGATATTAATGAAAATATTAAATAAGATTAGCCTTAAGGATGATCTTGAGTTTTGCTGATGGTATAAAATTATTTAGGGTAGTAAGAACCAAAACTGTTCTTACGATTCTGAGGGAGCAATAAACTGACACATTAAATTCAATGTTGATAAATGCAAAGTAATGCACATGGGGAAAACAACACTAAATACACATATACAATGATAAGCTCTAAATTAGCTATTATCATTCTGCAAAGACATCATAGAGTTGATGCAGATTGCTCAACAGAAACATCTGTTCATTGCCCTGCAGCAGTCTAAAAAGGTAAATAGAACGTAAGGTATAAAAGCAACCAAGAGCAAGAGGAAAGCAGCACTGCCACTGAATGAGCCCAAGATTTGCCCACACCTTGAATACTGCACGCATTGCAGGTCACCCTGTCTCAAAAGGAAATAAAACTAGTGAAGATAAAGAGAAGGGCAACAAAGACAATCAAAGAAATGGGATCTTTTCTGTACTAAGAGAGATTAAATAGACTAAAAGTCTTCAACTCTGAGAAGTGTCCAGAAGAAGCGATAAAGCTACATAAAACAGTGGCTGGCAGGAAAAGGTGAATGAGGAATGATTATTCTCTCTTCTCCTGTGAGAGGAAATTGGGAGTATCAAATGAAATCATGAGGTAGAATTTCTGTAACAGCCAAGGACAGTAGGTGCTCCCTGCTAACTTACATGAATTGCCAATATGCATGCATATATAAAGCAAGTACCATGACAGCATTTCCCAGTTTTCTTTAGATAAGTAGAATTTATTAGGTGGATAAGTACTGTGGCTTGTGAGCACAAATTCCTTGAACATTCTTAATACTAGTGTTGTCTTACCTGGGGAAAGTTTTGTTTCTTTTTAAAGGGGGACTATTCCATGTAGCTGGTCAAGGTAACAACTGGATTTCACATGGAATGCATTTTTTCATACCCCCTTCTATCCTTCACGTTTGGAATATTTCCAGCAAGTTCCCAGAGACTGAGTGCCAATCTGGTCTGCGACTTTGGTACAATACTCATAAGATTAGCAGGACACAAATTAGTATTAACAGACACCTCCTGATGCTCAGGAGATCAGTTGTCATTCTTAATGACACTTGCTGCCACCTTGATCTTTTTAATTGTCCTACAGGGAAGAAAAAAACACCAAAAAAAAAAGCTGGTAAAGTCAGCCCAAGAAGGGTTTTATTCTGGGATACTCAGTTTTGGAAATTATTAATTTCTTTCCAATTATTAGAAGCTGACCCTTCTAGCATCCCTCAGGGATGTCTTAAATCAAGACACCATTTATACTGACAGAGTACATGGGCAGTGGGGATCAGACCATCTTGTGTCGGTCCCACTGTGCAGGTGAGAACTCCAAAGATTTGCTAAACACATAATACATCAAAAAGTCTGCCCAGCTGCCAGGAAACCTCTGGACATTCCCAGAGGGAAACACATGATACATTCCCCAGTTTGTCTGTCAAATGGAGGAAGGTGTCTGTGTCTGGACTCTAAGGAAGGAAGATCAAGGAATCCTAAGTAGAAATGCTACCTAAATACTGTCTGGATTGAGCCAAGACCAGAATAAAAAGCAATCACAGATAATTTCCAACCTACTTTAAGCCAAAGAGGATTTTCTGGGGAAAAAAGAAAGATGAAATTCAGTTTGTTGGAAATTCTGGCACTGGAGCTGTGTAGCTCACTTAAAGGTCAATGAGAATCTCATGAATAAAACCTAACACTATAATGAAAACACAGTATTTAAAATTTCCCTGGCTCTCCTTGCCCAAAACTGATTAAGAAAAGAACTGCTGCTCTCCTGTAAAATGCTTGTAAATGAATCATCCTTTCACCAGCAAAGCCCCAGAAGTTCAGATGCAATTGCCTAAGAAGGAACATTTTCAAAACTACAGCATATCAGATGGAAGATGCTGAGAGCTTCCAACCCACAGGAGGGTCCTGCTGAAAAAAAAGTCTCAGATAACTTCTCTTTTGAGGTTTCCCCAGCTGACTGATTAAAAAAGTCACAAAAGAAAATTCAAAGGTCACATTTTCTCTAGTGTGGCTGAGAAGCTGCTATCTGAGCAACTACATGAGATAAAGATGCAAAATGCTAAAGCACTGTGAGATCAGATTTAGTTTTCCAATCTGTTGCTGCTTTTTAAAAGAAAAAACAAGGGGGAGACAGCTTTATGGGTTTGTTGTTTGCTTTTGGGGTTTTTTTGGTTGGTTGTTGCTTGGTTTGGTTTTATTTTACATTTGCATTTTAGGAAAAGCCTTACTGGAGATATGCCACTGCCAGAGAGGGGGATATACTTTTACTAGGCTTTGTTATTTTGCTTGAGGAATTGGTCCAATTTATATCAGCTAAAAGCACTTTTTAAGATGGATTGAAAGCCTAAGGATTTACCTGAGTTTAGTATCTCATGAATCTGGTTTAGATATCTCTGAAGGACAAAATTGGTTGGGTTTACTGTCTATAGAAGCCAATCAGAGAACTGGAAAATGATAAATCTTCTTCCAGATAACTAAGAAAAGACTGAGGATTTTGTTGTATATCTCTCTATTTCTAAGATAATATGGTAAGCTGCTCCTGGGCACAAGAGCTGAGAATTGGACTAGTGGTTTATTATAGGAGATCTGAGGGACATGAGTGAGAAGATGTGCATGGTCCCTCCTCTTTCTTGTTCACCCTGCTCATGTTACTCTTGGATATGATCAGAGTTAAATAAGGCTTGTTTTACCTTTTTTAGGTGTTGATAATGGACTATACAATGCTAATGGAGGTGGTAAGGAGTTGCCATCGGAATATTCTGGATATGTCAAGTTTGGGGTTGTGTTTACAAAGACAACCAGAAAATGGAGGTTAAAGGGACCTGGAAAAGGACCTTGCCAAGACATGTTAGGCTGGCAGAGCCATGATTTGCAGTCTCCCTCAAAACAATACTAGTTGGGTTTTTTTGCTGTGCTTTGCTGGGGTATTGAAGCCAAATGGGTATCTCAAGTGAGATTTCATCTGATGCAGAGCAACAGTGAAATTCTGGGACTGACCAGAGCATTATACTGTGGCAGAGACAAGGCTCACAAGGAAGCATGAACTCCCCTTTGGAAACATTCCCCATCCAGAGGGAGCTGCACAGCCTGTTGTGGGAACAGGTACTTTGACTTCATGCCACCTCCACTGCAGCTTCAGGCCCATTTTGAGGAAAGGCAGGAAAAGAGGCACAAGCAGAAGAGTGCAGGAAGATGGAATTGTGGACAGCAAAACCAGTGATCTAAAAAGAAATAAGAACCTTAGGAAAAGCACAAAGACTCAGGAAGAACAGAACATGGCTTCCCTGGGGGACAGTTGCTGCATGGTATGACCCACTGTCCCACCATCACCAGCAGAGCTACAATCATAAAAAGTTTTGTGGTTAGCTTCACACCCAGATGAGGGAAAAAGTCCTGCTGGGTGCAAAACTGTTGTAATAAGATGAAAAAGGCTTTTTGGCATGCAATGGGCTCAAGCAGCCATGGAATAAGGGCAGCTTGTCCTACCACAATGAAAGTTTTGCAGAGGAAGCAAAAATATGCACTTTTCATTTTTACAAGTTTTAGTTTTGATTATCAAATTTTAAAAAGCAAGCAAGCAAACCAACCAACCCCAAACCTCACCTGGCTGCTCTGCCTTCATTGGAGTACTGAAATATGTACTTACTGAATCAGAATGTAGACATAAGACTTTTTTTTTTCTCTTAAAACAGCATCAAAGTCACCTGCCACTGTTTTAACGTATCAGGAGCTGGTTCCTCCTTCTTTGAGAAGTGCTATCTTAAGCCTGCAGCATGCATTTCACAGCAGGAGAACATCTCATGAGAAATTCAGCCTGGGACATCTTGAGCTCTACTAGGACTGAGAGAAAGCAATTTCAAAGACAGTTTGCTCCTGTGATTTTTGGGTGTTTTTAAGTCTGTGTTTATCTTCCAGTTTGAAAAAACAGTTCAAAGAATTTAAGATGCTCAAGCAGTTTAAATGGAGGTGGACAGTAAGTCATTTAGAAACCCATGGACAGTTTCTAAGGAGCTGTGAACACTTTTTCTGCAGACATGCCAGGAAAAGGGGAAACAGGAACCTTCACAGGAAAGAAAGGAACAAAGCAAAGAAAAGCCTTTGGCAGACTGTCAGAGCCTGGGAGCAGTTGTGAGCATTGGACAGTCCTCACTGTGGCAGGTAAGTCAGTGTTTGAGGCAAGGAAAACAACCACACCAGAAGCATGGGGACAGCCACCGCCTCCCGGGCTCTTGAGTTGCCAAGGATGGCCATGAACAGGACTGAGACCCGGGGCACCTGACCATTCATGGCTAAATGGGGTGGAAAACCCTTGATTACTCTCTGCATATCTCTAGAACATCATCAGTACTTGCATAACACAAGTAATTGACACTTCTAAGCACCACATGGATCCGTCTTGAGGACAACAATCTGAACTCAATGGCTTTCTGGAACCCTGTCTGGACACCAGCTGCCACCATTGCTGCTAATGCAAGAGCAAGACTTGAAAATCTGCCCCCAGACTATGGGGCTGGACAAATTCCTGCTCAAACCAGCAGCTAGGAAAAAGACACAGCACGAAGACAGCCCATGAGCATCACAAATGTAAGGTACACCACCACATGCAAGGTAAAATAAAGAGGTCTATTCAGCCAGAACAGTCCACCAGAGCAGGAAGCCTCTGCAAAGCCACCCGCCTCCCAGCACTGCTGATTGCCAACACCAGACACCAATTAACACCACTGCAGCCACCTGCAGCTCAAAGCCCAGGTTTAAACTCTCTTCCATGTCCTCAGATGGTGTTTACCACCTCCAATGAACCCACCAGGCATCAAAGTATTCTAACTGCTCTCTCAACATCTCAGTACTCCTCAGTTGCCCAACCACAGAACAAAAAGTCCTCAACAAAAACCACAGACAAAAGTCCTCTCCACACAGCCCACAGAGGGGCTTCACAAATACTCCAACACATTTCTCTGCTTAAAATTGATGGGCAGAGGACTTGCTCAAGCTTGTACCACCTCAAGGTAGCAGACATCAGCAGTCAGACTCGAGGTCTCTCTTGTGTCCTACCTTGCAGTTCCAAGCAGGGTTGACTTTATCCCTCCCAAGGTGGAGATCAGCTTGCAGCAAGAACTTGCAGTGAAGCAACACACAAACACAGAATGCCCAACAGAACTCTCCTTCCTCCTGGGGCTTTATAACACTTTCCCAGCATCCCACACCCCCCTCACCTCACACCTCCCTTTCACCACGTGTTGGATTGAAGGCTAACAAGCACTTCGCTTAACCCTTTGTGTCCAGGCTAACATCCATCCCTAGGGCAGTGCTTTGCAGGTACTACCTGCCCCCTGGAGAAACAGCCTGCTCTGACAGGCAGCATGTGGCAGCTTCTCAGCTTGCTGTTCTGCTTTCTCACCTCAGGGCACTGGAAAACACAAGACTCCTATTTTAATGCAGTTCCAAAGGACACCAAAGCCATGATAACTTCTGGTATCTCTGCTCTGTGGACATCTTTGGAGGGCAGAGCTCAGTCACCAGCACACAAGCAGCTGGGGGCTGTTAATCACAGTTTCTCTCTTTTGCAGCTCAGGAGAGAAGGTTAAATGTCAACAAACCCTTATCTTTTCCCAGGCAGCCATTTTGGGTCTCTGCACAGGGTGGTAGCAACATGGTGATGAATAGGTGGATGTTTCTCCTTGGCAAGGCTCTTCATCATGTTAAATGAAGGCTTGACAGGCTCTGCTGTGTGTAGCCTGCCCAACAAGTTGACTTCAGCAAGGAGTGAGAGCTGGCTCTCAGCCCAGCAACTCAACCACTTCCTGGGTGCACATTTTTCCCCACTAGCAGGGGAGATATCTTGGTAAATCACTACTAAGCTTTTATTTTTTCATTTAATATTTTCAGATGCTAACAAATCCTCCAGCAGTCTGGTCCTCTTTGTACTAAGAGATGATTAATATCTCTTCTATCAGAGAGTGCTCAGTTTTTCTTCCTGCCACAGTCTTTATTCCCTGTATGGTGGTATGGTAACATGTTATAATACCACTTGACTTGTCAGGAGTGGGTTTTTATTTTTGCTTTATGAAAGCCTTCCTATCTTCTAAACACTTCCTCTAATCCTCCCAGAACAATCTCTGTTTCAATTATTAAAAGCACCCTCTCAGACTCATGCAATTAAAAATGAAATTAGTTGAAATATTAGATTGTTAGTTGGAGCAGACTTCAGTCTTGCTGTGTCATCTTTTGAAAGGATTTGATGCTCAACAGGACCCAATGGTCCCAATGCTGAAGCAGTTCCCCTCCCACTCCAGGTACATTTCATATTCTCTAAATCCATCTGCAATCCTGGGACTGTCTTAGCAACACTGGATCAAAATTTGAAATAATTTCACTTGACAAATACAGACACACAAAGTGTGGAATTTTGCTGTTGCTCAAGCAGAACATTCAGAAGTTTCATTTCCAAGCAAGGTTTCAGACTGAAGAGTAATGTCATGTCTTCTGAAAGGAGAGTTATCAGTACCTGAAAATTATGTTTCATTTTGGAAACACCCCCATGATTTGTTCCCAGTTTGTTTATTTATCCAAGAGAAATAGATAAATAAAAAGCAAGAGGTGGTTCTATGTATTTTGACTTTTTCACCATCAAAGCACAAGAATTGAAAATATCTGTTGAGCTCTTAGGATGAGTGTTCCTCAAACTTTGTTGTTTAAGGTGATTTCTACTCAGTTTACTAAATACCTTAAAACTTCACTTTCTTGAAGCATCTAGTAGGTAATTTCAGCTTGTTCCTTCAAAAGTCTTTTTAATGCTCTCCTAGTCTCATTGGAAGACCAGGAACATGGCCTAAGTGCACTCCATCAGTTTAGTATCCAAAGGCAAACAAAAAGATCCCCAATGGATTATACCTCCAACAGCAGCTTTGAAAGGGGATTTAGACCAGAAGACCTCTAGAGATCTTTTCCAATTTAATATTTGCTTGATTATTTGATATCTTTACTGCACAGGAAAGTTTGGGGGTCTTCTAGAGTCAATCCCAAAGGATTTTAAGATCTCAGTGTTGATATTACCACTCATAAATTTCAGTGAGAGCTGTGGATGCTCAGACCCAGTTCTTGTGCCAAATCTCCATCTGCAGAGCACTGCTCCTCTCCCTCGCAGAGACTCTGGTCATTGAGGGTAAGAACCTGTCTGTATAACAAACCCTTCAAGTAAGATTTGGGAAGAGCTTAATTACAAAACAGATTTGCTGTTCACAAGGGGCATCCTGATGTTTTAGATTTTGTTGTTTGGGGTTTTTTAAGAACATCCTGAAATCCTCTTAAACACTAAGAGGACTGAAAGCCAACAGTGTGAAGCTTTTGTAAATGTCTGGTGAACCCTGGGGCACGGGCAGTAGTTAGCCTCTTTTGTTTTCATCAAGGCTGAATTTAGGTTGTGGGAGATCCATTGACATTAAGGAAGCAAAGCCAAAAATAAGAAAGAAATACACCTTTAAAAATCCCCACGACCTAGGTCAAGAGTTAAGGACACCAAATAAAATCGGACTGAAGGAACCAATCAAAGAGAAAATAGGCTAAGGTTCAAGAACAAGATAAAATGGATTAATCAGACAAGAGGTTAAAACTAAATAAATACAACTTTTTGTAAGTCTTCCGAAACCCACAAATCCTAGCTTCTATCCTTCACATGGTCACTGGCTGGGTGAAGACCTTTAATCTATATTTTTTTGTGTGGTTTCCTGAGACAGAATAGATGTGTGATTGCCACTACTGTGACCACATGGCTGACACCAGCTTCTGATGTGGGCACTGAGGGCTTTATGCCATTATACAGCCTCATCTGCCACACCATGGGAGTTTACTTGCTTTTTAACTTCTCTCCTCTCCACTGGTCTGTATGGTTTTAAATTCAGGGCAGGCAATACTTGGTTTTGATTTAGCAGCAGCTGAAGGGAGAGCCTGGCAAAGAGCTGAAACAACACAAGTGATGCATGACTCCTGACAGCCTGATCTCTTCCACACACAAGGACTGTTAGGCAGCTCTCAGCCCAGAGGATGACCTCTAAAAGCTTACTTCCACAACAGGTATTTAAAAGGAGGGCAGATACTGAATGATACTTTCCACCATACACTTAAACTGTGTGTTAGTTGCTTCACTATTATAATGTTTAATTGCACTCAGTGAAATCTAATTGCTTTTCTTTTTACCCATTTAAGTAATAATAACAATAACATTAATAATAATTATGCCAAGTTCTTGAAAAGAACAGAAAATGAAAAAGTCATTTCCTGTGCAAGCAGGTGAAAGAATGACTACTAGGGTGAGAAATGCTTCTTTCCTATATGAAACAGAAGAGGAATAATAGCAGCTGCCATAGTTTAGGCTGACACAGTTATTGCTTTGTGTAAGTCACTAGGAAAATGTGGGTGCTGGTAGGTGAACTAATGATCAACTGCCTCATTTCCCCAGTATAAACTGAAATAAAGGATTTGCAAAGTTTTATGCTGATAGTATACACATTTCAACATAACCCCATGCATATTCATGAGTGAAAACCACTCTACTTCTTAATAGCAGCTTATAGCCAAATGCCAAAATTCCTATCCAGAAAAATCTCTCATTTAGCTGGGTGGGAGATGTGCCCAAACTGAGGCGTTTGGGAACTGAATTTAAATGCACGCCACGGAAAACAGTTTCCTGTTCCTCTTCGCCTCCAGCACTAGATTAGCACTTAGCAAAACCAAAATTTAATAGTGGCAACTGTATTTTTAATACCTGGGGGAGCTGCAAATAATCTGGCCCAGAATGAGGGAAGCTCTTCCTCCAGAAAAATCCTTGGCTGTACCACACAGTGGCTTGCTGTCTGGTAGCCATATGGCAACGCTGGGCTTCTCGTTTGCCTCTTCAGCCACTGCCCAGGACAGAGCCTCGAGAAGTTGGTGGATGGGAAAGTTGCAGAAGACCAGACATTGCATATTGCACATTCCCCAAGCCCCAGCTTCCTGGTTTGATACTTCTATGTGGAACAGGGCATTGGAAATTGGAGTCATTGGGAATGTAGGATTTTGCAGCTTTTCTGAAGCAGCATTCCCAAAGCAAGAGCAGCCCTTCTCAGCTCGTTGCTTTTCTTTGTCAGGCAGGGAGAAAGCAAGCCCTTCTTTGTCACCCAAAGTCAATGAGGGGCACTGCCACCCTGTCACTCGATGATTAATTACTGCATCTGCAGACAGGGCTGCCAGCAGACAAGGGGGCATCATCCATGATGCATATGCAGCCATGTATTTAAAGGGAGATCTGTAGAGTCTCTGCAGCTAGCACGGACTCAGGAGGGGAAGGGGGGGGGTCCTTACCTCAGTAAATCCACATCTGCCATCCAGCAGCTGCAAGATCAACAAAGCTCCTTCAGAAGAAAACAAGAGAAAACCCTTAAGTCACTGGAGGAAACTGTGTTATTATTCATCTTCTTCCCAGTGCAAGTATTCCACCTCTTCCCATCCAAATGTTCCCAAACAAATTTTTTTCCATGGGTACATCTAAAGTCACTGGTGCTGGAAATCCATGAAAGAAACACAATAGGAATCTTCTTGTTTCACTTGTCTTTAAAAGATCAGGCTTTGGGGAGACCTTTAAATACACAACAGCTAAGAATTCTGATTTTATGCAGTTTTACTTTGTTTTCCCTTGCTATAGGCATTGACAGTAGTGGAGGAGGTTCTTAGTTGTGAAGATCTGGCATATATATGTTCTCACAAACACACACAGTCCTGTTGCAGAGAGATGCAGAGATTCTCAGTGAGAGGCAGGTTAGGATTTCCTTCAGAGCTACTGCAAAACTGCTTGTGCTCTGAAAAAAAAAGAAAGAAGAAGAAAAAAAGAAAAAGGGAAAGAAGATTTGGAATTAAAGAAAGGAGGTTTTGAAGTATTGCCTTCATATGACTATATCCTCTCCCTTACTGGCACACACTTGAGGGAGACATTTCAGTGACATCCACTCCCCTGGGCCTGTCCCCTGGCTTGCAGCACACATGGCACAAGTGGGTGGCATTCAGTTTTCACTGTTCCTTTGTCCCAAAGCTGAAGGCATCTTTTTGTTTTAATGGCACATTGTGTTCCTTGACAAGACAGAGCTAATACCCTGAGCATGATTCTATTCACACAGTGGCACTGGGTTAGAGATTTGATTTTTCCTTTTTTCCATATGACTATAGGAGAAGGTATTGGGAAAAGAAAATGCATACAGTAGAAGGATGGAGCAGAGCTTCCCAGATCCCTGCCACAGAGGGGTAGCACTAAAGGGGACATATATGAAGGCCAAGAAATTATGAATACTGTCTCCAAGTTTTTATTTCCCCTTTCAGAGCAGAGAGACTCCCTGTGTCCCCCACTGCCAGTGCTCTCCACAGTACCAAGAGAAGTCCAGTGGCATTCTAGCTCTCATGCCTGATGGGCTCCTATTGCTCTTACTGCCTACCACATCCAAAAATGAACTTACCATGTTGCTAGGGTGTCATGGGTGCATTTTTTCTGCCCAGAGTTCTACAATCACAACCTGCAACTACACTAAAGCTACTAGTACAACTGTGTGAATAAATACCTACCTCTATGATACATCACAAAGTTGAGCTAACGTCACTTCAACCTCAGCTGAATCTGCTTGCCCAAAGGCACATGCTTGACATGTAACAGCAAGCACACCTCTGCAGCACCCCTTTTGCTGGAAGCCCTGGGGAGACCAAGGACCTGAGACTGGAAGGATGTGCACTGTTCATTTCCATGCTAGGAGTACATCCATTTGGACATTTAGTGAAGGGAATTTGGGATGGTATTGTCATCACCCAATCAGAATAGTCACAAGCAGTGTGAAAGTGAATTAACTTAGGGAAAGTCTCCATATCTCCAGTGCACAGATTGACAAGAGACAGTATGTAGAAACAGATTCACTTCTTTTTTCTATTAAGCCACAATTTTCCTCTCCACTCACACAAAAGCATTTGAAGGAAACTGCCAACTGTCCTTGGATGAAATAGCATAACATATTGACAATATTTTTACTTCTTGGCCATTGACTTCCACTCACCACTTTGGACTACTTAATAACTGAAGAGAAATGGAGATGCTGCAGTTTTATCTACCACAGCTGCATCTTCTCATTGTCTTGATCAGCCTTACACTGGTTTCTTACAGCTAAGTAGCACCAGGAAAGCATTTTAAGCAGCAGCCCTCTTATCAGACAAAGCCACAAGCCTACCCAAAAGTCACTGCATCAACTGGTTTTTTTCACCAAGCAAAATATATCTCACTGCACTTGGTTTTTATTAAAGCATTTTGCAGCCTTTCTGTGCAGTATGCTTAACACCTAGTCAAGTGTCCTTTGCACTGCCTGCTGCTGTAAGTTACTTCTTTGGAACAAAATTTGTCTCTTTCAGAGAAATAACTGGAAGAGGGAGACAGAAGGTGATCTTAACACTGCAAATTCACCTGTATTTTGTGCAACAGGGTGGGGGATGTCACTCCAAGGGAGCAAGGTGTCCCCCTTCACTTATAAGAGATCCAGTCAGCCAGAACAGGGAACCTGGAGTGCTGTAGCAGACCTGGGTGGCACTGCTCCCTCCAGTCGTGGACCACCAGGCACTTCCCTCCAAGCAAGAGGCAAGACACAACTCTGAATCTGTTCTTGCTCTCTCCCTGTGGGCAGTGAGCAGCTGCCAGCTTCTTCCTGCAGCACAGCCCTTATCCCTAAGCGTGGGCTTTGCTGAAGTGCTGGATGTGTAGGAGAGCACTCTGCTCCTTATCCACTCCATATCTTGCTTTCTCCTTGTCTATCCAACTTGGAGGCATGGGAAGAAGCAGTTCTTTGCAGACAAACTTTCTCACACAGAAATGAAACAATAGACCTCCTCCCTCAGCAAAGGGAGAGGAACTGCTTTATACTCTTTTTATTTCATTGCCAGACTGGTCAGGAGGGTGTGTTACACCCTGGATTGTTGTACAGACAGAAGGAGAAAATTCATAGCATCATTCAGAGTCTTTATCTCTCACTACCTCTCCCTTTTTCTATTACTTTTCTGTTGGACACTGTGTTTTGTTCCAGACAAGTAGCCTATGGCAGTAGACTCAGCCAAGAGGGCACTGGGTTAGAGTGTATTGCACAGAAATTGAGAGAAATGGCAGGGGGAGATGTGCAGAAAATTATGGAAAGAAAGAAAAGAGACCTCCAGAAACACAATCCAAATATTTCATCTGTTTCAGCAGATGTCTCAGAAGACTCTGCTAAAGCAAGTTTTGTGCTGCAACTTGTTACCTGAAAAATAAATAGGGAACAAGAATAGGAAGCAAAGTGCTCAGACTGGTTGATCTGAATGAGACAGTGGCACTTTTATGGTTACAGAATTTCAGATTAAAAAGGAGATGCTTCTGACTTGTTTTAGGAGTGGCTCCAGGGACTTGCTGATCACACAGATTTTCAGAGCTGTGTGTGTTTAAGTGCAGCCCCATCAGGTTGTATACAGAGAGATGTTTCTGCACTGGCTTTGTGCATTGAGGTGTCCTTGCTGTTTGTAGTTCTCCAGAGCTGGACTGACAGAGCTTATTCAAAACAAGATAATCACTGTGATGAATGTGCATTTCCAGTATTCACATCAATGCTTTCTTAGCTCATTATATCCAACAGGTAATGCTGGAGGAAATAATCACAACAGCTCTTAATGTTACAAGTGTTTAAGTACATGTGTAAACATTTTGCTGATTTATGTTGAGAAACAAGGAACTGTTGGGTGTGTGTATTTCCTAACAAGCACAGGAATTCTTTGAGATTTGGTTTTGGTTGTTTTGGGGTTTGGTTGGTTTATTTGTGTGTGTGTGTGGGTTTTGGTAGTGGTGTTTGGTTGGGTTTTTTTTCTGTCTGCACTTCTGACAGCTTTTCACATTGCCAAAAATATACCAGAGGATGGCCTCCTTAATTTCAAACTGGAAGAGACTAAGGTTGTTGTAGTATCTCGTGACTAGAAATCTCAGGCTGTGTTTCCCAAGCAGTTGTGCTTCCCTTGCATTTTTGAGTATTAAAGAGAAAATGAAGAATTATTTTCTCTGTGGCAAAATGCCTACACTGTTTGCATTGTGACACAAAATATACACTTGCATGAAGATGGCAATTTTTTTCCCTGTCATCTGTGTTCTAGTGAGAAGGAATGAAGTACACACTGGAAATAACAAGACTATACCCCTCTCCTTCTCATCCTTTTGCTGTAAACAGCCTCCAATTATTATTACCTCAAACCTTCAGCTCTGCTTTCCAATGAAAATTTTTTGCTTTAGCAGACTCGGGGTGGCATTGGAAGAGACTTTATTATGAAAAGGTCCAGAAGCAAAGAAACTCTTGGGCAATGAAGTCACCTGGGGGAGAACAGCTTTACGCAGTTCTCATGACAGGGGGCAAAGTACGGCCGATGCAAACATCAGTCTTACAGACACTGCTGATGCCTCTGCTGGGTGAACACTAGAGTCACTGAGGAGAGGTAAAGCAGCTGCAGCTTTCTTGGTCTTTCTGCCCCAAGGAGCTTCAGCTGTCCTCAAGGAGATGAAGACAGTGGCTGGTGCTTTCACACAGCAAAGCAGCTGCTAATCGGAAAAGGGAAGGCAGAGCGGAGGACGCGATAATCACAGCCCATCACTAATGCAGATAACAACCTTTCTCAGTCATCCCCCTGACAGTGTATCTTTTTCTGCCTCATTGGAGACCGGGGTGGGAATGGAGATTGTTATTCAGATACCCAACCCGGGTTCTCTTTGCAAACAGGGCTCCAGATGGCCAACAATTTCGATTCAGGTGAACAGCTCATTTAGCAGTATCGGGCTGACGATTCAGCGATTTGAAGAGCAAACAGTAACTCAGTAGCACAACAACATAGGAGGAGAAGACATAAAATATTGAGATAGTGATGGATGTGCACCTGTGTCTTGCCTCAGAAAACAGCTTATGAATTTTAAGGGTCTTCAAGACATACCTAGAGGAAGCCTTTACTCACCATACAACTACATGTGTATATGAATTTAAAAAGATCTGGAACAGGTTTTCCAGAATGTTTTAGGACACTGAAAAACTTTTTTCATAATTCTTCCCTCATAGATGTCAAATACAGTTTGCAAGGAAACTCACCAGAAACCAAAGAGGAAAAGAAGGTCTGAAGGTGAAGGAACAAGTATCACTGAGGAGTGACAGAATGTCAGAGAGCAGGACTCCTCCATGCCCCTGAATGTTTATTTATTTTTATAGCTGGCAACTGTATATTGCAGCAGTGATTTAAAAAAATATATTTATTTATTTAAAAGCTGAGATTTACAGAGAAGTAAATGACCCTGAAGTTGTTTATTGGCAACTTGCCTCCTCCTTAGGTTAGATATTTCACTATTTATACTGTGTCCTTGGTGGAATAGAGAGAGGCATGTAAGGAACACCTCAATTCACAGAGCTGACTTCTTTTAGTAGTTACTGTTCCTGCACATAAAAATTTGCAGGATCTCCATTTGTTTCTTGGGGTTCAAGGCACAATTCTTCTTGCTTGACTTTGCTATTCAGCAAGAAGTTTAGGCAAATCTTCTTTGGCAATGGGAACAGGACTTGCTGAGGACATCTGTCCAGACACCTATGTCCCATCTCAGCAGGACTTTCTAGGCAGAAGGAAGAAACACACTGCTGCAGAGCCACAAAGACCTCTCCTGTTTCCAGCTGTATATCTGATCAGTGAATAGCTGCATGGGGGTCAGAATCTTTCCCTGCTGTATATTTGTACCAGTATACGTGTAGATTTTTCCTTCTGATGTTGTTACTCTTAATAAAAACCTATGTGGGAGCAGAATGTAACCCAGTCTGATCATTTCCAGGAAAGGGAACTATTAGCTAAGATCCTAACTTCTGGATGAACTCTTCTTTTTCCACCATTCTGTTATGAAATGGGGTCTCTGAAGAGGTTTATTAGCCTAGATTTAAACCCAGCTGGTTTCATAGTAATGGGTCCCTCTTCACATCAGCTGTCTTCTCAGAGGGCAAAGGCAATTAGAAAGCAGTGGAAAAGAAACACTAATGTATTTACATTGTTAATAACACTGGCATGATGCCCTGGCTGCCTATGAAATCTGCCTTGAGGATGGCTATTAAAAATAAAAGAGTGATTGACAAAAGAGTGAAGACACTTTCAGGTTGTGGGTTTGCCCTCAAGCCACCATGGCAGCGATCAAAGCTCATCACCTGCCTAGCCCTGTTGGTTCCTGCTCTCTGGGTCCCCCTGTGAGACACAGCAGTGGAGTCAGTGTGGGAAAGCTTTAGCTGTTCCAAGGGCAGGAGGAAAAACAATTTGGCACCAATCCCAGAGGCAGTGGAAAATGGAGGAACTGCTATAAAGTCTCCCCTAGCCCCAAAATGGGTATTTTCATGTACTGCAAGGCAGTGCACTCACTGGCTGTGAAAAAAAAAGGGAAAAGAAACCTTGGATTAGTGCAATCTCATGAATTAGTTGAAGATCTTGGGTCTATAGTCTCAAATAATCCAGTATGGCTCCTGGTTTCAATACAGCTTTTCACTAATTACTGACTAGTATTTCCAGCACAAATGATGCCTGAGGAGTGAGAGTAGCATTTGTCAGGTATGGAGAGGATCAGTTCAATCAGTCAATTCCATAGCATTAAGGAAGTACTTCTCTGAAAACAAAAAAAAGATAGTGATGTCCCAGTTAAGAATACTAATCTCATAATTAAACAGAACAAATTAATCCCCAAGACAAATAAATATTCTAGGGTCAACCTATTGTTATTTGTGCCTAGGAAAATTCTGTTTTATTCTAATAAAAATAAAGAGAATGCTGTTTGCAAATGGTTGTTACTTTCAGAGAAATAAAAGAAAATCTGGGATTTATTTCTCCTTTTGTTCTTCCATCGTTATTTTGATTTTGACATAAATATAAAACATAAAGCATCAGAACTTACTACAAATGCAGGAAATCTTAAAAGGTCAATAAACAGTTCAGTGGAGTTGAGACAGAGCAGTCCTTTCAGCCTTCCAAAATGGCATCCTAATGTTCTATATTAATTAAATACAGACTTCCAAAAGACAGTTAACAAACCAAGTACAACTCAGCAGGTTGGGAATGCTGATTTCTCTTCCTTAATCATGTTGTAAAGCCACCTCCACAGATAATAGAATAACAAATTAGCATGGGGGACAAAAGAACACAGAAATGACACAACTGAATAACAAAAAAATGAGATAGAGCAATAAGAAAACAATGAGAGCTAAGCCATGCTGACTTCTGCTCCTGTCCCTCACCCACTGACACAGACCTGGCCCTGAAGCCCTCCAGGGTCCCAGTGACATCCAGCAGCCACTCACCCTGTGCCACCACATGGTCCCTGAGCCCATGGTGCCCACAGCCTCTCTCATGGAGCTGGTTTTTATCCCAAAGCCAAACACCCTCTCCTCATCCACCCACCCCTTGGCGTTTTCTCCCAGCTAAGACAAGGAACACACGTTCTCAGAGTTCTTGGCATAAATTTAATTTTTGAGGCAATCAACTTCACCAGAGCTGCTGATTGCAGCAGGACAGGGATTAGCTCCTATGTGAACACCTAAAATAGCAACTCTCCACCTTCCCAGCACTAGTCGACACGCGCTGCATCCACTGCGGCTGTTGGGGGAAAAAGGGATTGGTATTTGCTTCTGGGGAGCATCTCAATGAAGAGGCATTTTCAAGGTCTTTTTCCCCACAAACTTTGACTTTTCTGTAAAAGTTCCTGCAGAAATCAACATTCAATACCTGTCAGAGCTTTGACACTGCTTTTAATCCTCAGTCAAGCAGGAAGATGGCAATGGGATGCACGACGTCATGTTTGTGTCATTGTAACCTGAAACCTTCAAGGATGTGTTAAAACTACCCAAAAGTTTTCAGACTCAGTTTGGATAAGCCCTTAACATTCAGCTAAAATCTTCCCAGTTGGACATACTTCAGGCACAGCCTTTGCCAAAGGATTTCCATTTTGAACTCGCTGAAAGCACCTTAAGGAATGGTAACTTCACAACTTTCCTCCTTGGGCCACTTGAAATGGAAAGTGCATAAAAATGAAAAGTGGTAGGAAAGGAATCAAACTTTTTTCAGCATTTATCACAGATTATGTGATTTCAAGGCATGATAGAGCTTTTAAGAGTTTTCTTATTTTGCTGGAATAATTTTAACCCTGCCTGACACTGAGGATAGGCAGTGATTGCCTGGAGGTTTCCAAAACAACTTAAGATTTGGCATCCAAAGCTCCTAAAAAAACCCTCAACTTATTTTGATTAAACCTGAAAATTGCAGGCCTCCCTTCACTGTAGTGCTCTAGATTAATTCTGCTGTAACATCAATTTTTCTTCAGGCTGTGGTCAAGAGTAAAACTGAAGATCTCTGATGTCCAAGCTACACTTGAAATATAGTAATGTGCAAAGAAAGGAAAAAAGGTGGAAATAAGACACTGGTGCCCTTTTGTTTAGAGGAGAGCTAGCAAAGCCTGGCCAGTGGTAAGAATCCATTTGTTCTTACAACCAGTGTCCTCCAAGGTGCAGTCAGAGACTTTATTGGCTGATCTAAATGATGTAGTTTTGAAATGCTTTTCTCTCATATATATTCTACACCTTATAATCCTGCCATGATATAGAAATGAGATCTACATGATCATTCACAATCTTATCCAGAGCTTGGGTTGGACCCTCTGAGCCCCCTAGGAGCTGGGTATCCACATTAGCTTATGTACTTAGTCCTAGCCACGATGAGGGTTCATAACTGAGGCTCAGCTCTGTGCTAACTGCAGAGATGTGGCCAGTCTGGAGCACACACACCATGAACATCTGGCAGGCTGCAGATTGTGATGGCATAGCTGGTGACACTGGAGTGCCACAGCTCTCCCCTCTTCTCATACTCCTTTCTCTTTCACAGAATTGTAGAATGGCTTGGGTTGGAAGGGACATAAAGATCATCTGGTTCCAAGCCCCCTGCCACGGGCAGGGATGCTACCCAGTAGACCAGGTTGCCCAGAGCCCCATCCAACCTGGCCTTGAACACTGCCAGGGATGGAGCATCCACAACCTCTCTGGGCAACCTGTTCCAGTGCTTCACCACCATCACAGTAAAGAATTTCTTCCTGACATCTAATCTAAATCTCCCCTCTTTCAGTTTAAAACCATTCCCCCTTGTTCTATCACTATCTGCCTGTGTAAAGCCATCTTTCCCTGGATAGCTTTTAGCTCTTCACTGGGGTTTGTGTTTTCTGCTGCACTTGCTGGTGAAGCCAGCCTGGTATACAGGTGCTGCTGGTCCTGCTGGGTCTCTGCATAGCAGCTGGAAGATCCTTTCAGACTGCTTGGCTGCAAATTTAGAGTCCACCTGCCCTTCTGCCTTCTACAGCCACCTGGTCTTTGAGGTTTGGTTGTTGTTGTTTGTGGAGTTTGGTTTTTTTATTGGCAATCCACTACCAGCCTCAGCTCATGTTTACGATTAAAGTGCCAAGCAATGAACTGGAATAGGGCATCCGGGCTTGGAGTCTCCTCCTAACCTAAGACATGAGAAGTGATTTTGTTTTTCTGATCATCCTCCTCCACACTATCCTGAAGAGGTGGTTCCTCTCTAGCACGTGAGAACCAGGAAGGGATCCTGAGAGACCTTTTGTGCAAAGCTTGTGTGGGTAGAATAGTTTGAAAACGAAACTTCCTCCAAGTAAAACCACTCATCATTTCCTCCCAAATGCCTCCCTCTGAACTGAGGAATAAAAACTGCAAAATCAACAGAGACATCTATTTTCCCTAAGGCAATGCACAGGAGCTGACCTAGCAAAAGCTTGTCTTTGTTTTGCTGTTACAGATTTTTTGTTTTGCTTTGTTTTTGTTTTGCTTCTAATGGTACCAATCTAGCTGTCCAAACTGTCTCTGTTCCCATGGAATAATAATCAACTTCCTAGTTCAACAGCTCCATGGTATGAATATTTAAAAGAATATCTGACTAACACAGCTCGCTAGCACTGTGTCTTAGCCATTTTAACCTCGTGAGAGAATTTCGAGAAGGAGGAATGGTGACAGCATTTGATGACACATAAAGATATTAGCAATGGGAACACTGATTTACAGATATTAATATTCTTCTCTGGGAGCTGTACTAATTTCTTAGCCTTTCCTGGAACTAACATAGCCTATATACAAACGCAAGCAACATTCTCTTTTATCTTGTAGCTGCTTTAACAAGAAACTTTTACCTTTCATTCTGTGCAGCTTTAGTGAAAGTCTTAATTTAGCTTCTGTCTAACAGACAGAACGCTCTTTATCCCTCTGTAGGTGGGACTTCTACATTTAAGACAAATTGTATGCAGAGTATCATGCAGAACCCTTCCTGATAAGGACCAACACATATATATTATTGTCATGACTGACAGCGGATCCCCTGTCCCCATACTCATTAAAAAGCACCTGGGCCAGGACAGAATGGTATAGCCTGGGCTCTACCCACAAAGGACTGTAGAAAGCTTACACTGCATAAGACCTTGGGAAGTCTTCTGTTAAACATAATTTTCAAAGCATATGTATGTTATACATAATATATATATGTTAAACATAATTTTTCAACAGCCCCCAGCTTGTTGTGTGCTGGTGACTGAGCTCTGCCCTCTAAAGATGTCCACAGAGCAGAGATACCAGAAGTTATCATGGCTTTGGTGTCCTTTGGAACTGCATTAAAATAGGAGTCTTGTGTTTTCCAGTACCCTGAGGTGAGAGAGCAGAACAGCAAGCTGAGAAGCTGCCACATGCTGCCTGTCAGAGCAGGCTGTTTCTCCAGGGGGCAGGTAGTACCTGCAAAGCACTGCCCTAGGGATGGATGTTAGCCTGGACACAAAGGGTTAAGCGAAGTGCTTGTTAGCCTTCAATCCAACACATGTGGTGAAAGGGAGGTGTGAGGTGAGGGGGGTGTGGGATGCTGGGAAAGTGTTATAAAGCCCCAGGAGGAAGGAGAGTTCTGTTGGGTATTTTGTGTTTGTGTGTTGCTTCACTGCAAGTTCCTGCTGCAAGCTGATCTCCACGTTGGGAGGGATGAAGTCAACACTGCTTGGAACTGCAAGGTAGGACACAAGAGAGACCTCGAGTCTGACTGCTGATATCTGCTACCCTGAGGTGGTACAAGCTTGAGCAAGTCCTCTGCCCATCAATTTTAAGCAGAGAAATGTGTTGGAGTATTTGTGAAGCACCTCTGTGGGCTGTGTGGAGAGGACTTTTGTGTCTGCTCGCTGCAGGAGGTTTGGACTAGGTGACCTTTATAGGTCCCTTTCATCCCAAACTGTTCTGTGATTGGGCAACTGAGGAGTACTGAGATGTTGAGAGAGCAGTTAGAATACTTTGATGCCTGGTGGGTTCATTGGAGGTGGTAAACACCATCTGAGGACATGGAAGAGAGTTTAAACCTGGGCTTTGAGCTGCAGGTGGCTGCGGTGGTGTTAATTGGTGTCTGGTGTTGGTAATCTGCAGTGCTGGGAGGCAGGTGGCTTTGCAGGGGCTTCCTGCTCTGGTAGCAGTGAGGCTCTCCCTCCTTTTGCTGCAAGAAATGACTTTCTCAAAGGTGCCTAATCTCAGGGAGGTGTGGTGTGGCAGGGGAGATAATTAGAGGTTTTGGAGGAATGGGTTTTATCTTACAAATATTGGTGTTGTCAAAACTGAAGTATCAGGGTGGCACAGAGTGTCCTCAGTGATTTGTTTCTACTGCTTTCATTCATCTACACTGGTGGTTTTATTGCACATCACTTGGCCTTCAACAGTGGTAGTGGAGGAGCCATCCTGATTTGTTCTTTTTCCAGCATACTGAAAAAAGCCTTTGTCTACATCAATTCCTCTTACCCAAAATCTCAACTACACCTACCTCAATATCTATCAGAAAAGATGCATGTGACTTGTTTTGAATTGCTCTCAGCAGGTCTGTGAAGAAAGGCAAGTAACAAGGCTAGTTCTTAGACAGGGCTCTGGGCTTTACCTCAAGGTAGCCTGCAGCTCATAGCCAAAGAGGTGAAAATGACCCAATGATGTACTCTGCTAGAGTTTAGCTCAGAAGGCAGCTGTGATTTTATGCCATGTACCTTATAAGAGGGAGCCTCCACCCTTGTTTCACCAGCTCCACCTGTCAGCTGCTCCTTCCCTTTACTGCAATGTTTGTTGTTCCTCAGCTGAGCTATGAGACTGCAACTGCTGCTGGAGGGGCAGGGGGAGGATTTGGGATGTGAACAAGCATTAGCATGAAGATTAAGGAATATTTTTACATTAACATTGCTGCTTTGGATGATGTGTTGTCAGGTCACAGCCTTCAGCTGCACCCATGGAAGACCTCTGATTCATCCTATTGTTTGAATGAAAGGTGAAGTGACCTGGAAAGGTTGATGCTGGGGAGTGGACATGCATTTGACTGTGCTGTTTCATAGACTGGGAAGTTATTGGTCTTGTATTAACTTGACACTGACAGGTCTTTGTCTTCTAAGTGTTGTTTACATCTTAGTTTTCAAGAAGCCAATAATTTAGTTTGAGTTGGCAATAATTATAGAGCACTGTAATGAGTCTCTCAAACTACAATGTAACTAGTCAGCTAATAGCCACTGAAATCACTTTCTATGTAATGCTGTAGATACCTTAGAGAGATGAAAGAGTTTTTGTTCTTTATTGAAGTCTTATTGTAAGAGCTTTGTTTTTTGGCTCAAGACCTGGTTTTCTCATTCTGGGGAAAAAAATTTCAAACTAAGTTTTTAAAGCTGTTTGTGCATTTTAAAAACAAAAATTTTCATGTTATCTTGCAGCCCTGGAAAATGAGTCCATTGTTTTCTTCTGTTGAACAGAAGAGAATGGCCAAGGAGGGCTTTAAGTGTCTTACCCACAGTTTCTCTAGGGACTTCATGCCTCAGTCACACTTTCACTTAAGGCTTTGGTACTAGAATATTGGCAGTATTGTTACTGGTAAAGTCTCCCACTGTAGTCTGGAAGCACAAACTGGCTCAGGACATGGGCTGACCATGTCATGAGGATGCAGCTTAGGATTCTCACTGCTCTTTATTGCAGTTCATTAAAACAAAAAAATTCACCTCAGCAATGTGCAGTTCTGCCACCCAAGCTTTAACTGCTCTGTTATGCCTCCACTCACTACAAAACTCTCCTCTGGATAACTCCAAGCTGGCAAAAAACAGTAGTGAAGAACTAGCTGAAAAGTTATTTCATTAGTAGAGTCTAGCTCAGAAAGAAGTTGGAGAAGAGCATCTACCTTTGAGTAGATCTTGCCTCCAGAGCTCTGGATGAGTAGGATCTTTCCACTGATGCTTCTGTGATGCTGAGTTGCTTTTCTTGGTAATGTCACAGAGCATCTTCCTTGATAGAAGGCAATGAATTGACAGCTTAAAAGGGCTCTTTGCAGAAAAGGAGGTGACAGTTAAAATGTTTTCTGACTAATGGAGATGGAATTGGTGTCACTGAAGTTGGTAGTGGATTCTCCAGGTGAACCTGTTACTTTAAGTTTATGTAGGAAAACTGTCTAAGAACTGTTCTGGGCTACACACTGTGTGGCTGGGTTTGGGGGGTGATACTGGAGGAAATGCCAGGCTTTCCTTGGGGAACGGATAGTCACAATGGTTGCTGGGGAGTTTTATCTTATTTACATGTCCAATATGTTGTCACCAGTTGATGATTTATTTTCTTGCTGAGCTTTCTTCATTGTGGACCTTAATTCCATGCTTTGAAAGATGGAGCATGTCCTTTTATGCAAGGGTACTCAGAAAATAGCATTCTCTGGGATCCTCCACTGGGGTTCAGCTATATGGCATTGTTCATTATAAAAGTCCCTCTGGTTATGTGAACTTGGACCTGCTTGCTGTCAACAGCAATTGGCAAGAGGATTTTCTCTACAGCTATTATCTGTTCCTTGTCACTGGAGCATTAGCAGACAGTTTCTCGGTTCCTCCTTTGCATAAATGCTTTCTCAGAACACTCCTGGAAGCATTTTTCCACCTCTGTGTTATTTAGGCAAAGTGTCTTTGCACAGCCTTCTGTGGAGATTGGAGCTCTGATCTTTGCTAGGTTTCATCTAGGCTGTAGTGGTAGGTAAGTGTAATAAAAGCCCTAAAGCTTCTCCCCAAAGGAACCTTGTGTTGCATGATGATAGTAAATAGAAAAACTGCTCAAAACTCCTTCCAGTTGAGAGCTATTACAGTGACTTTGCAATTTTGGCCTCTACCAGAATTTTTCCCTTACTATTTCCCTCCTACTTGCTATGGATTCCTGTTCCAGCAAAAAAAGGATTGCTGAAGAGGATTTCCCAGACTGTAATAAAAGAAGCCAGAGCTCACCAGTGTCATGCCCTAAGTTGCATTATTTATATGCTGAAACTTTAATTCTATACAAAAGTAAAGGAGCAAACCTGTTTACATATCTAGGAAAAGGAGATGAAGCATTCCTACAATCAGTTCTACAGTGCAGCTGCCTCTGAACAGAAGGCAGGGGCAGTGTAAGGTTGGCTGGACAGTTTGACAGCATGGGATATTTTTCTTGTGTCTTTTGTTGTGAAATGTGTATCTGAGACAGCATCAGGACCTCTGTGCTACACCTAGAGTATTTCTATATTAGTGCAGTGATTGAACAGCAATAACAAAATAAGCAAAGCAGATGGCAGTACAGAAATATCCTTGGTTTATTCAGAGGAGCCCAGAAGAATGAGTATCCTGATGACTTGATGGTGTGTGTTATTAAGCTCATAGGTTAGTCACCAGTGAGTATTTTGTCTGCTTGACAGTGTGTGTAAACCTTTAAACAGACCACTATTGTTGTAGTTATTTGTGTTGGAAGTATCCTGTTATAAATGGCTTAGCAGCATCCATTAATAGGACTGAAACTGAGGGAGGATCCTGTTGATGACTACAATGTAAAAGAAGCTGCACTTAACAGTGTAGCTTCAATGCAATCCCTTATTCTTTCTTAGTATTTTTTTCTTCCTTGAGGAAAATCTTTAGTTCTATTTGTATGTTATGACCTGAATATTATGAGGTACAGTGATCATCTTCTGTATGTTCAAAACACTTGCCTAAGTTGGTTTGTCTGGTACCTGTCCATTTTTTGAATGGCAAGGTTTTGAAATGTAAGCTGTGCTGTTAAAAACAAATCTTGCAGCTAGAAATAGGGGGAAAAAGTCTTTGAAGGTTAAGAATTTCTAGCAAAAATAGCATGTGAATGAGTGTTACTGTGTTACATATGGTGTTTATAAGTTTATTTCTAACACTGGGTATGTGACTTACTCCAAGTAATTCCTGAGTTCTTGGAAGTGATCTTGCACTAAAGGCATGCAAGTATGTTCTCTGGTAGGAATGGATTTTGTGCATGAAGCTAAAATTAGAATTAAGCTTGGTTAAGAGCAAGGTTTTCAGATAGGGTTTGTACTGTTTAGATCAGCCGAGTTACTTGCTGGTTGTGCCAAGCCCTGTATGAAACAAACATGAAATTGGACCATGGCAGGATGTGGACACCTATAGCAGATAAAGCCAATAGTAGGTTTTGGCTTCACTGATCAAAACGTTCAAGGGTGTTGTATCATTTTGTGTGGCTCTTTTTTACCACTTCAATGCTTCACATTGCACCCATGCATTCACATTTGCATCCATGCTTAGCTGGGAATCCTTTGTGAGCTCAGGTGTGACAAATGTTTATGCAGCAGCATTGTGAATCAGACTGGCTTTTTAAGGGAAAAAAATGGAGTTTTTGTCTTTTTCCAGATTAACTCCTAATCTGGGTCACAGCATAATTCCTCCAGTAGTACTGGCACAACTAGAGAGGTTGGCATGCTGGAAATGCATTGTAAGGAGTGAGCAATGGGTAACAAGGAAGCAAGACTGACATAAATCAGTTTGTTACAATCTGAGGCTTTAACATGGAAGTGGCAAATTTGGCCTCAAAAAACCCCAGATAAACACAATGTATCAAGTTGTCTGTGAAATGTGGATGTTGCTCAGACAGAAGGATTCTTGCAGGGTTAATGCTAACTTGTTACACTTTTTTTTGGGTTCTTGTTAGTTAACAGGCAAAGTCTACTCTGTTACAGGCAATCACTGGGCCACACCGGTTGACTCGGGGAGAGGGAAAGACTTGCTTCTTGCATATCCAAATTGCAAAATCCCCATGTAGAATAACGTTGGGTCTATGGCTCTGCATGGCTGTTTCCCTCATCTGGAACATCAGTGTCTTGTTCATTTTTGTGATGTTCCTCTGCTAGCTGCCAAGCTTTACACTCTGAAAAGAATAAGAAACATTAGGAATTATTTGTCATTCAATAGGACCGAAGAGAATGATTTGTTATTCACATACTTATTTAAGAGTAATACACTGAACAATTTCATAAGCTAATTCCTACAGGGAATAAAGGCCTGAAAACTTAAGCTATTTGGAATTGAATTTTATTTCAATATGATTTCTCTACTGAGCAGTAGAGCTCTAAAGTACAGACCACTTTGCTCAATGGTTTCAACTTTTAGTTTGTCATAAGGCAACATTGTAATGGTAATACAAGCGGTAAAGATCAAGTCAGAGCTTAGTTGTCTGTTACTATTGTCTCCAAATAATGCCTCTGAACCTAGGGGCTCCAGTGGGTTTGGTCAAGAGGCATTAGATTGCAAATATATGGATGCTGTGTAATAATAGGTAGCTTTCTATAATTCTCTTCCCCCTTCCCTCTTTGGAAGCACTGCTTTGCTGCAGTGGTTGCAGTGTTCAGCCTGGGAGAAAACAGCTTCTCTTTGGACAAGTGGGATGGTGGAGGGGCACTGGTGAATTATCCTGGTTTAGTCCTTAAATGCACAATATGTGGTACCTTCCCCCTCTGAAGAGGAGAGGAACCTGAAAGATGTCATAGGAATGTCGATTTAATTAGTTTAAAAGCACCACTACACTTTTTCAGGGATATTTTGGGGTTCACATGAGAAGTCCTGAAGATATCACTTGAGTTAAGAGCTTTTGATACTGAAATGATAATTTGTCTTTCATGCTGGGATTAAAACCCAAGCTTTTCTTAGCAATATTTTCAATAAAAACTATTGAGTGTATGGGAGATAGATAGATCTGCTTGAAATGATTTGTAGTTGGTCCTTACTTCAATTTGTGAAATAAAATGATTGGACTTCACTGGGACTAAGGCAGTCTTACAGCAGGAGTGTCCCAGGTATGTATCCACCAGGCAGGGCACAGCACCTTCCTTTGAGCAGTGGTGTACACAACGTGGATGCTAAGATGGAGGAGGTCAGTAGCTCTGTGGGTGCCTTTAGCTCTCCTTTGCCCCTTATGCCTAGGTACAGAAGCTAATTGCTATTGCAATTAAATTGAAAGAATTGGATGCCTCTGGGCCTGTGTATCTCTAGGAGATATAACCTATTACTGGCTTTTACATTTAATCTTGCACTGACATTTAAGGTTGAAATCAGGATTCAAGCTCCCAGTGAATCCATGGGTGCAAGATATATTTAGACTGTACTTACAGAGGAGCCCTAAGGCTGCCCTCAATCCCAAACTTCATCTCCACAGTCAAAGAAACTGCAAGCATGTCCCTTGGCATAGCTGGAGGCTTCTCTTAAAGCACAAAGTACCCCAAGGACCCAAAACATTCAGTGCCTTTTTATGCTGCTGGTAGACTCCCTTCTGGCTGCTCCAGCATCAGTATAAACAGATGAGCTAATCTGAGAGTATCAGGCTCTTTAGGAAGAATATAATAATTCCTTAACTATCATGTTTTGTTTGCTTTAACTCCAGGTCTGTCCATACCAGCAAATTGCCATTACATTCTAACCCATGCTGTTCTCAAAGTGTTGGTCAAACAAGAAGAGTTTTCATGGCAGCAGTTTAAATCGGGAGATTTTCTGTTTGATCAGAGCCTCTGGGGAGTGTTTACACATAGGGATCTTGCCCAGTGCATGGCATTGTGTGGTGCTTTGGAAGGTAAACCGAGCTTTGCTGTGTATGATGGCTGCTCTACCAAGTGCTGCCAAGTCACTGTGCCATGAACAGCCACTGGAGGACTTTGCTTTGCTGCCATCCAGCTCATTAGCTTTCAGTAGCTCACACTTTTGTTTTCACAGGTTAGTTTATATAAAAATAAGACTGTCAAAGTCAAATTGTTCAGTGTGACTCTCCTCCTTCAGCAGGAAAAGATGAGGCTATTGTACTCATTCATCTCCTTCTTGTTCACTGCAAAGTAACACAATTAGTGGAGAGAAAAGGCTGCCAATCCAGTGAATAATCTTAAAGATCTCTGAGTAGTTAAGCATGTTAATTAAATTGGCATTGCAGCAGGAGTTTGAGTTAGCAGGCTACCAGTAATCTTTTGGAAGCATGTTTCTTTTCCTACAGTCCTCAAAGACTTCCCAAGTCTAGACTCACTTGGCCAGATTCTTTGCTGCTTTCCAATGGCTCTTCATTTTGGCAGAGCTGTTCCTGATCTACACAAGTCTGTAATCAGAACCAGGCATGCAGACCTTCAGTGTACTTTTTCCTGTTTATAGGCATGTGATACTGCATGGAATTTACTCTAGGATCTCCCACTAATATAATCTTTCTAATGTATCCCCCCCGTTTTAGTAACTGTGAGACTCCATAGGTGTAACTCGAGCTTGGCAGATCTTTTGACACTGATCTTTAGACCCATCATCCAAATTTCCTATCTTTGCAATGATACCAACAGAAGGGGTGCCATACAATGCTGAAAAGTCTCTCTGCTGCCAGCACAACAATTGTGTTCAACTCTGCTGTTTACCTCCAGCTAAATAAAGACAGATGCCTTTTGAGGTCTTGCTTTAAAAAAATATTGGTACTTGTGTTCTCTGTTTGCAGGAACTTACATCACTTTCTCTTTGCCTTGAACAAACCAGAACATCTTATCTGGATGTAAGGCTGTGTTCTGGCTTATGGATGATGTACATGTAACTGATGTAGCAGTATAAATCAAAACTGCAGCAAAATAACAGAAATTGCAGTGTAAGAAGAGAGAGAACAGAAGAGAACTTCAGAACTGTGCTCTATGGTTCTTACTATTCTTTTCCATGAATCTTGACTTTGGTCAGTGTTTCTTGCAATAATTAACTGGTAGTCTCTTTATTGTGTGAAAAAAAAAAATAAAATTGAAAAGCCCTTGGGTTTGCCAGGTCTTCATCAGCCTGTCCCTGTTTCTCTGCCTTAGTATTGCCATTTTTACAGCCAGATTGGTCACATCCTCACTAGTCAGTGGTAGTGAACATCTGATTGTTGGGAGTGGAGAAGAGGCAAACCTCATCACTGCACCTTAAGGCATTATGGCAAAACCCTTTGGAGGAAGAGGTAACCCCTTCAAGTGCAAATAACACAATGCTTTGTCTACAGGTATCTTGTCTGAGATGTCTGATGAATTCTCTATATTGAATAGGGAAATAAGATTGGGCACACACTGCCTGCCTTCATCTCCCCTGTGGAGGTTTGTCACACCCCTTCAGCATCCAAGGGCACCCCTTCTCCTGTTCCATTTTGAATGCTTTGCTTTAAAGGCTGCTGGAACTAGTTCATAGAGGGAAAATCTTTGTGCCTCTCTTCCTCTAAAATGGATCCGTAGGAGGTTGGATGTGCTGAACTAGTACATTTCTAAGGACAAAAACTCCCAATGTTTTTGAAGACTTTTCCCCCCTGTTACCATGTTGCCAAGCAACATTTTTACAGTATCAGCAGCTGGGGAAACTAAACTCTTAATGTCTGAAAACGGATTAAAGGAGAAGGTGGCACCTATGTTGCCTTTTGGCTATACCCTTGCACTGCTGAGAAGGTGTACCCCTAGCTCCACAAGAAGACTCCCAAATTATTAAACTAGAACTTGGATTTATTCATCTTCATCTGTCTTTAAATGTATTAACACTTGAAAGCAATGTTAGATGGAGGTGGATGTCTGCTCTTTAGCTAACAGATTTTAAATAATAGGGCTGGGACAGATGTAAGGTCCTTAGCCCTCTCTGCAGTAGGGTGTCTGTTGTTGTTACCCCATCACTTGCAATAGGCTGGTGGAGTGGCACAGGAGTTGAAGCTCTGCTTGCAAATCCGGAGTGTTTGAGCCTGTACTCAAAAGCCTCCAAGCCTCACAGCTGGTGGTAACTGTTTACTCATGCTGTGGAACTAAAGCAGGCAAGAAATGATGCAGTCCCTGACTCCCTCCCATGCCACTGGCAGCAGAACCTGGTCTGACTTAATTATGATAGCCTGAGGCATGTGGCAGACTCCTGACATTGCTTTGGCATTTCTGGGGAAGTCTTTTTGTTGTGTATCACTTGTATGGATAGGACACTGGGGACTCCAATGTACTGAATGCTGTTTGAACACACAGCTCTGCAGAGTTTAGTCAGTCTGACTTGCAGACTCTTAGTACATATATTACTGTAATATCCAGAGGCTGATGAAGTTCATGGATAGATATTTGGTCTTTTCAGACTTCTGATTAATAGGGTGCAGTAGACAGTCAAATAACCTCTAACATATAGAAACTAAGAAAAACACTCCCTGAATGAACCTTCAAGGGTAGAAAAACCTTGCTTTTAAATTATCACTGCAAAGACTTGTTACAGCTGAAGGTGTCTAAATACCAAAGCCATAGATGATATTCACTTAGGACACTGCACAAGGGCTCTCTGGTGAAAATCAGTTGTACAAGATTTTACACACATTGAATATTTCCAGGACTCAAAACCACTTCCCAGTCACTAAAGCACAGATAGCTTCTCAGCTTCTGATTAAAAAAAAATCACATATATCTCTAGGAGCAGGATTTTGTGTAACAAAGAACAAAAGCAAGTACTTTGCTAGCACAATCACTTGAAGACATTTCAAAAATCTAGAAATTATTTCCTTATAGCTGGTTCCTCTAGTGTCAGAAGTTGAGGCTGTTGTAAATGCAGCTAGTAGGGTCCATTGCTGTTTGGCTAAACATATGTTAAGCTGCCTGCAAAGGACTTTAACCCTTTGCATTAATAAGGGGTGTTAGACCTGTGGAAGCAAGCTCTAAAATAGGTTTTCCTTTTGGTAGCTTCTGACAAGCTTACAAGGAGAACTTGTTTCTTTTCTGATTTATTACTTATCCTGCTGGCAATGTTGCCTCCTCCAGCTCCATATTTCTTCCTTTCTCTTCCCTTAAGTTCCTATTTACATCAGAAATGAAAAAGTTCATCGAAATGACTAAGCATAACCTAACAAAGCACTTTCCACCTTGGGGAAGGAGAAAAGAGAAATAAACTGTATCCTCTTCTGGTTTTGCAAAGACTAGAATCAAGAGTCTGACCTTCTCCATGACACTGAATGAGGTCTTTGTTCCTTTCTTCTCTGTTAAAAAAAAAATAAGGGAGGGGAAGAGGGTGGCTGTGGGGCTGTTTAATAGGTTGCATGGGCCAAATTCTGTACCTTTTTAACTGAGAAATGCTCAAAGTACAAACACAATTTAAAACTTCCTGACAGGATGTAGATGGGGATTCCCTTTGTTACATTGTCCATGTCAATGGCTGTTGCTGAAACAGCTCCAGCCATGGGGCTTTGCCTTCTGGATGTCAGAGGAACTTGTCTTGTCTGTCTGTAACTTGAAAAGCAGACCATGGAACTTCAGCAGCAGGGTAGGATGATGCCAAAACAAATATCCTCTTGCTTCTGAAGACTGCATGACTGTATCTCCCCAGTCGAACTTTCTCCTTTCACTCACAGTTCCTGCAGTTCTCAAGTGCTCTTTCCCTGTTCCACTTCTGAGTTGGTGCTGATTGCCTTAGGAATCCCTCTGCCAGCTGGCCAGGGGAGGAGAAAGATGTCCCAGCAAATGGCAAACAGTGCTTATGCCTGATTGCACAAGATTTGAACCAAGCTCTGGACAAACTGTTGTATGACAAATGTATCATTAAATGCTAGAGCTGTAAAGCTAGCACTGCTGCTTCAGAATCCAGCCAAGGGTCTGTTGTAAATCATGAATATAATATAGCCATACTTTGCTTAGCTTTTTTTTTGGGGGGGAGGGGGGGGGGCATTGCCATTTGCCTCCTACTCAAAATGACTACTGTTAATTAAATATTTGCTGATTATTTTTTAAAATACAATTGAAATTAATCTTCAGCATAGATATCCAGTATGGTAACTGAGGACTTTATCCAAAGGTTGTTAACATTAGTGGAAAGATTACTGCTGGCTTTGGCAGGTGCTGATTAATGTTGGGAAAGAATTTGTGGAAAAGATTCCCTTCTGACAGATCTGAACTTCTGTAGTAATTTGTTTCCCAGAGTAGGTTTCAGTATAGGATGGAAGCTTTTGTTAGACCTGCACTAAAAACTTCATTCATTACTCACTCTACTTACACATGTGGTAGCTGTGTGACCCACAGTGACTACACTTCTAAACTTGGAAAGTAAAAATCTATATTCAGAAATATGGCTGTTGGCACTGCAGAAACAGCTTCAAAATATCTCATGACATCATAGTGATGTTGCATCTTTCAGACCCATGCAAAACTGGGCCAAGGTCTCTTGAGTTCTTTGGTGACTCACTAGCTTTAGGATATGATGTTTCTTTTCTACATTTGACCTAGGCTGGAACAAAGGGGGGAAAAAAAAACCCCTCATATCCAGCTGGGCTTAAGTTGAAAGTCAAAATGTCAGTGCTAGAACATGGAAAACATGAATAAGGCATGAAAGTGAAGCAGATACCAGTAGGTGAGGTCATGACTGAGCACAGGCATAATCCTTGAGCAGAGTAGATTCCCTAGCCCTCTTATCTACACTTAATACAGTAGATTTGGGGTTTGTTTGGTGTAGAAGATCTAGGATATTAGAAGCAAGTGCAGTTTATTGGCAGAGTAAAATCATCCCAGACCTCTTGGGGTGATGGCAGCTACACCTCTGTAGGCCAAGCCACTTGTCTGGAGCCCTTTCCTGGTATGTGAATGCTGGTGTCACACTACAGCAGCAAGAACTTCTGTAGCTGTTCAGGAAACAAGCATGAGGGGAGAGGCAAAGTTATGCCCTGGGTTAGAAACTGGGATTGATACTACGCTCAGTGGGGGATTTCAGGGGTGAGATTTCTAAACTACTTACCAATAGTTTGGAAAGGGTCTGAGGGCTGAAGTAGCAACATCTGCAGAGTGTATAAAGAAACACTGCAAATTAAATCAGCTTTCAACAGGGCAGTACATGCTATCTGAGAGTGGCTGAGCCTACTGGTAAGTGTATCAGCTTGTTTTCAGGCTGGAATGTGTTCATAGCTGCCTTAGCATTGAGATGCTGCAGGACCTGACAGCAAATAGAAGCAACTGAAAGCAGAGTCAGAACTTCATAGGAGGAATAATGGTGAAGAGAGGGAGAAGTGGGAGGTTGAAGGAGACTTTGACCTGGATGAACTTAAATTCACCTTGTGGGGTTTTAGTCTGTTTGTCAGAACATCACAAAATGCATCCTAAAGATCTCCTTATGAGAGAACAATTTACAGTAAATCCACTTTCAGGTTACTATGTCATCTTCCATTGGCTGTTCCATATGGCTGTGATTAACAATGGCCAGAAATTATAATATTGATGAATTATGGACCTTACTGAGAGCAAATCAGCTTTTATTTGAGGCTTGGTAGGATGGGGTGATAGTCTATGTAGATATGAACTGTAGCAAATGATTCCTAAGACACATCAGCTAAGAATCAATTTTGTAACAGATGCAAAGGCCAAAACTCTGGATGTAAACTGGATGCAAGCTGGCTCAAAGCATCTGGCACAGTTTTGCTGCATGCTCTGGGCTGTACCTCACCTATGCCTAACCTCCTCCTGTCTCCACACCAGCAGATGTCTGCAGGCATATTTGTTCAATGCAGCCACTTGCTAGTGCACACCATGGAATTCTGACATCTGCCTGAAATCCTAGAGTTGGCTGGTTTAGGGTGTTAGCATCTAGGTTAATTTCATGCTTGTGGTCAAGGATGAAATAATAAAGTTGCTGCTAAAGTTTTAAAACCAGGTTGTGACAACAGCATCTCCTGCAAGTCCTGTTTTCTCCCCTATGCCTGTATCTGGAACATGGGCAATGAGTTGTGGTGTCCTGTGTCTCACTACAGATGGCTGGTTGTTGCTGGCTGTTGGGGACAGGACCACTGCTCCCAATGTGACCAGCACAGATGGGTACAGAGCCATCTGGGGAGCTCCCCGCTCAGCCATCCCCACTTACTGCTAAGCAAGCTGCTGCTGCTGAAGCATTCCCAGTTCCTACCAGCTCAACAAGCAGGACTATCATGGATTTTTGGAAAATAAACTCAATACAGGCTCATTCCCACTTCCTTAGTTGTATAACCCCAGTGGCTGCAGCCCACATACTGCCAATAACAAAAATGACCAAAGACTCATACCGAAAGTGGAAACTTTCTTTACTACATGATAAACATGCAAAAAGTGACTCTTCTAGATGAGGTTTCTGTATTGCAAGCAATAATATAGTGAGATTGTGCTATTTTTCAGACACATTAGGAAGCCTCTAGCATATCCAGAGCTATCAGATTGTCCCAGTACCTTTTATTTTTCATAGTGTTTCTTGGAAGTCTGCTATTAACATCATTTTGCAGATGAAGAACTGAAGTAAATTGAGTGAAGACCAGATAGACTTCTGGACAGGAGAAGCTAACATTCTTTTTCCCAAGCCCTTAAGGAAACCCTTTGGTATGAAATTAGGCATCTAAGTGGGAGTTATTTAGCTACAAGCATAGTCATATAAATCATTGCTTCCTTTTCTGGAGCTGTAGGAAGCAGATAACTTTTTCACCCAGAAAGATTTCAATTTGGTTTTCAGTTTTGTATCAAATTCAGGTTCGACAGTGATAGAAATAAACATCTTATTCAATACTAATAGTTAGCAGTACTCTCATGCCCCTACTCTGCTCCTTGAGGTCATGAGCATGTCTGAGTCTACCTGCCCTTGTGCCCAGCTGTGAGCAGTCAGCCTCAATCTGGTGGTGCTGCTTCTTGGCTTACAATGTTGTATGGTCTGCTTTGTGGTCCAGTTTTTGTTCCTTGGAGTTTCCATTAAGTCCAGCAGGACATACCAAGAGGAGCTGGACTTATGGCTTGTTATCTAGGAGATCCAGCCCACCCAATGAGGCTGAGATTTTTTTACAGGCATAGTATCAGGCAAGAATTCACCTGCTCCAGAGCTGTTTCTGACTTCAAGCTTTCCTTTAAGAAGTAACAACACATTTCCTTAATTGTAAAAGCAACATGAAAATGTGAATAAAGTGCAGAGATCAACACAGCATCTATTGATGCCTTCTGAGACAGAAGAAATACCACCAAGAGATGAGACCTTCTATTCAATACAAAGTAAGGTAGTAGTTGCATCTAAACATTAAGGCTACAGTTTACCTGAATAGAAATGTTCTGTTCTCCGCACATCTTAGACTCTTGCTGCTGTGGATACCAGGAGTTTTGTTGTTCTCTACTATTGTCAAAATCAACTTCTTCCAGACAATTGTGGCATAGTTTTCATAGCAAGTCATTTTTCTAAGAAAAGAAAGTCTTTAGACTTTGGATTATAGCTCAAAAAAAAAAAGTACAAGGATTTGGCTACACAGGTGCTTCACTTGTTCTGGTACAGAAAAAATAATTATCAAGCTCAACTGAGCTGAGAAAAAAGATTGTAGGTGTGCCTAAATTATATTTATCAATTAGAAATGTTGAGGGGGAAGGCTAGCCAGGACCTCTGGAATATCACTGATAAAGGTCTCTTGTTTATTAAAAGGTATAACTTCTTCCTAGAAGTTTTGCCTCCCTTATCCTTAGGCTATAATGGTAACACTTTTTTTTTGTAATTTCTATTACTAAAAAGCATTCAATATGCAGAGAATAGAAAACATATCATTGAATAAATTGTATCAGCCATCAGAAATGAGTCTGGGCTACTGGTGGATTAAGTAGTTTCATTTCTTACACATGCCTATTTAAAATTTGCATGAGACTGCTGCAGAATTTTCTCATCTGTGGTACCAGTGTCACAGAACCCAGAGCTGGGAGCAGGGCCACTGAATTCTGGAGCTTTGCTTCTATAGCATCTAGTAATGGCATCTGTCTGACATGCTCACTCTTGGCCCATTTCTGTTCAGTGGAGTTGAAGTGTTGTTGCCATCAACCCTTTCAAACACAAGACCAAAATGGTATCTATTTCAAGGAATGAAAGAACTTTCTGCTCCACACTGCAAAAATGACACTTGCATTAGCTGCATTTAATACATGTTGATGGGATTAAAATGTCTTTGTGAATAAAGTTTCCTGCTTAGGCAGTGAAATGCTATCTATGTAAGTGACAACACAGCTAAGGGCAGAAGGCAAGGGATTGGTTTGTTATGCATTGAGTTTAGCAGGAAGGATGCACTGATTTAAGTTATTTTCATAAGGAAGCAGGTGCATAATTTCACTTGTTTTAGTTGTAGTCCATCTATAGTAGCAATTTCTACAGCAACACAAGTGTATATGCAAATGCATATACTAGGTTTATTTTTTGGATACTTAATATTTTTTGTACCTAAAGGCAAAAAGGCTGCCTTCATACTTGTGGAAGAATTTTTTTCATGTTCCTGAATGTATATGAAAGTGATTTTCTGAAATGTAGTGACAAGCATGGGGCTTACTTCAAGGTGCAGGTATTTCTTGGAGCAAATCTGCTGAGGGAGTATTCAGATATCAAATGCAATGGCAATGCATTATCAAGGCTGTCTGAGACCTCAGTGTTGAGGTCTGAGTTGTGCACAACTGCAGAGATCAGAGGAGGAGCAAAATGATTTAACTTTAGTCTTTAATACTTCCAGCATGTGCTAAGTCATGGAGTGCAGAAGGGATGTCATTCTCCCTGACCAGCTGGTTCTGTAAAATCAAACATGGTGTTCATGTCAGGAGTACAATGCCATTCCAACAAAGATTGTTTGCAATACAATAGAAGTTCCTACCTATTACTACTCTTCTACACCTGCAGTAGTCAGTGCAGCTCTAGATGTGTACATTTTACCTGCATAACAGAACTGTGAAAACAGACACTGCACTGAGATGTCACATTTCCATTCTGATCACTCCAAGTATATTCAAAAAAGCATAGCTTTCAGAACAACAACAAAAACTCTAAAGATTTTGAGGAAAGGTTGAAAAACAAAACCAAAACACCAAAAAACCCCACAAGAACCAACCAAACCCCAAGTCCCAGGCATTATTTGGATCAGTTTGGGTGAAAATTTCAAAGGATCTAAGTTCTTATGATGCTTTCAAAATTGGTAAAGGCTTAGTCAGCACCCTGGTAAAAAGAAAGCTCCATGATTTTTTTTTTCCATTCTATCTGCAAAATAACTTTAAAGATCATGGAGAATACTTTTTGCAAACAAAAGTGACTCTGTTTTGCTTCTTATAACTGTTCTTCAAAGATATAGTTCTGCCAGATAAGTGTTTTTATGCTGTTTAGCATCTTTGCTGGAGTAACTGCTTGCCCCTGCCCACATCCAGTCTATGCCACTAGTAACTCCCTTTTTGTTACTGTTTCTTTTACACAAAGCAAGTTGGATCCTTTAGCCTTGCTCACTGTGCTTGGGCAAGGCACAAGTCATTCAGGGCCTCTGCAGGCTTGTGGCAGCAGATTAAAATTAGATGTTTGAAACTGTCACCACCCTTATCCATCTGCCTTGCTTTCCTAGCAGATGCCACTGCCCTTAGTGATGTATGAGCACCTCATGAATCAACTCCTGAACCACTGCAGTTCTCAGGCTGGTGCAGTAAAGCAAACCAGTCAGTTTTAACCTCACCCATCAGAATGTGACAATGTCAATTCTGACTGCAGAGTTGCAAGTCAGGATTTTACAAAACTTCTGAATGCAAAGGCAAACCAAAATTTAAGATTAACACCCCCCAGCTTATTTCAGATTCATGACACATCCCAACCTGCTTCCTTTCCAAAAGCAGTGCATAAATACCTGTTATCCTGTGAGCTCCCTTTCCCTGCTGTTTGAGACAGGCTTGGAGTACCAATGCTGTGTTTATTCAGGATAACAAAATATGTTCTCTGGTGAATAATAAATTGGCTTTTTTTCCTTTTTAGATCACTATGAACTTTTTAAAGGTAGAACACTTTTCTTTTCACTGCTCCTGCTGCAGCAATTTGCTGTCATTTCATGGGATTGAAGGGTAGTGAAAATGTCTTTTTAACAGACAGTACAACAATTATCACTACAAAAAGAAAATTAGCTGGAACAGCTGGGTGAGCTGATGGGCTGAATTTTTTGAAGTTACCTAAACCAGCTTTAGTGCATCCATCCAACTGTCAGAAGTGACATGAGAGCAGCCTTTAACACATGTTATCAGTTAGCTGTTACCCTTCAAAAAAAAATTTTACTAAGTGCTTAAAGTGCTTAAATTTTATGCAATTCCCCAGATGCTTTCTTTGCAGGATTTGTACTGGGAGAATGAATTGTGAACAGAGATGTCTGCAGTATCCATCTCTCCTAACAGAAGAATTACCTTTTAATTTTTTCAATAGCAAAAGGCAAACCAAAACATTTCCCCAAACCACTCAGATTTTGAGGATCCAGCTGACCCCTGTGCAACTCCAGCACAGAGCTGAGGGCTCTTGAAGACAGTCTGCAGTACATGTTTGTGGCTGTCAGTCAGCTCTGTCATCCTATCTTGTTATTAACATCCCTTTGTAGCTTGTTCTAGCTGCTTCACAAGGAGCAACAAGAAACTTGCTTTTTAGTTGATGTCTTCAGTTACCTTGTCCTTGTCAAACTTCCTACATGTGGATCAGCTGGAGACTTGAAGTGTTCTTTACAGCTTCTATTGTTGTTTAATAACTGGAATTCCTTGGAAGGAAGGGAATACTATAGAATTGCTTTTATTGGTTATTGAGACTTATTCCTTTAGCTACAAACTCTCTAACTCACCCCAGAGAGGCACAAACCTGCCTGCCAACTTCCTTCATGGCAGAAGTGCTGTGTGTGCCAGATGTTCAGAGCTCCTGAGTCAGAATCCCAGAAATGGTGAGATTGCTTTAAACACACATTAATAATAATTAATCTTTGGACTTCTGAGCTCTGAAGTTCAGCAGGGTCATGTCTTTTTGATACCCCTCTCTAACTTCAGGCTGAAAAATGCAGTTGATTTTTTTTTTATGAGCAGATGTTGAGCCTATTTGAGATTCTATATGATCTTGTAAGATGGAGCCTTGCAGGAAAAGCTCAGCTCTCACAAAGCTGGTGATGTGCTTTAGATTTGGTATGTACAGAAGGACAAATTGTAACAGGGCAGGGGAGATCAGTGTCCAGGCTTTGGTAAATTAGAGCCTGTGCTAAGCACTATGTGAGGAAATGGGCTTAAGACTCAGACATTTGCAACACTTGTGCCTCACATTAAGGATTACACAGACAGAAATAGCACAAGGATGAGCTCTTAACCTAGTCCAGGTTATATCTGAGTCTTTAGGTTTCTCTCTCATCTTTGCTTACTCAAGTAGGAAAACTGGACAGTTGCTGAGATGATCCCAGGGCACTAATCCTGCCAAGACATTTGCTGATCTACAGATGAAAATTTGGTGTGGGTTGGTTTGTGGTTTTTTTTTTGTAAAATATTATCCATTACAGCCCAGTTCCTCCCAGGAGAATTTCCAGGTTAAAAAATCTGTTCCAGACAGACACAAGGACATAGCCTTCAACATCCTGCCATGAAAGGGCTATTCCAGACACCCACCTTACAGGCCCTTGAAGAAAGTCTGTCTCCTTCCCAAACAAGTTTGCTGATGTTCTCATGCCTCAAGGAGCATGGTGACAGTCCTGAGGTAGCTGTGCCCTTTGGAAAGGCTCCTGGAAAGTGCTCCAGTGAAGGATAGATATTTTTTCCTCATGCTCCCCAGTATCTCATACTTTTCCCAGCAGGAGACAGCATGTACAGTGATTTACAGAAAGCCATGCTTCTCTTTGCTGCTTGTCAAAGGGCTGAGTGAGAGTATACAAAATTAGAAGAAAGATAATTCTGAGCAGCTTCTCTCCATGTTACACCTGGCCTGGGCAATGCTTGTGCTGCTGTTGCCACAAATGCATGTTGATTTCATGGTCTGCTCTGTTCTGTGTCTTGCTGATGTGTATGGTTTTAGTTCCTGGCTTGTATCTGAAGTCACAAGAACAAAATCTCAGCTGTTATGTTAAGCGGAGTTAATTTTTGGGAGGGGGAGATATATTTCTACTCTTTGCCTTTAGCAGTGTTACTACAGGTTCCCACAAGCTGGAAGCAGTGATGCCTTATGTTAAGAGGTCTGCAGTGTGTGATGGATGCTGCCTGTGAGAAATCATTTCAGGTTAGCAAAAAGGGAGAGTGTTACACAGGCAAGTTATTCTGACATCTCTTATTTATACTAATTTGGATAGGCACAGATGGAAAAGACTTCGGCTGGCCCTGCTGAGTTTATTCTAGTCCAAGGGAGGAGAAGAGAGAGTAGGTAGCTCATTTCTGTTGTGAGATGCCTTAGGAAAAGCCCCTAGGGGCTGTGGTGGCACAGATTGTTTGGCCAGGTAGGGCATTAAAAGAGGAGAAGGAGCTAAGGCATACTGGCTGCCATTTGAAGCTGGGAGAGGGAATGGGATCAACTTCCTCATGTGTGTGTAGGAGATGAGAACAGACACTGCTCTTTTTTTCCCTCCTCCACTACAGAACAGGCTGCTCCAGAATAACAGGACTGCTTAACTTCCCTATGGCAAAGGAGAAATGAGGAGAGCTGGACAAGCAGTTGGTCAGGTGTTGCCCTGCTCCAAAGCCAGGCCAGTGATGACTTGTGCTGCACTGCTGGAGCCTACAGTCTCCCTGGGTTTGCAGGTGAAGCCTGCATAAAGCCCTCAGCAGGCAGTGAGGAGAGTGCTGTCTGCCTTCCTTTTGGAAGGCTGCATGCTTTTTTTTGAAAGCACTAAGGGACTGGGAGTCCTCCTTTAACTCCCAAGCCTGACAGCACAGCCTGCAGAGGGTTTCCTGCTCATGTCAGGAAGCAAGTTTTCTGAGCAGGCAATGCAGTGTTTGGGCCCCTCCCCAGGCACCTGCACAGGTCAGTATATAATGGCATGTTACCTCATTGCATCTGTTTAGGAAGAGGTTTCCTTTCCAGGAGGAAGGAGTGGAGGGGATATCCTGCACTGTATGGAATAAGCCTGTAGGTTTGTGACTCTGACATATGAGCAGGAAATTCTCAAAGTTAAATGTCCTCCCAGCATGACTACAGAAACAAGGCAAGATGCTTAGACCACAGATTTCTGCAAATCACTCTTGTACTGCAGAGAGGCAGCTCTGAAGATTTATTTTTATATGAACAGGTTCTCTGTGTAATGAAAATATCTACCAAGGACAAAATTCAGAGGTGGAGAAGAAAAGGGCCAGACTCCTCTCTAGTGTTGAACCGCACAGGGAGGTAGAGAAGGTACAGAGTCTGATGCCTGGAAGAGGCAACTGCTGTAGCAATGCAAGGAAAGTAATGCCTGTGAGGCAGGTGGGTCTGCCTTGCTGTGGAGGTTGGCTATGCTGTAGCCAACCACCCTCCTCACAGGTTTGCTACCTTAAACAGACTCTGATGTGCACTGTGGATAGTGTGCAAGGATCCAAGAATCAAAGGACTTTCCCTACTCACCAATGGGGAGTCCAGCAGCCAAGAATTGTGACTGAAGCAATCCATATCCCATTTCACAGCCACGCTAGGCTGTGCTTGGAGGTCCTGACCCCTGAGCAGTGCTCAGCTATTTGAGTACCTTCTTATACATTGTCTGAGCTCTTGCTTTAGCTACAGGTAGCACAGAGACCAGTTCTCTGCAGCTCTTTTGCATATTTGAAGAGTGTTTCCCGTTAATCTTAGCTCATGATTAAGCAGCCTCAGGTTTTTGAGGTTTCCTGCTCAGCTGCATTTGTCAGGCTGTATGATAAACATTCAGCTGTCAGATGAGTTCTGTATGTAACAGCTCAGCTTAAAGAGAGCTGCTGTGCTCTTCTTATACCCTTATGCTACTAGTGCTTTTTGTGATAGCACATGAAGGTGCTACCTAGCAGAAATATCTGGGGCAGGGGTTGAGGTAATTCAGCGTTGTCACTTCTGTAACTTTTGTGACAGTAACAGTCACTTTTGTCACTTTTGGCATGGGTTGCAGTACTAGTACTCTAATGCTCAGGGCTGACAAATGAAAGCTAGACAGTGGGATACTGCATGTTTCATTTAGATGATGTGGATTACACAAGGATTGGTAATAAGAACCTGAAATAGGAAAGTGAGCAGACAAAGTCTAGCCAAAGTTGGGGGTAATGCTGCCCTTCTCTTGTGTTTAGAGATGTCTTACTGAGGAACATGCCCAGAGCCCTAACTAGAGGTTATAGTAAGGGACAATATGGTAAATACCCAAGTGGAAGTATCAGAATGGAAATAGCCAGAACTGATGGCTGAGCTGTTAATGTCCTCCTCTGATTAGATTGATTCTAATTGCAAACATAAGTCAGTTGATTGTATTCAGTCTTTATTTATGATCAGTTCTGATTACACAAATTATGACAAATATGAATTAGGTTGTAACTAGTCTAGCAATAAGCTCTATGTTGCTAGGTAACAAGCCAACATTTCTTTCAAACAACCCAATCAAGGAGAAGCAACTGAGCTATTGTTCTCTGTTCCTGCTCTTTGTTCTTTAGGTTTGCTGTTAAGAGCCTTTTAAATGTTGTCTTAGTATTTGGTTTTCTGGGAGGAAGGGTAAAGGTTTTGTTGTATTTCAGGCAGACACCTTTGCATAGTGCTCTATTTGACAAATGTTTTTGGAGCAGTGGCTGTGGGAGCAGCTGCTTTAGAGCTGCAAAATGATGCACTCCTGGATGCTGAAATCACTGCAGAGCAACCCTGAACTAGCAAACTCTGGTACCATCTTGTTCCACTGCTCACAACACAACTCAGTTCTGCCTTTGCTGTTGTGAGTTTGTGTACTTTCCTCGTGATGTTGGAATGGAAATGGTATAGTGAGTCTTAATCTGACCCAGTTTGTGGTGCCTTCATGTGAATGCCAAGGGCTGCTGCTTATACTAGACAACACCACCCCATTGTTGAGGGAGGTGGGTGAGATTAGGTGCAACTCAGAAACAACTGCCAGATCTGCAAAGCTTTCATAGAAATGAGCTTGGCATAAGGCCCCTGCTCAGTACAGAGCCACATCTTGCATGTGATGGGCAAAATAAAAGTGGTGGGGGATAGAGTGAACAGATTGGCAGAGCCATTGGTGAGTTTAGCACAGTTTCTCTGCCTTACAGTGGCCATCCTACCAAAGCTCCAGGCTTGCTTGGATTGGTGTCATGCAGGTGATGAAGCCAACATGCAAAACCCATGTAGCCTATACCCTACTGGGGACTGGAGAAGATAGTTTTTAATCAACCTGAACAGTGCACTGAAGCATCTTTGTTTTGGAGACATGTCAGGAACACTTTCAATCTTTTATCTTCCCTGGAACAGCAGGAGAAATGCCACTGAAATAAGCCTTGCAATTTCTCCTCTGTAATTACACCTGTCACTGCTTCCGATGGATCTGGTATAAATAGCCACTCCTGCCTTCTGCTTGCATTGTGCCTTTTTAACACAAAACAAGAAGGAAAGAAACTATCTACCCTTACCTCTGATGGCAAGACCAGCCTAAGAAGTATAAAATAAATGAAGCATTCATACACTGTTAATTTGCTCTGTATTTCTAAGCTTGACACTATGTACAACATGCTGTAAGTAAACTTGTTTGCCAAGAGTAATTGTCTCTAGGATTGAAGTCACATAAGGTCAGATGATGAACCCAAAAGGCATGTATGTTAATATATGCTTTTTTTTTTTGCATGCTGGGTGTCTACTGTTAAATCCATATTTGTTTGGAAACAAAAGGCAAGCCTCTGCCAGTGTGGAATGTAAATAGTCATCCTTTTGTTAACATTCATCCGAAAACTTCCCCCAAGGCGAGGGGAATTCACATTTCTGCTCTGGAGTTGTAGGAGTTTGCTGCATTCCAGCAGAGAAAAGAAATTGGAGTATATTTTATACTGTTCTGTCTGACTATATTGGGCCCAATTTGCTAATAGTGTAAGTTAATACAGCTGAGTTGATGTCTGTGGAGCAGAAGCTATTTTGCCAGATCTTAAAAGCTGACTCTATGACCCAATACTTAAGACTTGCCCTGGGATGAGAGAGCCCAGCAACTTGGTTGGTCATTACTGACACTTGCTAGATATCAGCAGCTCTGCTAGGACAGCTAGCTTGGTGGATTTAAGAACCACATAAATTTTCCAGCCTCACCTGCTTCAGTGGCAAACACAACATGAAGTTCTCTGACCTTGCCTTTAATAAGCAGTCATAAAATAAATTAATAAATACCTTAAATAAAACCTCAAGTAATTTCAACTCCCTCTCTGTTCCCAGGAGAGGAAACATCATATAGGGGAAAAAATGAATTCATGCATTTATGGAGGATGCTCAGATACTGTAAGGATGATGAGTTACTACAATGAGAAATGACCAGAAAGAAGAGAAATTAATTTAAGGGGAGGAAAGGTTTGTTTGTTCTAATGACAGAATTCTAACAGTTCTCAAAATTAGTTTAAAATTTCCCAGTTAGTAAAGAGCTTTACCTCCTATCTTGGGAGGGCATAAAGTCAATACAGCAATCAAATCTGTGCAGAATGTGGTCCATAGCTTAGACCACAGATTTGACTGAGGTTCAGTTTTATACTGATAAACACTATTTAATCTTTTCAGAGATCCCCAAATTAACTTCAAAACCTGTGATAATCATTAAAGAGCAGAGACATTCCCACCCTGCTTACACAATGTAACATGAGGACATTCAACATCTCCAATCTCTTCACAACACCCACTTCCATGCTCAAGTGAGTGCTGCTGTCTCACAGCTGCCTTCCGCTCTCCAGAGCACAGACGTCATTCTTCCATTTCTGGCTGAGTTGAAGATTGCCAAAATTGAGCTAAGATGTGATTAAGTATATGTTCCTTTATGTGCACTGGAGTATTCAAAGCCCTGCTGGTGACTGCAGTAAGTGCTTGCAAATGGGAACACCCCCACCTCCAGAGTAGTCACTTACACAGTCAGGTCCAATGATTCAACACAATGGACATCACAAAGCTCTCAACATTTCTTCCCTATTTGGATATTCTGGGAAAAAAATAGCACTGAGGCTCAAAGTTGGGTTTGTCTGAACAGCTCAGGAGCCAGAAACCCATTACAAGGATCAAGGTAGCAACTGTTATGCTATCTATAGCAAGAGACAAAGAAAACAGGGCCATTGGGCAAAGTGTCAACTAGACCTTTTAGTGAGCCATACAAGTCCTCAAAACAAGATTGCATTTGCAATGTGATTAATCATGAATGATGTTTTACCAGGTGCCAGGGGGAGGGAAACAAGAACAGAAGATTTTTGCCATGCTTTGTTCTGAAGCAATTAAGGGTTGTCATTTTGAAGTAATTGAAACAGCCCCAGTGACTCTTCCTGCAGTTTTGTCTAGCAAAACCCTGCATCCCAGAGGCAGATTGTGCTGCTGCTGATGCAATCTAAGGTGATAAAAGTGCTAAGAGGCTTAGACTCGATTGAAGTTGGGAGAGACTGCTCTAGGAATTCTGTTGCCTTACATATGTGGTGACACAAATGAACCCCATGGACAAGAAGGGAGATTCCTGGATGCTGAGAAGTGTTAAATTAGCTAGGAGCTCACAAGCAGTGGACTTTCTATGTACACTAATACATTCTAAAACAAGCCATGCAGCAAAGCTGCTGTTTTTCAGACATTCCTTGTAATTTCTTTCATTTTTGCAAACTCACTTAATGTCTCCAGCTGCCCTGTCTCCTCTGCTTCTCAGCACCTCTTTTTGAGATTCTCCCTTCATGTTCACAGGGATGCCAGTAAGATGTGTGCTTGGAAATGTGGGACTTATTTGGGAGGGAGGGACTCCTTTCCTTTTTTTAACAGCTTATTTTCCCAAGTACTTGCACTGGGAGCTCAGGGGGTTCATCTCTCTTACTTGGGTGCTCAGAGCTTGAGGGTTCTCTTTCAGGGCTGTGCTCTTCTGCAGTACAGGAATAATGTTGCTGCATGCCAGCTCTGAATTCTTATTAAAGCAATAGCATCTGCCCAAGAAAGATTTCTTTCTTCCGAGAGCATGTCTTGGCAAGAGTTCTCACCATCTTTCCCAACTTGCCTTTGGCCCTGGGTATGTCCCTTCAAGCCTGCCCTCTCTTCATCTTGCTGAGCCCTTAGCCTGCTTTCAAAGAGTAACAAGCTCATATCAACTGATCAGAGTATGCATAGATCAGAGAGTCATCCTCTCCCCTCAGCAGCAAACAGGACCCTTCACCCACCCTTGGTATTTCCTTCCAGTTCCTCAGGATGACATTCCTTGTCACTTGGCAATGAGCTCAGCAGGGTCTTGGCTGATAAAGGAGGCAGCAAATTCAAGACATTCAAGTGCCACTGGCTGTGAGGGAGGTAAAAGCCTACTGCTGTTATCAACAGCCTCCTTGGGAAGCAGGTGCCCTTCCACACTTTGTCATGCAGTCCTTTTTGGTGCTGCTTCCAGTGCTTTTTTCTTATTGAGAGCAAAATAGTACAGTTTGGGGGAGATATATTTTTGTCCCATCAAACATTACAATTGCATTTCCCTGAGGTCTTTGAGGAATTCAACTTGCACAGGTTACTAAGCTTTGGAAAAACTGAGGAAGCCCTGGTGGGTTTGTAGAAGAGAAGTCATCTTAAGTGATGAACAATTAATGTCTGAATGTTAGCTATTTTCTGCAAGAGTTAATGGATACAAATGCACAGAGTGAACACACCTGCTGCTTCACTGCATCTCAGCTCTGAACTTGGACCAGGAGGTGTAAGGTAAAAGCTGTTTACTGGGTTGATTGAGAAATATAATCCCCTTGCAGGACAAACTCATGATGCTTGCAGGTTCTGGGAATTTTTTGCAAAACCCTAACAGTTGTTTAAATATGCATGTAAAAGGAGCACAGCATGACCCTTATGAATAGCAGCAAATCAAATCCAAGCTGTGTTTCTCCAAGAACAGAGCCAAGAGAAGTGTTTTTCATTTATTTTTACCAACCCTGATATTTAGTGGCTCTGTAAAGAAGTCTTTGCAAGTTTCTTTTGTACAATATTGTTTTGAAAAGCAAGGCCATATGCTTTTTATTTATTACATTGAAGGATTATGGCAAAGGTTTCTCTTGCCTAAGTTTTCATATGAAATTGTCCAGTTGCTGTAACTTGTATTAACACCCTCTAATCACTGTGGGGATTCATGCCCACAGAGTAGCTCATTCCACCTATGTGAGAAAGGGTATGTGTTATCCTGAGAAGGGAACTGTAGTTGGAATCTAGACAGCTAACAAATTGGATATATATTGTTAAAAGAGAAAAATCTTCTGTGTGACTTGTGTCTGTTATCATACAGCAGAGCTGTGATGGAGTAGCAGTGTGAATTCAGCCCTTTTGGTCTCTAGTGTGCTGGTAGCTAAAGTTCATTCAGAGAAAATGCTAGTCTGTTGCTAAGCAGAAGGGACAAGCAAAATCAACCCAGTGACTGGGAAAAGGCTTATGGTATGCTGATCCTTGAGAAAGATTTACAGTGCCCTGAGTCGTCCTCCTTGTCTGTCAGCCTCAGGTAGAGCTTCAGTTTAGAGGGAATTGGGGAAACGAGAAGACTGAGTCAAGAGACACTGGAAATTCAACAAGACAATGGAACTGAAGTCTCTTCCCTAGTGGAAGGTTGCACAGCAAGGGGCCAATGTGCATTGTAGCCAAGAAGGTGCACAAATCTTATTTGCTAGAGGATGCTGCAACACTAGAGCAGTTTACCCAGAGAAGCTGTGAGTTCTTAATTGTTAGAGCTCTTAGGGACTCGTCTGGATGCAGCCACAGTTGATCCAGGGCTAGTGATGGTCTTGCCAATGAGCATTTCTCTGACTCTCTGAACAAGCAAGGGCAGTCTATGGTATATTACACCAGAGATCAGACTCAAGGCTTTTAATAACTCTCTCCAAGTCTCAGATTGACAAAGCCATTAATTCAGAGAATTACAACTCCAAAAAAATGGACACAGGAGCTACTAATAGAGATTCTTTGTGGAGCTGCTGTTAACAAAATATCCTTACCAATAGGGCAAGAAAAAAGTGACATGAAATAATTCCTTAGGTGAAGAAACTTTTCCCTAAATAAGATGAGTTTCAGATATTTCCATAGAGATTAAGCTGTCCTTCAGATCATCATTAATATTCATTTGGCACAATTAAAATTTTAGCCTTTCCTCTATTATCCAGTGGCCAGGTTCTTGCACCTCTAAAGGTAGAAAAGACTCCCCTTCTCATCTCTGAGAACCTTGCCTATTTAGAGCTTTGAAGGCAGGGCAAAGAGAAGCCTGTGCAATAATAAAGACATTAAGATTGCTAATGACAAATCTCCTGGATGTTTGGCAGAAAAAAAAACCTTACAAAAAAAAAAGCACTTTAACAGAATTTGTGAATAATAAATTAGCAAAGCTCCTTTGCCCCTAGGATGCCATGGAGACAGTTTTTACACTCTGTATTTGTCCCTTTTGCAATAACTGAGTTTTGAAGAGCTATATTCCACAGTTTTCCTGAACCCTCATAAACAGGTCTAAATAGTGGGTGTAGAAGCTCCAGAAAGGACAAAACTCTTGAAAACAGCTTGTTCTTTATTACAAATGACATTTTTATTAAAAACCATCAGAGGAAATAAAGGGAACAGAATATATCTGAAGAAAAATGATACGAAACAAGAAAGTATCTAAAGCTGTCAATGAAGCAACAGTCTTTCATTTTTGTGTTCTTTTTTGGCTCAATATCATTTACTTTAGTCTTTGCAGAGCAACATAAAAAAAGAGCACCTTCTGGGCTGGAAACTTGTAATATTTACTGGCTTGTTTAATCCCTTCCCTGTACTCTGCAGTTACAGTCCTCCTGAATCTGTTTTCCTTCAGGTACCCTTTGGTTATTTCCCTTTTTCCATAAATATCCCATACACCAAAACTCAGTTGTTTTTCTAAATATCTATTTGCATGTGATTGGTCTGGGAATTATTTACCCTATATCAGCATTCAGCCTTCTTGAACTGTGCAGCAGTGACCTAGTGGTCAACTAACAGAGGAAACATTTCAAGTGGCATGTCAATTTTTTAGGTGTTAATTGAATTTTTACATTCTGTTAGAACTCCAGTTCTTCATGATGTGGTTCTTAGCTGTGTAGGCCATCTTTGTTCCTGTGGTATAAATAAAGTAGTGAAGGAGAAGTTTCTATGAAGACAGTGCAGATATAAGGGAGGGGAAGGAAAATTGCAGAGAGAGGGTGATCCATTGTTCTGGCATATTTTTAGCACTTATAACCTTTCTCACAGTTTGCTTCCTGCTTTTCTTGCCAACAGAAGTGCATTCTGTTCCTTTCTCTGTTTCTCAATTCCCTCCTAATGACCTTCTTTAACCAAAACTCAATTAATCTACTAATAAAAGTTGACAGTAAGAAAAAACATTGCTTTGTCTTGGAGTGTTAAAAGGATTTGTACAGCACTTTGTCTTTCATTAACACAGCATTTGAAGAGTCCAGATGCCTTGCCATAAGTCCTCCCTCTGAATCTATTAACAACCTTAAAAACCAGAAAATAACATCAGGAGAAGGAGTTTCTTTTTGTCCAGAACATTGAGTGTTTCATTTCTGAGAGATTTATGTATCAATGTTCTTTGAACCCGTCTTTCAAAACACATCCATATTTGATCACCTGGAGAAGGAGAGGTGACTAATGTTAAGATCAGTGTTCTATGTGGTGGGCATGCTGAGAGGCATATCTACTTTGCACAGAATCCCCTCAGTTTTATTTATGGTCTTCCTTGCCCTAATCAGGGAATGATTCTGTCATGGCTTTCTGAGATACTTTCTAGCATCATTCCATTCATACATCAAGCCTTCTGTGCACTTCTGGTTTAAATTTCTCTTTTATGATCATTTTCAAACTTATCTTCTATTTTTTTTTCTGTTGCTGTGTTCATATCAGCAGCAAGAACTGTGTTAGTTTGCATCTCCTCTGCAAGGACTTGAGATTTGACTTGCCAGCTCTTCACTGTCCTAGGTGAGAGATTCACCAGCTTCTCCCACAGTGCTGTTGGAATGTGGTGAGGAGTAGAAGAAACAAAACTGTTTAGCAGAAATGCTGCTTTTTCTTCTCTGAAACATTAGGAGGAGAGCATCTAGGACTCAATTCAAAACACCTACTGTGAGTCTTTCCTTTGACATTCCTGGACAGGGAACAGGTTCTTCCAGCAAGAGTAAATCCACTTTTAGATCTTGACTGGGCTCAGAGATGCCAGACTCTGAAATACATACTTGTATCTCTTGCTATAATCAAAACATGATCATCTGAGCTGGTCACAGGTAGCTACCTAAAGATAACTCTGAAACGTTTTTTGTGGTTATGCCAGGGAGGGTTTAATAAATATAGGTAAAGCCATCTACAGAGTGGCCATTTACTGTTCATTTCTCTTGTGTGTTCCTGCAAACTCCAGCTATTCTTGGTGCAATGCAGGATAGCTTCCAAGAAGGTTTTTAAGGAGCATATTTGGTGTATTCCTTGTAGATTTTTTTCTGAGGAAAAAAACCCCAAACACTTATTTTTTACAAAGCAGCTCCAGTTCTTACCCAAACCTTCATGTTAAGTGCACTCCTTCCTGTTTCTTTATTTCCACATTTCTCCAGCAAGAAAGCAGCTGACATTCCTTGCTTGCACCCTTCAAGCCTCTGTGATACTGTGGTCTCCTTCCCTAACATTAGCAGGAGCTCATTCACACTGAGCATTAGTCATTTGTTCCTTTGCCTTCAGTGGTAGGATAAGATCAGTTGTAGGGGCATCATACAGCCCAAAACATCACTTTTTTCTTGTTTACTACTTGATGTAATTAAGGTAAATTTTCATCTCCTGACTTCTCACGCTACACAAGAAAACAGCAGCTAATGATAGCAGTGCTGTGGCTTTCAGATTAGCATAATATAGTTTTTTGGTTGGTTTGGAGACCCAGAGTTGGTGAACATGGCAGATGGTTCTTCCACTGATGAGCTGGTATTTGCTGAACTTTTGAATTTGTGTGTCTAGAAAACATTCTCCTTCTAGAGTAGCAGGGAAGGAGCCCTTGGTTGATCATACACCACTGGCAACCCTAGATTATACTAAACCATAATTTTCCCAAAAAGGAGAAAAACCCTCTTGAGATATTTACCCTTTCACCTTGAGAAGTAGCATTGCTGTGACAGAACTCCCCTCAACTGCTAGTACTGTTGCCTCTGGGCTGGGAGGTCAAAAGTTTGCCTAGCACTGTGGCAGAAGCACGTATCAAGGATGACACTGCAGCACAGTAGTTAAGGAGGCTGCTCTTCTATTAAATGTGATGTTCCTTAGTTGAGATGTTACATCCAGCTCCTTTCAGCTCTTCCCTCTTGATTGGACAGACAGAAGTTAGAGCATCTCATGACTCTGTTCCCCCAAGATAATCTCAACATCTTGGCCAGTATTTCCTCTCTTAACAGAAACTAGTTGTGATACAGAGGACAGAGCTAACACATCCTAAGTATGTGCTGGCTGCTGAAATTGCCTCTGCAGTCTCTGCACTACAGGTGTTTTGTCCTTGGATTTTCTACCTTGAATACAGCAGGGGATCCCTTAGTATAAGAAGTGCTAGGAAAGCCAAATTCCATAATGCTTTGTCCTGTGAAGGACAGAATTATTAACTCTACTATTCACTGACTTTTCCAGTGTATTTGATTATTTACACTGCTTGAAAAGAGCAGCATTTAGAGTCTGACTCAGTCTTCCTTAGATATTTCAGGCAACTCTCAATCTACTGTGGACATTGGTTCCTATTGTGTAAAATAAAGGTAATATTTCCTCTGTCTCTTAGGGATGTTATGGAAATCAACTCTACTGATGCTTATGACATATGGGGAGACTGTAAATCCAAGACTATAAAAGCCTGTTCTTAGCCTTAGGGAAGTGCAGCATAGCAGAAGACAATAGTTTTGCTTTCTTGGTATATTACCAGACCAAATAACACTGTTTTAAAAGAACAGCACATACATTGAGCCTACAAGACACATGTAATTTGTCCCACTGACATTTAAAGAAAACCAAAAACCACTAAACAAAAGCAACAGCAACTCCTTGGGAGGTTGATTGCTTCTGGAGTAGATTGGTGTTAGCTTACTCCTTATGAATATGCTTCACAATGAACTTTAAAAAAACCCACAACTTTCTCTTTTTATTTTAGCTTAAACAGGCTGGTTAATCCAACACAAATACCAATTGCTTCAGTTGATCCAAATATGTAATTTCAGTGTTAACTTTCCTGACTCTTTTGTCATAATTGTAGTAGTATTCTTTCATTTTGAACTAAGAGGTGACTTGGAGAGTTAGGAGTGCTCTCCTTTCAAACCCAAACCTTTTTCAGAGTTTGCAAAAGTTTGCAGAAATAAAGATCACATCCTGCTGCAGAGTGTGAGTGCTGCTGAAAGGGAGTAGGTGACATCCTGATGCTGTCATGTTCCAGCAGAGGACTCAGTGGTGTGTGCATGGGGGCATATAAAGCCATGTAGATGGATGACTAGGTGCACAGGAACAAGTAGTGCTAGGTGTTGCTCTTCAGATCAATCATTTTATCACTCTGGATGTAGCACTCACTATCTTGTTCCTCCCCATTTTCATTTAAGATGAGACAGACTGCTGAAGCAGGTTTCTAGATATTTGCACCCAGAAAAGAATATGCTGGATGGAGTGTTTGTTCAGTACCACCTCTCTCTTCCAGTCTTTGTTTTTCTTGATTGTCTAACAAACAGTGGCACTCTGAGCTGCAGATTCCATCCAGTGTGCAGGCACGTGGAGGAAAGCCTCCTGTGCAGCCTAGGAAGGGTGCATGCAGGATTTTGGAAACATCATAAAAAGAAGTGCCAGGCTTTGAGCATTTTTGAAATCCAGGCCCACTTGTGAGTGCTAAGTACTGGAATGTCTGGCCAGGAATTCCTTTGAAAATCTGGCCCAGATTTTGCCATCTAGGAGTAGAGAACAAGCACTGCGTCTGTGGCTCCCAGCTGGGGAGACAGCCCACATTGGTGAGGTGAAGCAGAGGGACCAGGAAAATAGGATGTGATGGTCTTGAGTACTGCAGGCACAGGTAGCCAGCCTGTGTCTGAGCTGTGCTCCCAAACCCTAGGAGCAGAGGATTTCGAATGGGGTTAATCTTGTGTCCATACCTGGGCACGTAGGCATGTGCTCACAGTGAAGACAGGATTATCCTTGGATGTTCCCTCTTTCCTTGAACAAGGAAAGTCATTATAATATGATCCCAATCATGAGACTGAACGTGCTGGCTGACAGAAAGAAAAAGTAGTCTTTACATGAGGCTGTGGAAAGGACAGCTGTGGGATCTGGGGAGTTTTTTTTTGTTCTCCATCGTGGAAATACTGGCAGGAGCTGTTAACCCAACCGTGGCACTGCCATGGAGGAACCTGCTCTCTGCAAACTGGCAGTGATAGCACTGGACACATGAGCAATATTAGCAAAACTGAATCGTTGCAGGGATGAGATGATGTGCTTGCAGCATGAAAGTTTCAGGCTTTGATGCCACCCTCTGAGTGGGAATGGGATTTTTTTTCCTCAATAAATCAATGAGAAAACAACCATGCTGGATTTTACTGTGTGATACTATGCCAGAATGCTGTGATGGCAAACTAGAGAGATTGTTCAGGGATCAGGAATGGTGAATGATGCAGGATGATTTTCACTATATAGCACTAATGCACTGAGGTGTGCTAGATGTGGGTCCTGTTAGCCCAGGAAGGAACAGAATAGAAACAGAGTAGAAGTGACAGAGGAGCTTGTTTCCCATCAAGACCAACCAAGCATTACCACATTATTGCTGTGTTTGATTTTTCTCATTTAAATATGTGATGGCAGCAGTTTACACTAGAAATCAAAGGTGATTATTTTTCCAGAGAATTGTCAAGCAGGGTATAAAGCCTCCTACTGCTTTCCTGACAAATGTACTTATTACTACCAAAATTGTCAGTAAAATTATGAAGTATATTTTCTTCTGTAAACAAGAGAAGCTGAACATAAAGGAAAAGGCTTTTGGTCATTGCAGTGTTTAGGTGGTGTCTGCTGGGATAATGCTGCTGCAGGAATTGTTTGCTATTCAAGATAGCTTCTAACTTGTTTCTGTGCAGGTTACATTATGGTTATACATATGTGCCAACCACACAACCATCCCCACGCTAATTTACTAATGAAGAAAACAAGAAAGTGATGGAAATACCCTGTTTTGTGACAGCAAGATCTAGGACAAAGCCTGTGTCCATTACATATGACACTGGGTGGGGGACACCAATATGCTAGGACAGCTCTTAGGTGCTTCATTTTATTTAATTGCTCTGCTACTTCTCAGAGTATGAGAAAAACTGGAATGGAGACAAGCCTAGGGGTTGGACTGGAACAAGACTGGGGAAGCCACAGCCCCTCATCCAAATTCAATCTCCAGTTTCAGATCACATAACCAGCAGCTGTGTGGGGTTTGGATTATTTCTACAGGGTTTAGTGTTGAAAAGTAACGAAGTGAAGCATGTGATTCAGGGGCCACCAAAGGTGTAATGAAGGCTTCTTTAGCCCCTTACAAGAAAACAGCCTCTCCAAGCCTGAGATAAGAGTTTCTTCCCTACCTTGTAAAACCAGGGTCTTTGCAGCACAGTTCAAACTGAAAGGGGAGAGCAGGAGAACAACAGCTGCTCATCCAATCTGGAGCTACAGCTGCAGTGTGCTCAGATTTGGTGAGGTGAACACATTTCAATTCTGCAATGCAGCCCATGCACCCCCTCTGCAGAAACTTGCCTGCCTGGTTACACAGGCAAAGTGAATTTTACTCCAAATCTCAGAGGAAGGATAGAAGCTTGTGAAAAAACATCTTTGAAAGAAACAAACTTTTTGGGATGGCATACTTTGCTCCTGGATGATCCATACAGATATGTCCACTCAGCAGATTTGTAGAACAGTGGCACTTTGCACTAGTTACTACTCTAAGTAGGGACATGATTTCAAAGACTTGAATCTGTTGCTGTTTTATTTAGACATTAAGCCAAAACACCAGAGATTAGGGGAGTCATGCCCCTAAACTTATAGGCAACAGTGATAAACAGTGATTCTGTTGTTTGAAGGGGTTAATTACCTTCTGGAAATGTATTTTGCCATAGAGAACTTCAAACTCTGGCTTTTTGTGCCCAAAGGTAGGAGGACTGATACTAAGCCTGGTAAATAAGAAAAGGGGCAGCAGAACTACATGTTACCTAGGATGCTATGAGTATGCCTGCTAATTATGCCTTGGTGGAAGGAGAGAAGGCACTATCAGGGATGAGTAATCCCTTGGTCCTGCATAACCCCTGGAGACACTTTATCTAGTTCAATGGCCCAGAGGGGGACCCTAGGATAAGCAAGTTTCTAACTCCTAAAGCAGGGTAAAATCCATTCCTGGGAGCCACACAATCTTTTGCAACATGTATGGTCTTGGGAGGATTTGCAGTTCTGTAACTGGAGGTTGGAAAGGACAGAAAAGAAGTGGAAATAAATCCCAAGCTTGCCCCAAAGTGTCCATCCTCATTGTAACTAAAGGCTGTCAGTCTGTCCCCTATCACCACTCTGCAGTTAACATTGGTGCTTTTTTAACAACTTACTGGCAGCTATGAGGGACTAAAAACATAGAATAAAGCCAGTTTCTGGGGTGTTTTTTGTTGCACATAGAACAATAAGGCTATGCCAAAGGCTTTGACTGTGTGTTCACATTCGATGCATTCACCCCTTCAACTAGGCCAGGGGATTTTTATCTCAGGCAGATAGTGAGTCCATTAAAACAGAGTGGACAAGGATTCATAATTTGTTCAGTGCTGCAGTGAATGGCATTGCTCTGAAGGCTCTGGCTTTGGTGATGAATGTTTCATGACCCAATCTCTAGAGAATGGAATACCAACTATGTAGCAAGTGGTTGAAAAAAAAATTGCCCAGGTTTTCCTGGTTGTTTGCCCTGACCTGTACGTTGCAGAGCACTGACAAGCACAGCTGTGAGTTAGACTGCCTTCTGCTTTAAGAAGTGGCTTCTCTGGCAAGGCTCTTCCTTCTACCAGAAATGCATCTTGTACAGTCAGATTCTGCTCCACAGTCTCAGAATCAAAATGCAGGTTCTCATAAAGTGTTAATAGCAACTCCTGCTTCTACAGATTGCTGACCATTCAGAGAGGTGGTAGGGGATGCTGTGTTTCAGACTTATCCCAAAAGCCAGCAAAGATGATGATCCTCTAAGGAGCTTGCAAGCTCCAAGGGTGCTTTCAGTGTAGGTACAGAGAGAGCTGGCTGAAAGTATCTAGTTTCTTCATAAAGGAGGAGTTTCTTGCCAAGGAGGATGTGAACAAAAACAGTGTAGGCCTCACAGTCTAGATGAGAGATTTTCTGCCAGCAAAATTGTGCAGAAAAAGTCTATCCATATAGCTCCATGTAATTACAGAGGAAATCCAAGCTGGCTGTGAACACTTAGAAGTGGTATTGTTATGTTAGTTGGGCACTGCCAAGACTTTCATGGTCTATTTTCCAGTAGTGGCAATGAGCCTATGTGAAACACCTTGCTAATCCAGAGAAAGGTGCTTTGAGAGTCCAGGAGCTTGCATGTCTGCACCTAGTAAAGGTTCTTCTGCCTGATGCTTCATAGTGCCATGTAAGCAGAACTCAGGTTCCAGCTTTTCTCCAATCTCTGTGGTTTTGCATGCACACTGAGTGTTTGCTTTCTCACACTCCAGCAGTGTGAGCACTTAAAACAGTGGTCTCTGAGAGGAATTGTACTGCTCAGGCTGGTGTATGGGAAGAATGGGTCATCACCTCCATTTCAGCAGGGGAAGACTGGTGAAATTCTTTAAGAACAGGCTGAGACCAAGTGTCCTCATTTGTTGGGCTGTCCTACCTTCTGCTAAGCAGCTGGTGACAAGGCATATTGTGGGGGACCCAGCAGATGGTATTGAGGCATAGTGTATAATGAGGCAAGCAAAGAAGTGTGGGAAGTAGGTGCAATGGAGAATGCTGCCCAGATACCACTGTGATACTCTAAGTGCTGATATTAAGCATGTAGTAAAAAGATTGTGTGCTTCTTCCCAGTCTTACATGCAAGATCCTTCCCTCTTCAAGGGAGCCTCTGTTCTCCAGTCTCTTCTTCTGCAGCTTCTATTAGAATGATTCAATTGGCTTTAATTAGCCCTAAGGGGGGCACATCTGCCACTTGCCTGTGATGTCATAATCAAAGAAGGGTCTAGGTTATGGAGCATCAGATTTACACTTGTCCTCACTAAAACAAGAGAAATTTCAGTGGCCAAACCTCAGGAGAGAACTCATCATCTACCAAGCACCTGAGCACAGCTGTATCAGGTCTCTCTTGTCACTACCCAGATGATTAGTGACATATCATTTGTTTGCTGCAAAAGGCACATAAATTGAGGGAACAAAGCTAGTAATTAGAGCAACACAGTTCAGATGAGACACATTCTGCTTGAGCATCCAAACTAAACACTTGGCTCTGCTTCTGTGGATGGCATTTCTCCTACGCCTACCCCAGAACAGCAACCAAGCTGATTCCAGGCCAGAGAAGACTAAAAGGGCTAGCAAAGGGACAGCCTTCTGCTTAACACTGCTACTCAATCTTATATCTAAATCCAGATAGTTAAACTTGCAGGTATTTTGTGAAATGAAAAGGTACAGGTATTTCAACTACATAACCTTAGCATCCAGTGTGTAGAAAGGTTTAAGAACTCCCCATAAAGGTATTCCTAACCCAAGAACATAGTGTACACAGAGTTTTGAAATTACTGTAAGCCCTGCAGCATGCTCTGAGAAATATCAGTTCTGGGCTTGCTTGAGCCAGTGGAGAAATGAAGTGTGAAGCTCAAGAGGACTAGTGCAAAAGTTCTAGCATCAGCCTTCTCCACTTCAAACCAGCTGCCCTTTATTCTGTTTTTCTCAGACAGTAGCAAAGTGCTCTGCTATCACAGTAAGATTTAACAGAGCCTGTACTCCATCTGTGCACAGAGATGTTTATCAGTAATAGTCAAGATTTCAACTTTTTCCTGAAGTCATATGGCCACAGAACTGTGGTCTCTCCCAAGAGCATTGAATGTACTTCACTAGCTTCAAGCATCAACTGCATCTTTTTTTGCTAATGTATCTGGCATCCCTGCACATTAGACAACTATTTGGAAAAAACGTTTTAGCTTATGTCATATTCCAGAAAGAAAGATAAAATTATCTGTCTATTGCTGCTTTTAAGAGATTCTCCTGCTGATAGATCAGAGAATGTTTAAATTTAGGTGAAAACAAAAACATCAGCTGTATTTAAAGTCATTGGTGAGCAAGTCAAAGTATCAAGCAGAACACGTTCCTTAAACAATCAGCTGCCTCTGATCCTCTCAAAACTCTTAGAAACGTGGTAGATATGGCTTTTTAATGCATAATTGTCATTTAATGTCAGTGAATGGTTCACCAGGGGACCCAAATGCAATAGGAGGCACAGCATGGACTCACTGAAGTTCCTTCATAGCCACCCGAAGGGTTGCCATAGCAAGGTCTGCACCAATCTCTGCTAATTCATATGAGCTGTGAGTTGATGGCTGTGCTGGGGCAGGGTAGGCTGAAATAAGTGGTTGTGCAACATTTTAAGCAGCAATTTGTACAGCAGAAAAATATATTACCAGACAAGGACATATATATTTATATATATATGTGTGTGTGTGTATGGAAACAACCAAAACATCCCAGAGGTAGCAGTGTTGCAAGCTGAGAGTATCACAGCCTGGGCCAGGGGAAAGACAAGAAAACAAAACTGGGATTCAGGGAATGACTACTTACTAGGGTCAGGGAGTACAGATTACTGGTGAAACTTGAGGACAGGTTAGATGGAGGTTAGTCTAAGATGATGATTCACAAAGCTAGCCCTAGTTGTAGGTTTATCTGAATTTAGTTGCTTTGCAGCTGAGGTGCAGTAGAATCTGCATCCACAGGACTTGAGTAATCCCTTTGAGAAATTGCTGATTGGATGTTTGGGCAAAATGGAGCTAGGAAGGAGGATGAATTTGTTTGAGTATTGGGCTGGTTGAACTAGAGACTTAAAATACTGCTTTGTGAAAGTACAGTGAGCACAAGGGAAAGTGGTCACCTTAGCTGGGGACTGGACTTTTGCAGGAATATAACAGAAAGATTACTTAGGTCTATTTTAGTATAGCTAAATGTCCTCTGCCATAAGCAGCTATCTGTACTTCTCTGGCTTCCATCTGGTGTCCCAAAGAAAAAATGAAATCAGAAAAATGTCTAAATATCTCCCAATAGCAGTATATCTAAATGAAACTCTCAGAAACATGCCTTGACCTTCAGCCATTCTCAGTGTTTGAAAATATTGGTCTCCAACATTTCACATTCACACTGAGTGAAGGAGAATATTCTCTGTCTGAAAGTTCTCCATCTTTGCTGAACATTTTAGCTTAGTCATCAGTACAGACCTGGTCTCAGCCAAAGTAATGCATTTAGTCACCTAAGAAATGACAAGCAGCTGAAGAAGTACACATCTGCTGACTGCAGCCTAGCTATTTTCAGAGGCAAGGGCAGCACTGTGGAGAAGGGAAGAATCATCCATATTGTTTTGTCTTGGGCATCTTTAAGGAAAGGAGTTGGCACCTCTAACTATCAGCACCTTCTCCATTGGCCACAATGTGTTTCATCCAAACCTGCTGAGCTGCCTCTGATGCTTCATCATTTTGTATTTACTGCTGTTCTGCTCTGGGGTTTGGCTGCACTAGAGTAAGAGAGCAACCTCCAGATTTACAGCTCTGCTTGCTCCCTACCTTAATCTAATCATGAAGAATTTTCTGAACTCTGAAAGACTCTGGATGATTGGCTGATATATAGCTTTTCATCCATTTTGGTCCTGTGAAAAGCTGATGTGAAGAGCTGGGAGCCTTTTTTTGTGCCCTGAATGAGATACCAGATCAGATCCACAGCCAATGATGTCAGTCTGTAAACTGAGAAAAAAACACCAAATGTATGCCATTGCTCTGCAGCTCTGATGCAAAGCAACAGAGCAAAATATCATTTCTTCATCAGAGAAGAAATGCAGTCATCCTGGGTGTGCTTGAGCTGGCCACAGGAGATTCAGTAAGGTTAGCCAACATATGTCTAAGTAGTTAATTGGTACAGATTTCTTCCAAGTAGCAAAGAATCTAGAAATTAGCTGCAATTACTACTTTTCAATGGCTTTTAAAGTATTTTTAAATGCATTCTCTGGATTAGTAGTTACAACATACCTCTCAGGGTGGCATCTTGACCTCAGAAATTTCAATTCTCCTTACAGGCTGGAGAGAGCAAGGTTTTACACAAAGATTTCTTAAAATGCCAGAGGAGCAGGCAGTGTTTACTGCTAGCTGGGAGACTCCATCTTGAGCCTAGTGGGCTCCTATCAAACATGATTCACTTGGCTGGTGACAAATAGAATCTGAACTCAACAAAATTTAATCAAAATGGGATAATGTCTGCAGTTTCAGTCCAGGCTCTTGCATGGATTTAGGGTGAGTTTTCCTCTCGTAAGCTATCAAATGTCACTTTTCTCCATGTTTTTGTTTTTCTTCCTGAAACTCCTTCTGGGCCTGCATTATTTCAGGAATTTGCTTCACCTCCTCTCATAGTTTTGTTTTTTTTTTTGTCTATAACAGCCTGCTGTGACTGACTGTAGCTGAGATGTTTTGTAAAGGAATGGCTGAAAAAGAGCAGGTATTTAATTACCTCTCCCTTTCCAACTCATTTCTTTCTTCCTTCTGTAAATTATGAAATTAAGTCATTCCAAATGACAATTTTGAGATGTCTTTCATTTTAAATTCAAATATAACAAAAAAAGAAAAAGCTTTTGCTTTCTCCTGTGACTTTTTTCTTCCTTCCCATTCATTTTTTTTTCCTCATTCCAAAAATGAGGAGGAAATGGTTTGCCTGGACCACACTTGAGGTTCTGTGTAACTGCATTTCAATAAAGCTAGTTTTCCATCCCTGCAAATCAAGGGAATGGTGGGAGACACCCCAAGTTTTATGGTTGGCTACTGGGAGAAAGAAGCTGGAGGAGGCATCATGTGAGCTAATAGCAGAATCATGGTGGGCTTTGCATTGCCCAGAGTTGGTCTTGTGTGCTCCTCTTCTTGCCTTGAAAGCCTGTGGACACTTTGCCCTCCTGGCTGTTGTCTTTGGGTTTAGTTTGAGCTTAGGCTTAATTTGCCACAAAGGCCAGATACCTGGAGAGCTTCTTGCTGGGCTCTGTTTCCTGGCAAGTCAGTTTTAATGGGAAAGAAACAAAATACCACAGCTCTCTGCCAGGTTTCTATAGGTCCTGTGTCCACACTGTGCCACAGCTGCCTTTCAGGAATAAACAAGCCCATGGGCATTCAAACCTCTTTGCTGGTATTGTGTTTTGCCATCCTTTCCCCCCTCCATTTCTTTTCAGTCTTCTAATTAAAATCAGATGATTGTTGTTCTTCCTACTTTCCCTGAAAGTTTTACCACTGCCAGTTACCAAAACACAGTTTTGAGGAGAATGGTCTTTCACAAACATGATAGCAGCTGATGGAAGATTGAAGACCTTGGTGAGGATGTGCCCATCTGGTTGCCTTTCCCCCCTGCAGGGGGAGAAGGACTGCTCTCAGCCAGGGTTGCAAAGGGCTCCTGAAGGGTAGACAGAAGGTCCAGCCTAGCTGTGCTATATATCATCATGGCAAACCAAGAAAAACCCTAGGAAAAGCAGTAAAACTAACAACAATGCAAAAACACTTGTGTAAAAGCAGAAGAGTGGAAGAGGCTAATCCATTAAAAGTAAAGGTGTTTGGTTTATTGGTTGTAAAAGCCAGAGAAATGTATCAAAGACCTTTTCATATAAATCCCTGATAAAGCAAGCACTGACCTGTTGGAGAAGAGAGCCTGATAAATGAATACATTTCATGTGCATGGATCCAAAACATATTGTATATTAGCAGAGAGCCTTCTCTCCCCCTCATACTTTTCATGGTTATCTCTTACAGGAATAGACATATGCACAGTGAAAATCAGTATTTGACAGCTTTCTGCTCTACAACAGACAGCTTTGTGTTGTGGAAAGATTAAAAGAAAGATTTAAAAACCCTGTGGGTATTCATCTGACTTCATTTTAACTAGCTGAAGTCCAAAGAAGCTACACACCAGACTTTCTTCTTTCCTGATCTGAAAGAACTTGGTGTTGGGGAAATGAAGTTGATCAGGTTAGTTTGGTGTGAGATATCCTTGGTAAATTCACATTGAATATCATCCTATTTTCCAGTTAAGTTTGTGCCTGCAAGTGCACTTTTCTTTTGAAGTTTGTTTTAGAGCCTGGGCTATTACTGACACTTCCCTAACAAGCCTGTTAGTTGGAAGGATCTATTGTTTATATATAGGCAATATTTTTCTCAGTCCTTTAAGAGTCTTCTTCAATGTCCATTCTCCAAGGCCAGGGATTTTATAAAGCAGTTGTATTACTCTTCTGTCATAGCAAGTTTCTCATCTACTGCTCTCAAAGATATTTACTTCCACCTTAACTCAACTTCAAGGTCTGGCCTCCATGTTCAGCTCCTCTTGTTCATAATGATATATATTCTGAGTCATGCTTGTGCTATCTTTACCTTAAACCTCATACTTTCTATGCAACATCCTTGATTTGTCTGGCTTTGTCCTCTCTTTACTCCCATGTTGGGTAAATTTCTACTCTTTGGTTTCCCTGGTTTGACAGATCTCAGTCTCACTATGTCAGTGCCTTACCCAACAGGGCACAGCTGGCTTCTTGCTGCTGCTTTTCAGCAGAACTGGCCCTATTTGCCCTCCTCACCCTTTCGTAGCCATTGTCATGTAAGAGGTTTGTCCATAGCTCATTCAGCTCTTCTGCACCTTTGGCTGTAGCAGAAATCAAAGGGAACTGAAGGGACTTAAGTGCCTGAGCAGCAATGAGAGGATAGGACTGTTAATGTTTTTCTAAGCAGGACCTGACATGAGCATCTGCAATCAGCAGTGTTCCCACTGCAGTGAGCTTTGTTTGACATTTTTTGTGAGTCATGACATGGGAGAAAAGATGTGCAATTCATAATCAACCTCTACAGCAACCTGTTCCCCCACCAGTGGTTGTTCAAACAATAAAAAAATCTACCAAAACCACCCACAAACACACCAGAAAAAAACCCCATCTTAAAAAGTGTTAATGTGTTATTGAAAAATGGTTGTGACCTAACTGTGCAACTGTTTTTCATAAACCACACTGCTGTTGCTCCTAATGTAATGTGCTTTTAAAATCAATTCTATTTAACCAGCAGTAGCAACCTTATGAAATCCAAATGGAACTTCATGAAGCATCATTTCAAATGGTTGTAGTGCATGCAGTGTTGCTGTCACTAATCTAGAAATTGAAGCCTGTGTACTTTCCAGTAGTAAACCATACAAAACTCTGGCCTTGAAAATAAAAGTGATACTTTCCTGTACCTAAGAGATGCACCTCAGCAACAGGACAGAACCTTCCTCCCAGAAACCTCTGGTTCATCTCATTTCAGCATTGCACCTCTGTAGCAGGAAGAGGGGGGGAAAACTGATCTGTTGAGCTGGGTATTGGGTGTTTCAGGCTGACATTTGTACCCAGTGCAAGTTTTGCTTGGAATCTAATGGGTAACAAGTCAGCATAAGTGGTTGTTAACTAATGCAGCATTATACCAAATGGACCCATTATGCTTCATTCTATTGCATGGAGTGCAAAATAAATTCTGGATGATGGGACATATTCTTGGGCAAAGAGGGAAAATTCAGGGAAGAAAAGCCTGTGTTAGCTGTCTTTGTTTATTTAATAGGGGATTATAAAAAAATTATTATCCCAGGCTAAGTTATAGTATCATATAACATAAAAATACACAAGTAACAGATCTAATTGTCAAAGCCAATTTTACACCTGGTAGTTAAAGATTAATACACTTCTAAGTCCCATAGTGGATTTCCCAAAGGCAAACAGAACAGTAAGAGGGAGAGAATCAGATGTCAGGTCAGTAAGTTTTTATTCCACATGGGCTAAACTTGTGAGTTTTGTCCTAGTGCCATAATTAACACAATGGTTGATGGCAGATGAGGAAATCTAGGGAGATGTAACTTGTCTCCTACGATATAAAGTAGCTAGCTAATGATGTTTGGCTCTGTGTAAAGAGCATTTTTAGGAAAGGGTAGGACCAAGTGCAGCTCCATAGGGATGACAAGACTGTGGGATGGCATGCAGTAAAACTAACAACAATACAAAAAGACTTGTGGAAAAGCAGGAGAGTGGAAGAGGCTAATCCATTAAAAGAAAAGGTGTTTGGTTTATTGGTTGTAAAAGCCAGAGAAATGTATCAAAGGCCTTTTCAGATAAATCCCTGATAAAGCAAGCATTGACCTGCTGGAGAGGAAAGCCTGATAAATGTCCCATGTCTCCTTGTGCACTGGACAGGACAAGAGATGACCAGTAAGCCCAGTACAGAGTGCAAACAGCAGTAACCTGGGACTCCAGCACAGACTGTTCCTAGTTCCCTTAGGAAATTCATAGATTTCAAAATCAACCTTTTTAATCTCTGATAGCAACTGACTCATGAGAGATTATAATTGTTGATTGCAGTGGTGTTACTCTAGTGGCAGAGAGAGAGCCTGGAGCCCTGAGTCACAACTTTTAAAATAGGCCCAGCCAAAAGCATTAGGAAAGCAGTGTGTCAAAGTCTCTTTCAGTCATTTGTGCTCTGGCTTACTGAAAACAAGCCTTTGTGCACCTAAAACTCACCAGTATTTCCATGTCACACACAATTGGGCTGAGCTGGAAGAGGTTGTCATTTAATTTGTCTTCACAGCCAGAGCTGGTTCCTGGAGCTTATGTGGCTGAATATTAATATCCATATGCCTAGTGTAAGCACAGGCATCTAACAAACAGCTTTGAATTACTAGTAATCTCTTGGTAAATACTGGATGCCTTTCCAAATGTTAATTCTATTGCCTAAGAAAAAGCATTGTGGTTTAGTGCAGGAGTTGCTAGGTGCAAATATGCCTGCTGCTGCTTATGAGCTGCTGTCCTGTCTGCTGGAGACAGTCAGCTCTGCAGGACACCACATCTGACAGCGTGAGGTGCTGTGCAAGAGGCTGGATGCAAAGACGGCCCCTGGCCGAGAAAGGCTGAGCTCTGGAGGCAGAGGGAGTTGAATCAAAGCTTTTGGAGATGCTTCTTTCTAGTTGCCCTTAGAAATGAGAGGACAGTTTCTCCAGTTCTTTAAGTTCTGCTGCTTGTCCTCAAGAATCAGCCCTTTGTCCCACAATACATGAGCCTATCAAAAGGAGAAGAGACATGATGGGGGAACAAGCAGACACTGCATTTTCTAAATGAGGTTCCCAGTGTTCAGTCTCTGTCTCTGGGCAGGAAACATTAATCTCTCACCTTCATCAGCTTGCACATTAGCTGAGAGGGTCCCTGACAGAGCACAGCCTGGCAGGAGCTTGCTGTTCCCAAGTAGGCAGAGAGCTGTGGCTTGGCAATGACAATTTGATTTTAATTTTTTTTTCAGTATTTTTTATGCAACTCTCCTTTCAATTTCACATGCAAACTGTACCTGCTAGGAAGGAAATGAAATGGCCTGTTGAGAGAATCAGAAAATGAAGGGCTATTTTAAATCACATTTAAAAATGTGATTGTCCCTGATAATTTTTTCTTATCTCTAGTCACCCATGACTCCAGGGTTATGCAGGAGTTTTCTCTGAGCCTGAAAATAGACTAGGACTGGTAATAGTAATTCTTTATTCTTTAAGGTTCATCTTTCTTCAAACTCCATTATGCACAAAGTGGGCATCTTGCATTACTTTACTGGGAAGGTGTGCCCTCCCTCTGCTTAAAGTAGCCTTTAGTAGACAAGCAGCAACAACTTGTGTCTTCTGTGACCTGTTTCTGTCTCAAGAGAGTAGGAGGCTACCTGAGGTGGCTACACGTTCATGCTGTGTTGCTCTGCACTCTTGGCTGTTGAGGAGAGACAGGGAAGAAAATGCTTTGTGTCCCTCCAGTTCCCAGGAGATGCAAAAAGGGAGGAAGAGCTGCTGCCTTCAGAAATACTCTGGGGATTGAGTCTGCATATAATTTACCCTTGTGCAGGAGGAGGCATATTTGTATTCCCTGATTCTTTGCATCATGCTTCAGCTCTGGCAGTCTGGACTATAGCTTTGATTAGCTTTTTGGTTTTTCTGGGCAGTGAGAGAGGACTGCTCTCCTGATTTAGCCACCTTAATGGTCTGCCTAAAAGTGGTAGGAAATCCTCTCCTCTTGCCTGGGTGCAAAGGGGAGAGGTAGAGGAGGAACCACCAGCCCAGGTAGTGCTTGTGCTCAGGGATTTTCTATTCAGGAGTCAAATAGCAGGTTTGCTGCTCTGCTCCTGGGTTCAGCTTTCACCCACACTTAGCAGCCTCTCCTTGGGGAGTCATGGCAACATCTAGAAATTCAAAGGTTAGCACAAAAATGCTCCACAATGACCTGTGCATCTTCAACAAGCATTTAAATGCCCAAGAAGCCAGTGGCTCTAGTCAGACCTGAGCTGCAGATTGAAGGCTTCACAATTTCTCCAGAGGCTGTCAAATCTCAATGAGAATATAACATTCAAAAGATTCAGTCATCACAGGCTGACTAGGAGAATAAAACCTGAAGGATATTCAGAAACAGGTGTAGCTCAGGGCACTGGATTTGTAATCATTTCTCTTGATGTTTGTCAGCTCACAGCATCATTTGTGGGTGGGAGAAGTCTTGCCTGCATGGCTTCTCACTCTGCCTAGGAGCATGTTGGAAAGCAATGCTGGAGAGAAGATGCTCTAAGGAGGGGGTGGAAGAGCCATACTGCAAACAATGCATTGCTGTAGTGGGGTAGATAGGTTTAACTCATTTTTTTTGAGCTTCTGTGTCACCAAGAAACTTGAGTCCTGTATTTATTGTTTGTATTACTGTAGCACCTAGAGCCCCCAAGTTGCTAGGGTTTGTAGAACACTTTGTAGGAGATGGCTACTACTCCCAGAATCACAGAATGTCAGTGATTGAAAGGAACCTCTGGAGATCATCTAGTCCAACTCCTATGCCTTTATAAGATGACAAAAAGAGTGGGAAAGGAAGAAAGGTGACCTGGCTGAGGTGCTATGGAGGCCAGTAGCAGAATGGAAAACAAAGTTCTAACTCTCTGAGGGGATACTTGTGCTGTCAAATGCTGAGGTCACAGCATTTCAAGAAGCTACAGCACCTTCAGCTCAGCTACAAGAAATGGCTTTCTGCTTACTTCTAACACTTCTTCAGCAGTGGTGTAAGCTTTTTTTTCACATGGCAATGGATTAAATCTATTAACATGACCTGGCTGTGAGGGCTGCTGGTATCTTCAGATGTGCTCACTTGGCTGTCTGTGATCATCTGGCCTCTTAAGTCTGAGCCCAATTCTGTGGCTGCTTTGCAAAATTTCCTTGTAATTTCAGTTTAACTGCAGACCAGCCACCTCTCTTCATTCTAGTTTTAATATGCTGGAACCCTGCCTGTTTCTCTGGTCAGAAAAAAAGATGAATTTATTGAACACAGTGTAGAAGAATGACTTCAGACCTAACACCTCTGTGTGAACTATGTACATATGCACTTCCTGGTAACGTGGACCACAATGACTTGCTGCTTCTCCCATCAGGTGCACTGGCATTGACTCTGTTGGGAGGTGGAATGGAACTTAAATGTATATTTTGATGCATTTTCTACAATTCCTCTGGAATTCTACAGGCACTTATTGTAATAATAGCTCTGTTTCTGGTGAAAAGTTTTTGATGTACTAAAACTGCAGCCTCTGCCTTTAAAAAGCAACACTTAAAACCCATGTAGTTTCTTTTTCTTACCTGAAGTTTCAGCACATCTATAGGAAATCTGAGCTGCAATTTCACTGATTTCCACCTTTAAAATATGTTTTAGAGGGAAATCAAACCTCAGCACATTCTGTAGTTGTTCAAAAGAGTGCAGAACTGGCAGTACTACAATTGGAATGTTATCTAAAAACCTGACAAGAATAGGAGTAATAGGTGCAAAGTCTTCCTATTTATTTAGCTTCAGCCACCACCAGTGCTGAATTTATCCTTGCAGCATCCTTATGCAATGCAGATAAAAAGCTTCACTCCTCTGTGATTTGGTAACTTGAGCCAAGGTCTTGCCCATGGTCACACCAGTGTCCTGCACAAAAGTGGAGGCACCATAAGATTCCTGGCAAAACCTGTAGACCTTTCAAATGAAAGTGGATGCTGGGCATCCTGGAACTGTCAGCTGTGTTATGGCTTTGCTCAGGTAACTGAGCTGGAATCTCCTCCCAGACTGGAGACCTCTCTGCCAAGGTAGCACCTTGACACTCTTGTGTGGGTCTCCAAACCAGCCACAGTCAGTGTGGTGAAATGCTGGAACCTCCAAGCCCTATTTCACATGGGGCAGCAGTTGACCCTTCTCTTAAAGCAAGAAGTTGAGTCCTTTGGCAGTTTAACCATTTTTTTTTTGCAGCCTAGACTAGAGAAATTTGAAAGGATCAATCCCAACATTACCCCATTTCTAACCAGCTTGTTGCCATAGTGACTTGGGGGATGCTATTAGCATCAGCATGGGAAACTGATGGAACTATGCAACTTGTTTTGCAGCTGGGTAATGTAAAAAGTGAATCCCACTTTGAGTTATGCTTGCAAGGTTGACATTCAAATCAGAGTCATTGTATGCTCAGGAAAATGACTGTAATTTCTCACACACTGTTTCACTTTAAGAGGAAGATGAGGGGTGTTACAGAGAAAGAAAAAGGAAAGAGGGGAAAAACAACCTGTCTGAGGCATTAAGATTAACATTAAAATGCAAAGGAGCCAAAAAAAAAATCCCAGATACTTTATTTAAATTAGAAAAAAGTAGAGAAGTAACCAACCCTGAAGCAGCCAGTGCTGGATGTGGACTCTGCCTCTTTTATTTTCATATGCTGAAGAGCTAGGATATTCCCAAGGACTTTCTTATGAGAAACATGGAAATGTGCAGAAAGTGGCTCCCATCCTTTATTGATATTTCCTTTTTACTACAAGGAGTTGAAATGTGTGTATTTTTGATCCTGAACGTTGTCATGGTTACAGGGCTACTTGGATGCTGCTTTTTGCACCCCACGAAGGCTGCTGAGCAGGGTGTGTGGCAGAGCAGCTACCAGTAGGTGCAGTCTGAGGCTGGAGATGATGGCGATCAACCTGATCACCCAGCCCACCCCGGGCTGGTAACAGCCAAATCTGGAGCAGGGATTCCTAGGGACAGATTTGAGTCCCAGAAAGAAGGATGGAAATTGTGTGATCTCACTCTTACAAATGCCTACCAGGTAATGCTAGTGAAATTTCTGCATACTCCCCGAGTATATCTAGCCTTGAATATTCCTGCATTAGCTAATTTTCCTCCTGGTGGTTTGATGAAGAGCTTGTTCCTGTGTAGTCCAAGACCAAGGGCTTTTTTTTTCAGCATAGACTTTATTTTATGCTATAGTCCAGAACATTGCATAAAACAAAGCTGCATGAAGGAGAAAATGCTGGTGCTGTTCTCCATAATGTCAGGTCTGCTTGTGCACTTCATGAAGAATCTCATGTCTGCCTGCAAGATCAAGTGTTGTAGAAGTGGTTGACTTTTTGCTGAAAAATGGCAAACATTTTTGGCTGGACAGACACACACACACTCTCCCTCTGACCCAGTGGCTTTTTTCAAGTTTTTAACCAGAGGGGTTTCATATTTCTAAACCTGTACAGTGGAAGCAGTAGGAAGGGGGTTTTTATTTATTTATCAAACACAGGCAGAAAATGCCAATTTTCGGAGAGTTTTTCAATGAAAGGTTGCAATTTTCTGTCAGAGGCATCTTTATTCTTTTATAAGCTACACAAAAATNCCCCCCCCAGTGCAAATGGAGTCTCATAGGATACTAAAACTAACTTTTTGTTACATGTCCTTGTGCAAATGAGCATCTGAAAGATTTTCTCTCCTTTTACTCTATGTAGACTTTTGAGTTGCCTGGATGCAGTTGTCTGAACCAAACCTGGGACACTATGGTCTGCAGGTGTGATGATGTGTTCTTCATAATCTAGGGCAGTAGAGGGAATATAAATGTGGAAAAAAAACCCCAAATGAACAAACCAGTATTTTCTGGAAGTTGTTAAAGTTTGGGGCAGTGAGGTCAGTCAGTGAACACATGCTAGTACACAAGTACTGTATCTCTACTCACCACCTGAACTAGGAAAACTGTGGGTGGAAATAGATGGCAACAATTGGGGTGTCCTGTTTTGATGGACTGGCTTAAGTATGACTGTGAGATGAACAGACAGCAGCAGTGCAATGGTTCAGCCTCCTACTCCTAACTCACCTTGCCTGAGTTGCTCTTGTTGCCCTGTCCTCATCCATCCAGCACTGTACCTGGTGCCCAGGTATGAAAGGGGTCTGATTTCCTCCTCACCTGTGTTGCTTTGATGTCGGACAATTGAATCTAATAATTGGGACAGTGATTTGTCACAGTCACTTAGATGAAAAATCCAAATCTGATTATGGTTAAAATAGTAGATGTCCTGAATTCCTGTCTGTAAGAGGCACTGGACACATGAACAATGCTTTGTGGGGCAATGAAAATGGCTTTGCCCTACTTTGTAACATTTTGGTGACTCCATTTGTAGCAGCAAGTGAAAGGATAAGCACTGTTTGCTTCCAGTGAGATCTTTACAGTCTGGTTGTTCCCATCACATCTGAGAAAAGCCAAATGGAAGGGTGGTTTTCTTCATCCCTATGTGCTGGGGGACCCTTGCAGTGACAGCAAGTTTTCATGTGGCCATTGAGGCTCCATTTCCATCCCTGCTGCTACCACAGCTTTGCAGCACAGCCTGATCTAGGGCCAACCACTCATCTCCCTGAGCTGTCATTGTACACCTCCCTGGCAAAAGGTGTTTTGCTGCAAAGGGTTGTTACCGGTGCAGGGATCAGTGAAGAGGGCAAGGGGATGTGAGTGATAGGTTGCCTTTGCAGATAATTGAAAGCATGTCAGAAATAGAAGCAGAATTTAAATGGAGAGTCTTTGTGATTCTTTTCCACCTGGTGAGCCTGGGAGTTACAGGAGCTGAGAATTAACAATTCTGATGAGAGACACTGCCAATTTGAATTCCTTATTTGGAGACCAGGGTAGGAGGGGTGTCCATTAGCCTGTCTCAGGGATTTCCTAAACCTGCTCCTGGATTGGCATTAAAGGAGCAAAGCAGCTGAAGAAGTGTGTTCAGAGTGCAAATACTGGTATATGCCACCCAAAAGACCTATTTTTTTTTTTCCCTCCAGCTGATTTTTTTATTGCAAAGTACTATGAGGCCAGCTTATGCTGCTCTGTGCATGGGGCTGCTGGTGAGACAGTAATGAGGACAACAGCAACTGCAAGCCACTTTCTTGGAAGGCTGTGGTTTGCACCAAGACCAGGATCTCTGTGATCACAGGGTGCATCTCCTTCTCCATGATGTTCACAAATTAACTGCCACAGGAGAAAAAAATAGATGCTGAACACTGTACTGCAAAGCATCAGCTTCAGAGATCTCTTGAGACTCCCATTTCCAACAGAAATCTTTTATAGTTACCTTAAAGGCCTTGTTGGAGGTAATAAGGTTATATACTCTAACTCATCAAGTCATTAAGGCATGTCCCCTTGCATTCCTTCAGGCTTAGCAAAGCAAGCTCCTGCCTGGGCTTCCCATCTCCCCGGGGCAGAAGTTGCTCTTTGTTTTCCCCTCCCTACCCATGACACTATCACCTTGCAGCCAGTGCAAGGTTCTCTGGGAAGATACTGGGGGAACCTTGCTGTAGAAGCTCAAAGCTTCTCCAGAATCATAGAATTCATTGGTTGGCCACCTTGTCTTATCATACATGCACACATGACTGTGCAAGGTATCTCTGGATCACTTCTAATGACTAGTGCATGGGGAAGAGTTCCACAGAAAGGGTTCATCTGTGCAGCCCTCAGCCCTGTTGCCTGACACTTTAAAAACTGCCTGGGGGATTTTTATGTGCAATTCCCATTAATTAAAATTAACAAAAACCAATGGGCATCTCAATTCCCTATGTGATTTTGAGAGCTAAAACAGCCTTCCCTGCCAGACAGGGAGGTCTATTCAGTATCAGTCTCTTGAGCTCAAATCTTCCCTTGGGTTTGCTTGCAAATTCCTTACAAGAGACTGAAGATTTCTCTGGAACATCCCCTGCTCCATTATAGTGCTGCAGTCACACAAAAAGAATATGAAGTGAGCTGATTATATTCCAGGAGCTATGAGAAACCACATGTCAGATCCAAAGTGAATTGACCTTTCCACTCCCAGGTGGACAGCTCTGACCTTTTGTGAAGCTGATGAGAAGTGTGGAAGAAATCATGATTAGGGAAAATCGTGCTTTATTAAGGTAGGCAAAGCACAAAGAACTCATCATCTAAAGATCTGCCTCTAGGTGGTGGGACATGAGAAAGAAAACTAAGATGTGCATCCATGTTGTGCTCTCATTATAACTCTAATGGGAACAGGATAGCAGAGCTAAGAGGACAACAGAGATGTGTGTTGGGGAATTATGTTTTGCTGTAGAGGATTTCTTGTGGTGACAGTTACAGCAACAGCAGACCAGGTTCCTAATGGTTCAAAGCCTCTTTATAATGGTGTTTTACAGAAGTGGTATTATTTGGCAGAGAAAGGTGGGAAGTCCTGATAACTGCAGTAACACCCAGTTGAGTTTGGTAGGTTTAGCATTGCTACAAGGTACCAAGGAGCTGTTAATGAATAGGGGTATTTGTGGGTTGGGGGGGAGCATCTGTTTTTGCCACAGTAACTGTGAGGTACAGACAGTCCCCTTTGCTGGTTTGGGGGAAGCAGGGGAGCAAGAAGGGTTTTTCTTGTACAGCAAACATAGCTTCAGAAAGTGAGGAGGCTGGTGGGAGGGGAGGAAGGGTGGGGAAAAAGCGAGCAAGCACATATTATATTCCAACTGTTTCCACGGTGACATTTCATAATCACAACTCTTGGGGGAAAAGGCTTCATTGCAGAAGCTGGAGGAGGCAGGATGGCTTTGTGGCTGCAGCTGGAGAGGGATAGCTCTCTCAGCACCTGTGGCTCACCATCCAGAGAACTTGGAAGCGAGGACCAGCTAAACTCGTGAGGCTATAGCACAAGACCAGAGCAAGGGGTTGAATTGCTATGCAATCACCAATGCTTCCCTTTTACTTCAAGGATGAACATTTATAAATAAATATATCAGCACACTAGATAGGAAGTCTAAGTATGTCCTGTTTCTTGGCAGGAATGAGGAAAAGAGAGATGCATATAGAAAAGAGTCCATAAGGCAGACACAGCAAAGCATAGTCAAATAGCCAAAAGCAGCCTCTAGTTAATGAATTAGGTCACCAGGTCTTTGCATTCCACATTGCCTCTCTCTTTACTCTCAGTCCTGGAGTTGCAGCATGCAAGCAAGCTCTGAGCAGATGGAATCCTGCCTCTTCATCACTAGGGCTTGTTGCACATTGCCCAGAAGAAACCAAGTGCTTTGCTAGCAGTGAGCCTCACAAATCAATCAGTGGCATATTATTCATTTTACAGAGCAGCACCATGTTCACATGAATCACTTCCAAATGTCTGTGGTTCCCTGTGTTGTTTTAGGCAGTGTACCACTTGCCATCATGCTGCTACAGATGGCAGTAATTCTTGGGGGCTTTACTATGAGATGTGGGCAGCAGAGGCAAGGGCTGTGACAAGTACACAATGCTTTCAGGCTTGGGGATTTTCCTTTAGTTCCTGCAGCACAGAGCTTCACTGTGGATTTCAGTCCCAGAACTCCTGCAGGTTCTGTGAGCTTAGGCAAATCACTTCCTCTGCCATTGTCTTGGATAGAATAGGTACACTTTTTCTTGTATTACTGACCACTGGTAGCTGGATGACTGAAGCTTTCTGTGGGCAAGGTTGGATGGTGATGCTTCTGCAGAGCTTAATAGCCTTAGGTTCCTTAAGTAACATGACTCAATGCAGCTGCCTTATAGTTCTGGTCTGAAGCAAGTATACTTAGATGTACATGATTTCTGAAGCAATTCCTGCCTTTTTATGTTCCTGAAAAAGAAATTTCATTCACTCTTTGTGTGACTGGTGCTGCAGAGCTTTGTGCTTTGTCTGTAGTACTGCACAGAGCTCACTAATGGCCTGTTCTCCTGAGTCTCTCTTGCTCTAATTGCTGGTGTTGTTACACCAGGTTGCAAACTTTATGTTGTGCCAGGTGACAGGGTATTTTGTGTGCTGTTCTTTCTGCCTGGATCTGTTGTTGGGAGTACAAAGGAAGTCTAGCTTTTTGTTTGTAACACAGCACTGATCTGTGCTTGTGATGTACAAAAAATCTTGGGCAAATATCTTGATAAGCACAAGGTCTCTAAATATGGGACACCTTCAGCAAGACACAGTGTAACAGGGCCTGTATCATCTTTCCTATCTCTCCTCACCAGCCTGGAGAACAGGATGATTCTTTAAAGACAACATTTGTTTCAGATTACATCCTTACCTCTCTATCGTTTCTCTAATGTCAAAAGGATGAAGAGCAGAAATTATAGATAACCCACAGATTCTAATCCACCTACTGAGCTCTATCTGCGGCCTTGCCCAAATAGAGCAGACTAATGACAACAGCTCAGTTGAAGATCTTACTACTGAGTGTATGTAACGTGCAGTTCCCCAGCACCAGCCTGTTGCTCAGAGGACAGCAGCTGCCAGCTGTGCCCCTTTCCCCCTCCAATGACACATCTGCAGAGCTGGCAGCAGTGTCCTCTGGCACATCACAGTGATTGGCCACACAACGAAGCCACAGAGGGCTTAGGTTCTCCAACAGGGAAGGAAAAAGCTGGGACATGCCACTGCTATGGACCTCTGCCACAGGTTTGTAGAAAATTACTTCGTGGAACTTAAAAAGTGTTTTGGGAGCTATGGGAGAGGATCAAAGACCACACCTGCTGGAGTGCCTTCAGGCCAGGCAGTACTTTGACTACTGGAGCTTCTCATTCCCTATTCATCTCTTCTTTCAGCTAAGTGGTGCCAGGTTTTTTGTTCTCCTCTTTCCAGCTCTAATGAATTAGTGTCCCATCCTGAAGCCTTTCTGTGTCCTTTCTGTGCTTTCTCCAAGAATGGGTGGGTATTGAATTTCCTAGTTATTCAGAAACTCTGAAAATCTCAGTTTATTCCTCATCTTAACTGAAAGCATTTTGCTTTCACATCTGTTAAGAGTTTTAACAACTTTTCATATAAAATTACATACTGGTATTTCATGTCACCAATGATTTTTTTCTTCTGAATATATTTTGAGGGAATTCAGGTTTTTTGTGTAGGGTCCACACGTGCAAATGAAGAATGTCTCCCTGTAGACTTTTCCTAGCTGTCTAGCTCAGACAGTTATTAGTCCTTGTGAAATCCAACCAACTTAATATGTAGAGAATGCTGATGTGAGATAGACCATGCTGAGACAGTCAGATAGGGTGGGATTTTGCATGATTGTGAGACTTGATCCAACACAGCAGTTCCTCTCTCTCTCTGGAATACAGTATAGGTAGCAATTAAGGCATGAGGAGAAGTGATGTCAATATCTGAATTGATTGCAGAAACTTGTGACAGAAAGACACTGATAATTCTGGTGATTCTTTAGCTTTTCTCTTTTGTGCATAGACTTCCCTCATTTCCAGCTGGAAGCAGGCAGCCTGTTACAGTAGGATGTGATGCAAAGACTGAAAATTGATACTTCTTTTCTTGACTGAGTTACTCCAGTTCAAAGCTTTGATTCCTTTGACTATCAGGCCAAGAGCAGCCACCCTAAAGCACATCCCACATGTTTGTTTATCTTGTGTGTTAGCAAAGCAGCCTGGGAAAGGCTGAGCCAGATGGTGATGATGGGATCTTTGCAAGGCTCTTTGAATAGCAGCAATTGCTGCTGCTTTTTGGGCTTTTTTTTCCTCCTAAATCAGCATCCTTTTATCTTCCTCATTTCACGTTTGTTTTCTGTGCATCTTGGGTTTGATGCCAGGGATTAAAACTGAGGGTTGATTCATGTATCAATATTACACTGCACAATCACCTCAATCATTATTTGGCTTCATCTAAAGCATACACAAAGTTTTGAGAACTTTGAGTGAAAGAAAACTTCGTTACCTATACAAACACCTGACTGAACTATTGATAAGCAGGCTGCATCCCCTGTGCCTGGCTTTTCACAGTAAATAATCCCCTTACCACATATATTCAATATTTTTTTGTTAACACTTGTAATTGATTTGTTTTTCCATTCAATGAGAAAATAGCACAATGACATGATCTGTGACAGTAATCTGAGGGGGTATTAGATGTATTTCTGCTTCCTCTGGCGAGGTTTAGAGAAACATAAGGTGCTTTAATAACAAACAGGGATCCACCCACAACTCTGATTTATGTTTATGACTCAGCAAAGAGCGTAAACTGAGACTAGGGCACAGAGCGTTTCTATAAGTAGTTCTAAATCAGCCATTCATGAGGAAAAGAAATTAGTACTAACAGCCTTCCCTCTGAGGAAGAGAGCATTTTAGGGGTTGTAAATGGCAGTGTCTTTCTTCAGGGGAGTCAGTAAAGGGGTCAGAGATCTGTAGTGTTTCCATGAGTGTTCATGCAGATGCTAGCCTAGCACAAGACTGTTTACATCATCATCTATCCGAACTGTCTTTAGCTGGGCATGTCAAGCCCATTGGATGAAGGCAAACCCATCACCAACAGGCCAGCTGCATGCTGGGACAAACAACTCTAGAAAATAAAACTGCAGGTCTGAATTTGTAGTGTGTGATGCTTGTTTTTGACTGGGTCTGAGTGCACTGGTTATGTCTCCATCTGTCTGTCTTGGGTGACAGTGAAGCCCAGCTCATGGGAGCCCGTGGTTCTCACCAGACTGATAGAACCCCGTGGGCACTCCCAGACAAAGGATGGCATCCATCTACCAGCTGCTGCTCATGAATTTTCAGCTGAAGGGTGTACAGTGTTTTCAGTGCCACTCTGATTGACAGGTTTATCTTCCAGTCCATTTACTTACTTAATTATCCCACAGTGACTACAAAGTCATTTCTTATAAATATGGTAATAAGCCAATCAGGATGACAACAGAGCACATTCTAGTACAGTTTGTGGGAGAAATGAGGTTCCCCAGTTTCAGTTTGCACCAGGCTTCCCCCATCAGCAGGCAGTAAATTAAGAAACTGTATCTGGTGACCTCAAAACATCAGCCCACAGATGTTTGGCATCAGCCAGGAGCTGCTTCGTACTATCCTCGTTTCAGGAGTTGTCCCTGTCCCACATCTTCATATTTTAGCAAACACTGGAAAAGGATGAAGCTCATGTTTTCTTTAACTTTTCTGAGTTGTTTTCTGAGTTATCAAAGCTTTTTATCTGACAACTCCAGCTGTTGTGTAAAGGAGAGAGGGGCCATGGACTCCTCAGGCCTGACTCATTTTGGGGGGAGATTTTTTCCTCCTGTTTCCAAACACAGAAGAGGCTATTTTTGCAAAGGAGATTATACCAAAAATTGTTTGGTGAGTGCAGTTTGTAGATGCTGGTTTTCAGTGGTGTAAATAACACCTTCCAGGTTTAAAAGATTGAAGCAAGTGTCTGATGTGGAATAAATTCTGTAGAGATGTGGAGCAATGACCATGAAGAGCCTGAAGTGCCCCTGTTTCTACTTCAGTGGGAAATTTCTGTGTATGGATGAGTGAAGGGCTAAGGGCTTGGTTCCCTGTCCCTGCAGGTCTGAAATCCCTCTGCAGGCTAAAACACGATGAGAGTGCAAGGGGCTGCAGGAGCTGCTCCTGCCCCTCCACAGCAGCTCCATGTGCCAGCAAACACCCTTGAGCTCTTCCCACCTCCTCCTGCCTGGGTGATCGTGGCAGAGTGCGTGTGCAAGCGCAGCACACGTAGAGCACATGCACGCTGTCTGAACCGTGTCTATCAGTGTCATTTTCGTGTGGGTGGCACCAGTGACTGTGCATATGTTTGCTGGGTGGAGGTGTGCCCAGGGCTATCTGCACACACACTTCCTGGTACCTTGGTGCTGTGAATGGAAGGAGCTGTCTCCCCCTTGCTCCTTTCTGATCGCATCCAAATTTCCCTCAGGTTGAATCCCTGGAGACTGTTCTCTCAGCACCTGCACTATGCTCTTTTCTTGAGATGCACATTATCTGAAATAACAAAATTGAGGTGAACAAGGCAGGGAGAGAAATGCATGTGACTCCATTAGCATTCATTTATGCCAAGGCTCTGCACAACCCATATGAGAGTCTGTGTTGTTTGGAGTTTATTTAAATTAATCACTGCAATTACATTTTGCTCTTTATCAAAAGCCTCCTATAGGGATTGTCCAGCTAGAAAACAAAAGAAATTTCAATAATAGTAGTATTTCAATAGCCTTTTAAAAGACATTGGGGAGCATCATGTAAAAGACAGTGGGCACTGAGGGAAATAATTCCACTAGGAGTTCGGATGGATGCAGAGTTCCGTTGATTTCCTCATTTTTTTAGTGCTAGAGGCTTCTGCATGTGAATGAGTCCTTTGTTTTTCCAAGGCTTCTGGTACAGAAATATATCTGCTGCAACAACTGCTTATTTCCTACCCTGGAAACAAAAGCTCTGATAGTGAAGGCAGACCATTCTGCTCTTTTGGACAACTTCATGTCATGCAAAGCAGAGTGAAAAGGAAGGTGGCAGACAGCCACCTCAGAGACAAAGTTCTCTGGTGTACAAAACCTTGGAGCAGAAATGGGTGAGAACCTTTGTTCAGTACAGCATGGTCAGCTTCAGGCAGAGCAGGACTTTTTCTCATGTCTGGCAAACATCTTAAATGAACCAGCTACACACTTCTAAAATTCTTTTATAGTATTTCTTACCTTAAGTTGAACAGCCTTTTTTTTCTTGGACGTGTGTTTACCTAATTCTTTACACTCAATTGCATGGATTAATCCCACAAGACCGTGTTGGATGTTTTCTGCTAACACCAGGTACTTGCCTGTCCCACCTGTGGTCTTAAGAGCCCTTTGAGACAAAACACAGGTCTTGAAAAGTCCACTCTCTGGTAGTTTTACTTGCCTCTGATTAAGATGGTGCTGTGCAATATAATTATATGCTGTATTGAATTATTTTCTTTGTTTTCTGAAATCTGAAGGAGGAATAAGCTCCTTCAATTGTTTGTAGGAATTTAGATAATTCAGTTGGAATTAGAATATTGACAATTCAATTCTTTTTCAGAAGGCTGGGTATTGATCTGTCTTTCTGTTGTGACCAGTCTTGTGATTTCAAAGATTTCATCAATTTCCCAAGATTTGGCTTGGTGTTTAGCCAATGTTCAGAAGCTATAGTGCTTTGATGTTGATTTAAAGAACCTTCAGAGCAGCTAGAGTTAATTTCTAACATCCTTGTGCTAAAAAACTCTGAATAAAATGCTGTTATCTATAGGGAAAAAGGAAATGAATACCTTCTTAAAATAATGATCTTATTACTACTTATCTTGTTACACTGTGGTGAGGTTCTCCTTGTTAAACCACCTGCACTTTGAGAGGTTTATAGACAAAAGCAGCATTATTAATTAATGTGACTGTGCAAGCTTTCTGTGAGCTATTACAATATTTTATTGTTATGGCTACTATTATTATTGTCAGATAGGCTGTTTGGGAGCTTTGAAAACGTGCTAGCATCTTTCTGTTGCACTGGTTATCCTTTAGTGCCTTTCTTCAGATTATAAATGCAGCTGTTTCTATTAAATTCTGGATGGAAAGCAAGAGCCCATAAAACCTATCAGCAGGTTATTTTAGCCTCAAATCAGTATTGCTTAAATTATACAGGGAGCAAAATGGAAGGCTGGTGAAGGTGCTACCTCTCAACAACAGATGTGAATTTGTTATGTTGAACATGATTCTGGGGTGCCTGTCACCCAGGCAGTGAGACAGGGTAAGAGCATACTTTAGCTGCCTGTAACTGACTCACGAGTGTCCAAACAATTGCTGTAAGGAACCTGCAGATTCTGGCACTGAGAGTCATTGCCCTGGTCAAGGGCAACTTGAGGTGAAAAAACCCCAACATTCCAGAAGGAAGATGTAATTCTTCTGGGCTCTGTCTCTGCAGTGTAACTCTACATACTGTCCTCCTAAGAGGCCACAAAGTTGAGAGCATCAGTCTAATGTGAGGCATTAGAGTACAGTTCTGAGACCCTATACATACTCTGGCATTTATGTGGGAGTTTAAGCATTTGATCATCCCAGAAGTCACAGTGAAATACATAAAATGGTTTAGGAAGAGGTTAAGGATCCCAAGCTCTTATTTGCAGGGATGAAATAAAAGCCTGCACAAGGACCATGGTCTATTCACATTTACTCAGACTGTGCCCATAGCCACATAAGAGATATTTTCCAGTAGTTGTCATGTTCAGCTGTGGAGATAGTGCATGACCATGTATGATGCTGCTCTACTCCTGGGCTTTGCTGCAGCTGACAGAAAGGCTGTATTAGGAAACAAACCTGTAGTAAGTCTCTTGTAAAAGAAGTAGAGGACCTGCCAACAAAAAGATTGCCTTTGTTTTAAAGACTATTCAGTTCTTAAAAGGCTTGAGGCTATAAAGGATAGTGTTGTCCCTACACCATAAATTTAAGTCGTGCCTGGGCCCTGTGGCCAACAAGGAATATCTCCGTGCTACAGCAGATTTTGTAAGCTTTGGTCACATCCTACTTTGGTTGTCCCACTCTCCAGTGTTATCATCTGTCCAGCTGCTTCTTATGTGGGAGAAATTCCCAGCCTTTGAACACTGGTCACCACTCTTTGCTCTTCCAATCTAACCATGTGCTTTGGGAGGTGGGAAGCGAGGACCACGGCAAGGCACTCTACATCAAACCAGGACATGGGGCATCTGGATTCTATGTCTAACTCTGCCTCAAAAATCCATTTTTTCTTTGTTTCCTCTCTGATTCCTTGTGTGTATTAAGGCTGCAAACATTAACGGCAGAATCTCTGTGCTTGGATGTGGGTGTTCAAGTTCTGGTTCAAGATGCTCCAAGTTTGGTTTAGAACCTTGTGTTTCAGAGAGAAATGGGTGGATTTTCTCTCCTTTCAGAGGAGGCTAGGGCTCTATGTTTGCAGCAGTTCTTTCTCAAATATTTCTAAATACCAAGTTGTGCATAGAAGTTGTTTTTTCATTGCTACTTTTATTGATTTTTTTTTTTTTCCACACCCTTTTGTTTTTGAGCAAAGCTGCTTATGGTCAAATAAGCTCCAGCCTCACTGGAACTGCCACAAAACAGCTCCTGCAGTGAGCCGGGCTAAAATAGCCCTAATTTCAGAATGGTGCTGGTGAGCACAGATGCCTCCACATCAAGCGCAGGAGTGAAAAGAACCATAGGTTCAAGGTGGGCAGGAAAAATCAACAACAAGGGTGATAGTAGGGGGGTTCCTTTTCTCATCCTTCAGGATCTCTCGTCTGTTGCTCTGAAATCCTTCCCTCCACCGCACATTTGCAGGATATGATACATTTTATCATCCTAATGAGCCAGGCTGTAGACACTGATCTGTTCAACTCCTGAACCCAGGGGTGAGATCCTAGGTTGGGAAGTGGTGGATCAGAGGCAGAGATGTTTAAACCCTTTCTCTAGAGGAGTTTGCCACCTACTGATTTACAGGTTCCTTCTAGCTTCTGCCAAGAGAAGTTGAGGGGGAAAGCAAGGAATCTAGCGTAGGTGGGAATTGCCCTTAGAGCCTTGAGCCAGTACCCCCGGGGAGGGGAGGGGAAAGATGATAGCCGAGAAAGGGTGGGCTGCTGTACCCAGCTGGTGAGCTCCAACTGGGAGAAGGGGAATGAGCTGGGTGGCAGCGCCTTGGTGTGTGTGTGTGCGTGTGTAGTGTGTGGCGGGGGAGGGATGTGGCTGAGGAGCAGGTTCTCTCTCTCTCTCTCTCTCTCCCCCCTTCTCCCTGCCGGGGCTCAGTTCCTGGCGGTGCCAGGCGGTGCCTGAGCGCTGGGATCCGAGGTACGCGCAGCCCCTGACGGCGCAGCGGAGAGGAGGCGAGAGAGGAGGCTGAGGAGAGCAGAGCGGGGAACTAACCAAACCTTATGCTCGGAGCTGGGTTTCTTTTTCGCCAATGCAAAAGGGAATATGCAGCACATTTTTGCCTTCTTCTGCACCAGTTTCCTAGGGGCGGTGTTAGGGGCTAATTTCCCCAACAACATCCAGATAGGTGAGTGCAGGGCTGGCGGGGGTGGGGGGGTCCTCTGAGGGGGATGTGCCCCGGCAAGTGGGTTGTAGTGGAGAAAGGGTTTTGGGGGAAAACTGACCCATTCGTTTGCTCGGAAAAGCAAAACGTGTGTGTCTGTGTGAGAGCGAGGGGGTGAACCGCGAGGACTGGATTTGTGCTTTGGTACCAGCTTCGCCAGAGCAGAGATATACGAATTTGGCTCTGGGGGGAGGGGAAGATTGGGAATAAATGCTTACACACACACCAACACAGAGGGAGAAAAGTGCTTCTGAAATGGAGGAAGCACAAAAAAAAATCCGTTTCTTGCTCTGAGAAATGCCTGGGCTGCCATTGTACGTTGCTGCATTTGGAAAATCAGCAGTTGCATGATACATTTTTGTGAGGATGCTCTAATCTGTAGGTAACTGGGACAAGAGGTAACAAACAGGCGCTCTCTGTTGTTGTTGCTAAAGAATAAGGGCAGAGCTATTGGAGGAAGATTTTGCATTGAAGTCTCTTTTCATTTCATGCTACTTGCTTCCCCTGCGCGCCAGCAGCGCCTGTTTGATTCCTTTCTCCCTTCCTGTAACTTCTCAGAGCTCCTCTGTCTCCCTCTCTCCCTCCCCAGGTTTATTCTTACTCTCCCATTGATCTTTATTGATGATGGTTTGTAACCTAGACCCAAATTCTCTTCCTTTCCATGCCGGTTTCCTTTGCCGCCTCCATTCTCTTTACAATGCCAATCAATTGCTAATCCACCAAGTTCAGGCAACTCCTGCCTGAGTCCAGCTGCACAATCGGTGCTTTTATTGCTGTTGATGCTGCATCCTTGCCTCCCTCCCTTCCTGCCTCTCCTTTACCCCAGATTTGTGCAACATCACAGATTTTTATTTTTTTTCCCTTTCAACAAACATACAATAGCTTAACTCGGCTACTATCATATCATTTCTCTGACACCCATGATTAGGCTGGGGGCGAGATAGTCATGCACAAATAGCCCTTTACACACGGCGAGGAGATGCCCTCTGTACCAAAGATGTGCAAAGTGCCGTTAATAGCAGGTCCTTCCACATTTGTTCCTTTCTCAATCCGTCTGCCCGGGAGGGGTTGACATTGATACTTTCTGCTTCTTTAATTCTATCTTGTTGCTAAGTGAGTTGTTTCCCTACTCATAAAACGCCAATAACAGTGCTCCCTTTAAATGTGTATGGATTACAAGATAGTCTGAATTTTACAGCATCTTTCTGGAGGCTGGGAAGGGATCTGCCGCAAGCCACGTTTCCTGCTGGGGGAGGAGCAGGAAACTTTTCCTAGGGCCAGGTTATCCCAGCACTTTGTTCCAGGTCCATGGGGGGAGAAAAGCTCCGAGTCTGGGTCCAGTCTGGTCCCAGATTCTATCCTATTTATATCACCCTGGGGTTCTGGGCTTGTCTGTGTCTGCTCAGATCAAACCCTTTAAGGGTCAAGCTTTTGGTTTCCGGCTTTGAGTTTGGCCACTGTTACTTGTTATATTTAGGGATTTTCCATGCAGCAAACTTCCAGTAGCAGCAGCTGTTAGGTCAAGGGTCTCATGTCGCTCTGGCTCTTGTTGCCCTGTCCCCATCCATCCAGCACTGTACCTGCAGGGCCAGGCTCAGCCAGCTTGCCCCATACCCCGGAGTCCCACAGAGTAGGGAAACCCTTTCTGGAGCAAACCCCTTCTTCTTAGTCAGCAGGATTTGAACTGAGCCTAACTGCAAGTGAGAGGAAGAGGAAGACTCTCATTCCTCCTTTATAAAGGCAGCACTTACGTTTTTCTTCCTTGAAGTTATGGGGGATGAGGAGGTTGGTTCATCTCAACCCTGCAGGCTGCTGGGCCCAGGGGTGCATCAAGGCTCATATATGTGATCCAGACATTACACAATGTATGGGCTGGAAAGGTTTTCTGTTCCCTGTCCAGAGTGGGCATGAAACCCTCCAGGTCCTGTGTACTGGAGGGTTTTGGAGTGTGGAGGAAGGTCCTGCACTGGGGAGCTGTAGCTTCTGCTCACAGGAATATTTTGGACTGAAGTGGTTGCTAATACAGGTGTGCTTAAGTCTTTTCTTCTTGTTGTTGCTCTGTTTTTCTCCCCAGGGGGGTTATTTCCTAATCAACAGTCCCAAGAACATGCGGCTTTTAGGTTTGCCTTGTCTCAGCTCACCGAACCCCCTAAGCTCCTTCCCCAGATCGACATTGTGAACATTAGTGACAGCTTTGAAATGACATACACCTGTAAGTAACAGTATTTGCTGTGCTTTCTCTAATTTGCTTTCTTTATTCCTGAATGGGAAGGTTTTTGTGGCTGAAATAAGAGACATCTTGCTCCAAACCTGCAACTCACCTTTAGGATCCATGCAAGAAAGCCCCAAACACATGGGCTCACATGATTTCTTAATCGTTTTGGTTTGTGCTAAGACATAGAGGTGAGGTAGTGCTGCAGTTATTCAGTGTCTTACATTTTCTCTGGCATCACTTCGAAATCCCAACAATTCATTTCCTCTTGTTTCTCTAACCTCTGTTTGATGCATTATGTTGAGGTTTGATTCCTGTATTTTCCATACCTGGGGTGTACAACAGAGACATCCCTTTCCGCCCACAGAGAGCACAGAAGTTGCTGTTTAGTGTGAACAACTTCTTCAGCCCCAGTTTAGCCATCTGTCCTTTTAATTTAAGAAAGACTTAGCAGAAAATAAATGCAAGTGGAGTCCAGGTCTGCAATAAAGGACATGCCTAGTAATGACAGAGGTAAGAAAGTTCTAGTTTCAAGAACCAGCAAAATCATTGGCTCTAAAAACAAGCATTAAAGACTGAATTTGCACCTCAGAGTTGATCCTAGGATGTATCTGCACCCTGTTAAAGCACAGCACATGAGTTGGGAATAGAAAAAAAAATGGCATGTCAGGTAATGCCAGGATTAGCAGAAATAAATGCCAGGAGAGAACCAGAGGAAAACAAACCTCATAACACAGTCCTGTGATTGCATTAGGGGCTAGTGCAGGATCTGCTTCCCTTGGAGTGAGTGGTGCTCACACCATCGGGATGTGACAAAGAATTTCTCAGGTCGACCTGGTGTCAGACTCTGTTTTCACCCTCCAAGCCTCTGCTTGTGTGTGTGAGGACTGTCAAGAGGGACTGGAGGAACCCTTCTCTTTGTAGAGCTCGTTGGATTATTGTTGGCTTGTGTCCATAGTATCCTTTTGATTCACCGAAACATCCTCTCTGCAGTTTAGTCATGTGGAGAGTGGGGTAGAAGTAGACACAAACTGTTCTCTCTGCTAAGATATACACAGAAGGGAAAAATGCTTTCCTGCAAAAAGACACAAGAATGTACAGGAGGAGAATTAATAAGGCTTTTAGAAGGGGGAGAAAAAAAAAATTGTGATTTTTAAATATTTTTTTTCTGTTGGAAGGTTTGCAATTACAAGACTGCAGGAATTTCCTGGCTAGTGTGACATAGGAGAGAGAAGTAACACTGTGAGCACACTTTCACTGGAGTGCCTAATGACACATCTAAAGATTTTCTATTTTCCTTAATGTCCCTTTACTAGCCAGCTACAACATTCCCATCAAGGAAGAGCAACTATTTCAGCTTAATCCAGTGGCACTTCCTTGGTAGGAGAATGAGACAAATAGAAGAAAAAAAGACAGACCATGTATTTATCAAAGGAAAGCATCACCCACCTGGGGCAGAGTTGCTGACTGTGGCTAGGGATGAGCTATTTCAGTGCTGGTAGCAGGAAGAAAGCAGAAACTGCAAGAATATCACTAGAATAAATTCTCCATCTGCATGTAGTTTTCCCTCCCTCCCTTCTCTACGTCTGCCAGTAATGGCTTTGTTTATAACATTAATGTTGATAGCAAAACCACGATACTAGTTATGCTTCAGAAGTGTCATTAGTACCATGGAGGCAGAGGTGGTCTCACAAAAGCTGAATGGAAGCGAGACAACCTCCCAAAGGATGTTATATTTGAGCTCTATGTAGGGCACATTGTCCTAGATCAGACCAGCAGAGCACTCCACACAGTCCAACTTCACTTGTCCTCATTTTTTTTTCCTTATAATTAAAAACTTCCTAAGTTCTTCCAGACTATGGAAGACAGCATTTGTTTTGTAAGCACAAAAGAAGGTGTTATTCCATGTACCCTAGGGAAAGAAAAAACCTGACCCAAAAAACCCAGGCTGTTAAGAGACCTGGTTTTAGTACTGTAGGGCTGGAGTGAAACTTTTGCCATAAATTATCTGTTTCCTTGTCTTCCAGCAAATTTCTTTCTGGGTTGTCAAGACTAGATACTAGTGGAAAGATCTGTTTATTTACAGAGAATAAAAACCCTGCCCACACAGTGGTCCTTATCTTCTGAGAAAAGACTGGCCATGCTACCAGTTAGATGTTCCACTTTTGTTCCCATGGAGATAGAGAACACAGCATTTCCTTGTCATTGGTATTTTCTGTTTCTCTGATGATTATGTCAAAGATGTTTGAACTATGTAAACCTGGTGCTGTCCCTATCAGGGTCTCCAATAGGACATCTGAGGAAGACTAGTAGGTCCCAGCTCCGTGGCAAGTCCTGCCTTGTGCTAGGATCTGGCTTCGTATGCTAAAAGTAGTCTTTATGACAAGTGCCTGAAGCAGCAATGTTCAAAATACAGAATAAATATATTAAGAAACAGTGGTGATGGCAGAAATAAAAAGCCTTGTTGGGCAGCTTGCGTGGCAATGCTGAAAAGGCAGGATGAGCTGCAGCAAAATGACAGCACCCTGTCGAAGGAGATCATACACAAACTGTATCTCATCATCGATACCAGCCACTGCCTACCTCTGCCTGACATGCACCTGCTTATCAGTTAGGATGAGCAACCTTTGGTGTCACGATGGGTGAATTTCCAGTAGGAGATAGGACAACGATAGGGAGCCATTAATGATGTGTTAGTGAGGACTGTAAATTGGTAACAGAAATACCCATGAAGGTGACCAATCTGTAAAATATCAGGAGGCTGCTGTTGTTGCTGGGCTGTCACTGTGATAGCCCTGCAATAACTTTCACTTTTCTTATGCTTCCAGTTGTGGACCTTTTATCGTTCCACAGTGACTGTGAATCCCTCTGTGTCGGTCAGCATCCGTCTGTGGTCCTGTGGTCCCTCTGCAGAACACATCTGTAGATTAGGATTGTAAGCAAACCATAATCATTAAGAAAGCAAAACTAAGTAGTAGGTACGACGTGTAGTAACCCTGTATTTCATGTGTGGTTGATGCTAATGTTGTTGCGTCACTGAAATATCTTCCTGAATCCATTCCATCCCACAGAATAGAAGGTAGTGAACAGGCTCTGCTGTCAGGGCTCTTAACTGAAGGTTGGAAGACTTTATATTTTTGTGCCATTTCTTCGAAGGCCAAGGCAGTTTTTTAGGGGGGAGGTGAATTTAGAGTCCTTCCTTCAGCAAGGGTGTGTAGTAGTGCCAGGTGACTATAACGGGTAAGATGATGCTGTGGTGTCGCTGAAAGGTTTGCCTCGAGATGTAGCAGAGCAAAACCCTTCTGATCAGTTTTATAGACATGTTTGCAGGTTCTGTCTTCAGCCATGTTTGGAAAAGAGCTTTACAGTCTCAGTGCAGTCACTAGCAAACTCTACCTTGCTCATTTTGCCTTGAGTGCTGAGTGCCTGCTCTCAGGGCAGACATAACACAGCATGGTTGATGCTGAAGGTCAGAGCTGAGGTGTGGGAAGAGGGGTGCTCTGCGCCAGATGCAAGGACACAGGAGGTCTGAAGCTTAGGCGAAAGCTGCAAATTCCTATCCCTTGGAAGTCTGCAGTGGACATGAGCACCAAATCTTGTTGGCAGCAAAGAGATGAGAGGTTACCTGCTTGAGACAACCAGTGCTGGGAATAGTTTTCTCTTATTCTTCATCTCAGCCTTCATTCATGCTCATGAAATGAACATCCCCATCCTGTACTCCATCCCCATCCAGCTCCCTGGGGAATACAAGTTGTTTCAGCCACAGCTCCACAGCTTTATTTAATTTGTGGTGCAGAGGCTCCTGCTCTCAGTCTCTGGCCAGAGTGCCCGGGTGAGCCCAGAAGTGTCAGGCAGATGGTAGTGGTTGCACTCACTGTGTGGTAAAGATGATGGCTCAGGGACAGACTTCCCTAGCAGTGACCTAGGGGATGTGCCCTGTTGAGTGGTACTCACAGGAGGTGAGTCACCAGCTTAGTAAATCTGCCTCTGCAAAACTCAGGCATCTTTGCAGGGATGACCAGCAACTAAAAACCCCTTTGTTCAGCTCTGAGACCTGGAGCTTTGCTGATGCAGCCGTTGGCTTTTGCACGCTTAGTTGTTGGACTATTGAGAGGGGACATTCAGGAGCTGCACACCTGAAACAGAGGTCTGCATAGGACAGCAGCAGGATTTTGCAGCTGCAAGAAAACTTGTAGAGGCTGAAAACCAATGGATTATTTATCCCTCTCCTTCTGTGTATGCACAGCTACAGTTACTGTGGGGTCCTCAGCCTGAGTGTGGGCTGTGAGTGATGCTAGAGTATCAACAGTTGAATCTGTTCTGCATATTAGAAAATGAACATGTAGTTTGGAGTGTTCCTATTTTATGACAGCCTCCAAGCACCAATTAGAGAGGGATTTGTAGCGATCCCTCTGTGCTTATGTTCTTATCAATAGCAGCAAAGCTTAGATCCAGATCAGCTACAAAATGAAGCATTTCTTTTTCTTCTTTTTCTTGGATACCTACATATACAGATAGAGGATTTCTGCAGACTGCTTTTTATCTCGTAAATTACCTCTCAGAGACAGGAAGGAATAGGCAAACATTTGGATGTTGTTAAATGAGGATCTAGATTTGACTTAATTAAACAATTATTGCATGTTGAATTTAAAGGAAGCTTCTTTGTTGGCAAATATATGATGGTCGCTATTTCTTGGAAAGGTGTTGCCGTAATTATTGCAGCAGCAATCAATTAAAATATAATTTTAATGATTAAACTTCCAAAGTCTAAATAAGCCATGTAATAGTATGCAATTGTTGTCATGTTAGTAGACTTATTTTTATTTTTGTGTTGTCAGAAATCTCATGTAAATGCTTTGAGATTTTTTTTTTGCTTCCCAGTAGAGCTCAGGATGTTAGCTATGACTATTTAATGTGAGCTAAGCCAACAGAAACATGGATTTAATGATTAGATGCAGTCTGATTAATACAACATGGGTACTACAAGGAAATACATCTCCTTAGATTTTGTAACAGGGAAAGAAGTGATGCAGGCAGACGACTCACAGAACATCGATTCACGTTAGATCAAATTGAGGTTAAGGATGCTCCATTTCTGGCAGGGATGGGCTGTAGCTTTCGAGTAAATGCATGTCTTAGTGAGATGCCAACACTGTACACAGTCAGGTCCAGCTCAAGGGAGGGTGCTGATGGATGAAACCCTGCCAAACAGGAGGGAGTGGGTGCTAGTGGTGACACCAGCCTCCTGTGTCCAAGGTCTCTGCAGGGAGTCTGGGGTGGGTGCTGGGGGCTTGGCAGTCACAGCTGCTGCTGAAGAATGTGGAAGTGTGTCCCATATGCCATCCCCAAGAAGGGAAAGGATATAAAACAAGAGTGCTGAGCCATTTCCTCAGCTAGAGCTGCCAGGACAGGGCAGATTGTCTGTCTGCCTTCACGGATCTGGGCACAGAGAGTCTTGGGTGAACATGGGCCAATATCATCAGCAGGGACACTGATGGGGCTCCGCTGTCTTCTGGCAAAGGCAGCACTGCCGAGAGGCTGGCAGCACACCTCAGGTGTTAGGAATGGGTTTCCCCTGGTCCTGTGTGTCCATTTCTCCCCAAAGGTCATGAGGCACTTAATTCTTTACATGACTGTTTTTATGTATTTATTTTTTGATCCTGGGCTGAGGGAGTGGTGCCCAGGGATAAAAGCCGGAATGATGCAATTAGGAAAAATCAGAGGAGGAATAAGGGGAATTTCACACCTGCAAATAACCTGCTCATCTGGAAAGAAACCCAAATACTCATTGGTGACAAGCAAAAAGAGAGTGAAGAGGCAAAATTTGGGCTTTTCAGTAGCCAGAGAAAGGATTTGAGAAACAGTGAGAGCAGCAGAGGCTGGACCTGTCCATTGTGTGACAGTCACACTTTTCACTCAGCTTATCCTTTCTTCTCTAAAAATAAAGCTTTTTCAAGTGAGAGGGATCCTACTAAGCCAGAGACACACGGGCTTTATATTTTTTTGGGCATATTAGCAAGGTGAGAGTGCAAATCTTCACGTGGCAGTGAGGAAGGCAGCGTGGGGAAGCGTGCTGTTCCTTGCCAAAACTCTGGTGGGAATTTTATATATATATGTTTACATTTCCCTTAATAGGGTTAGGGCCCCAAAGGAAACAGCTCTCTGCCAGTACAAATGGAAGCAGCCCCAGTCAACTTCAGTAACACGTGGAGCTCAGAGCAAACACAAAATCAACACACTCCTTAAAGAGGCAATAAGTCAGGGAGACTTTAATGTTTTGCAGATCCAAATTCTCTGGGGTGCAGTGTTAAAACAAGTCTGAGGGCAAAGATGCATTTATTTCGACTGCAGTCCTTTAAAAGAGAGATGGGATTTTACTTCTCTGCATTTGGTTGTGTAGGACTGAAACAGGGTAACATTTTTCCTAGGAAAAGTACCATCTGATAGAGCATGGGATGTCCTTTGGGAGGTCACAGGGACTCCTGAGGAAGTGAGGTCTTACACAAGATGCAGGACAATGGACAAACTGAGCCATTAGCAATCCAGCATCATCCCATGAAAAAAAACCCCCAACCATTTTGAAATAATATGGAATAATTAGAATGATAACAGCATGCTCTGCAGCAGAAGCTGTTCCCTGCTCACCTGCTGAACTGATGGTTCATTAGCTTACACAGTAACAAGTCTCTAGCTGATTCTCTCATGCTGCCCTTTAGCAGCCAGACCCACTTCTTCCCTCTGGGGCATTCTTAAAAAAACCCACCACAACACAAAAATGCAAGAAAACCCAACAACTCTCAGCAATGTAGATCCTTTTTATTAATGTATATCAGGTTTTTTCCTTACTCTCTCCAACTATACCCTTGCTAGCCCTCGTCCAGGGTTGCAGTCCAGAAGACGACATGCTTATGCGCAGCAGGACTGACTGGTCCCTTGAGGACGTAGCAGTTAGAAGCAAGGAAGAGGCTAGAAACAGCTACAAATTGCCATATTTTGGCTCTTCCAGAGGGTTGTCTCATTCTTTGATTTTATTTGGTTTTGGTAACATGGAGGAGTGCAAAAGAAAATGATGTCTAAATTGGGATGTGACATACAACTGATGGCAGGATTCTTGTGTGGATATAGCACGTCTGCATCTCTCTATGCACTACAGGAGTCTTGGCTTTGATTAAGTAAGCAAGGTCCTGTAACTGTGCTAACAGAGATGATGTGGGAGGGAGATGAATGGTTGAGGGCTGGAGGGTCAGAGGAGAGATACAGAAGCCACTGTAGATAATCTGGATGCAACACAGAAGGATCTCACAGGAAAGGGAGGGCTATTTCTCACCCTCCTTGCTAGCAGTAAACTTCCATGAGCAAAAGACATGAGTAACTACACTGATTCAGATGTGGTTTTTTCTCCCACTGGCCTGACAATATCCCCTGAGTGCCCCAAGCCTTGTTAGCTTTCCTTCCATGTATCACCCACACCCTGTTCAGTGCCACCCATGAGGAAGAGGATGGTGTTGCTATTCTGACAGGTGAGAGCAGAAAATTTGCCAACAAGCATAGGAGCTTGTGGGGAGAGCATGGGCAAGAGAAGTCTGATATAGAGGGCACAGGGATGGAGGATGGAGAAATGGTGGGTCAGGAGCAGCACTTGGAGACCCAGTATGAGAAAGAGGAAAGGCAACAACTCTAGGAGGACTGTGGGCCCACAGCTAAGCAAGGGGAGGTTTTGTTTTCCAAGGGCTCTGTCTCCTCCTGCCCAAATAGGAGCCGGAGCCTGCTGGTGTCTCCCATCTGGCCAACACCATACCTCAGCTCGTTCCTGGCTTCCCTGTTCCCTGCTGCAACTGCTACAGAGCCAAACCTTGGTGCTTAGTGTAGGGAATCCCCAGCATGGGATGGTTATTGCAAACTGCCAGTGTGTTTAATGCAGTCTGCAGGCCTCTTGATGCTGTGACAGCCCCAACATGCCACTGTGCTTTCCCTTCAGTCAGCTTTGTGCACCAGGACATCTTCTATCCTTATTGCATGACAAGCATGTGCCATTTCTATACAGCTTATTGCAGGATGCACACGAGCAAGTGGCCATGTGTTGGCCCTGAGATGGGACCATTTGGCCAGGAAAAAGAGGGACAACAAATGCTGAGATGTAGACTACAGCGGAGTGAAAGTCAGCTGGAAAAGGAGGACTTTGTTGGAACATACATGGCAGGGGAGGCTTGGGGGTGCCCATCTGATTGGTGTCTAGCAGGGACTCAGATCAGTGGGGAAATGGGAGCACGTCTGGGCCACCAGCAGCATCTGTGAAGGGCTGGAGCAGCCAGCAGAGCTGCAGCAGAGAAAGAGGTCCGGCCTGCAGGGAGTTCAGGAGAAATGTCTTTGTGCAGAAGGTGATTAATGACTTTAATGAACTACCAAAGGAAGTAATAGAAAGCCAAACCACATATGGCTGCAGTGGGGGAAGGGGCTGAGGGGAAGTTTATTTTGCAGGCAAGGACGAGGAAGCGAGCTGTGGCACAGCCTGTGCAGCACTGCCATTTCCAGTTCACTGTCCCAGAAAAAATGTTGGGCACAGCAGCTGCCCCTAGTTCATCCTGAGCAAAGGCAGAACTCAGTGCATTTCACAGATTTAATCAGAATTAATTCAGTCTTCCAGCCTGTCCTGTTCTAATTCTGGGGTCTTTTCTGCTCAGCTAGTTAGGGCTGTGCCAATCAAAGCTCAGTCTGCAGCTTCGAGGTGTGGGGATGGGAATCTTGAGTCCTCGTGATTTTCTCTTGTGGGGGCAGGAAGGGAGAGGCTTTGGGGAGAGCAGAGCCTCACTGGAAGCTGAGACTTGGATTAGCCTAGGCTGATGGGGATATTAAGAGTCATTACTTGTTTGTGAACCCACGAGAAATGTGTGGATAAAGTCAGGCAGATTTCTAACATCAAGTCATCTACATCGTAACATCCTCCACCTTGGCAGCCTCCTGTGCCAGGCTCAGCAGAGACCTCAGAGGGAGCAGATGCCATCACCTCCCCTGAACCTGTAGAGCCTCACACACTCCCAGGCCTTGCAGGAGGTTGCCCTATCACAGTCACCCACAGACTAGAAAACCAGTTCTTCATTTTCCCAGACATGCCCATGAACCAAGCCTAAGCCTGACCCAGGGTGCTTATGCCATGTCACTACCCACGTGCCTTAGCAATGCCTTTAAGCAGCAGGTCCTAAGTCCCTAAAGCACAAAGAAGGGAATTTGTCCTCTACAACTTTTCTCAGTAAGGATTAGTTGCCCTCATCAAGGTTATCTCTGTAACCAGGAGAGAGCTCTCCAGTGAGCAATCCTTCTGAACTGTTCCAAACACCTAGATGAAAACGTATGTTCATGGCATAAAACCTGTTTTTCTCAGATACATCTTCTGTATTTTGGTACACTACCAGAGTGGCCCCTCAAAGGCAGCAGACTGCCATTGCCTTCAAATGTGCTCTCCTCCTCTTGGCTTCTTCTGTTTATCACTTTTCATGGGCTTGCTGCTGGCAGTAGTGCTTGCAGTGCTGTAACAATAATGCCTGGGTTTGCCTTTGCTGTCATCAAGCAGACCTTTCTCCATCTTTTGTTCATATGCTCCTGGCTGATACTGCCTTTCCCTAGGAGTAGGCTCCAAGGGATCATAGAATTGGCATCATTAAAGGAGGAATGCCTTCAGTTGCTGACTACACTTAGCTACAGATAACTACAGTTGAAATGCTACAGCATTTTCAAAACGGCACCCAGGGATTTAACTGAGCAAACCCCACTAGCTCTAATGGGAAGAGCACAGTGAAGCACTGCATGGCACTGTTACAATCTTGTGAGCATTTTGGAGGGGAAAAAAAGTTTTTTGGCCCTCTCCCCAAAAAAAGTGATTTCTAAAGTAGCATCCTGTGGCAGCTGAGCCAAATCAGACCCAAACCCCTGGATAAAATCACATCTGAAGATCCTGGGGATGCTCTGAATCCCACCCTGCTCTGGTCTTGAGTTCTGATTGCCATTTGAAGCAGTCTCAGAGGAGTGTGATAGTAATGTGTGTTCAGGGTTTCTGTTTCAAGCCTGTCTTGGGAAGGAAAGTAAAAGTCTGAATCCAAACTAGCAACTTGAGCAGAATAATTTTAAAAACAAAAGGGGGGGAAAAATATAAATCATCCTCCTTAGCTCCCAGAGCTGTGCAGTGAAATCTAGAATGGTGCCATGGAGGCTGGGGGTGGAGGGAATCAGAGTCAAGCTGACAGGTACAACAGCATCATCTGGTGGGACTGCAGAAGCCTTTGGCAGAGGTGAGTTAGTCTCAGTGCTGTCTGGGAGGGCTGCAGCCAGAGGAATGAGAAGTGTTGCTGCAGGACTACGGGTGCTTATGCTATAGGATGGTTCATGTCCAGAGCTGAAAGAGGTGCAGCTTGTAGACATGAGGTTTGCAGTGGTTTCCTAGATGTTCTCATCTGCAGCCAACACAGCAAATTATTCACTTTAACAACAGCAAATTTACATTAAAAATAAGGCTTCCTCAAAAAGAAATTGCACTTGAGTCTCCCTTTAGCCACAGGAGAGCAGCAAGCAGACAGGTTCAGGAGGCTGCCTTCCCATCCTTCACTGTCTGCAGGTTCTGTGGTTTTGGCGTTGTGAAAATGGGAAGCAGCTGCAAGCCCTTTGGATCACAAATGGAACTGGGAGTTTGCTACCTCTGCTAACAACTCATTTATTATCAGGGAGTAGACAGTTTCCTCTGTACCAGCGTGATCTATCATTTCTTAAAGATGCTGTGTGAGATTGAAAGTATTTCCTCTAAGAGTTGGCACCTGGAAGCCAGTAGCAAGTCCACCTTTGGGAATAAATCCCATTCCTACTGAGATTTTTTTTCCCAGCTTCAGTTGGAGCTGTTCGCGGTTACCACTGCCCAGGGCAGGCAGGGAGAGGGTTGTGTAGCAGGTGCACTCTTTCCTGTGAAAAGTTGAAGAGCATCCCTAAAATATTCCTTAAGAGAAATGAGGGCACTTAGCTTCTCTTTGTGTCCAAAAACACTGCTGAAGGAAGGGTTAAGCTCTTCCAGCCCCCTGGAATGTAACCCACATACGCAGCTCCAGGCAGGTCAGGTGCCACACACAACATCCCACCCCCAATCGGCACCGGCTGCTGCCTGCCCTGGATTTCACACCGTTTCAGCACACAGTTGCTTCCTCTGCCACATCAGCCTGTTTGCTTCCCCAAGTTGTGGGGTCACCCAGTGGGAAAGAGGCTGTGGGGTCACACTGCAGCCCTAAACATGTCCCTGCAGTCAAAGCAGCTCTGCTAAGTGATGCATCCCTGACATTTTGCCTGCTGCACCTGGTGAAGGTCCAGGCAAAGGTTTCCTGGGGTCTACTGTGCAGATGTAGAATGGTCTGATGTAGACACTCTAAATCCAAGCCTCCTTTTCTGTAGAGAGCAGTGAGGTGGTGAAAGCCCATGTGAATTATGCTCCTTACAGCAACTGTGCGCTCATACCGATGTTTTTGGCTGCTATCATCTTCTGGCTGCTTAAAATCCCAAGCTCCCAAAGTGCTTCACAGGAATTTTGTTGTCAGAGTCAGCAGGAGAGGTGGTAACTGGTGGGTGTGGGATGCCCCCAAGGGATGGGGCACAGTGACCCTCTGCAGCTATTTTTCTCAGTTTTCATGCTTAGTTGGTTGATGTGCTTTAACCTTTCTTCCTTCAATTTACACTCATGAATTATTCTAAGCAAAGCCAGCATTTGTCTTAATTTGGGGGGGTTTTAAAACATCTTTTCAGTGTGAAGGGAAGTACTTGGTTCTGCACTATTGGTTCACTTGGTCCAAAGGCATTTGAGGTGATTTTGTAGTCTGTGATCCTGTAGCTGCTCTCTTCACCTTTCCTGCAGATTTTGCCCAGCAACACTATGCTCCACCCTGATTTTTGCTAGTTGTTCCCTTCCCTGCAGCAGGATTTTCCTTTTGGCTACTGTGCTCCTGTAACTGTTGCAAGCCTCATGCTTAAGATGTTGTGACCATCTCATGGCTGTCATGATTTCTGCTGTTCACCTGTTGCATCTCCCTCTTGTCATGAGTTTAGTAAGCTTTCACAGCAGTGTTTTACTATTATATTTGCTTGTTTACTGAATATTTGGGGTCTTGATTGTTAACTTAGGTCTGTAAGTATCAAAAATCCAATCTTTAAATGCGTTTCAGTGTTTACTGATTCTGCCAGGAGCATCAGTACCTAGATGTGATATAGCATGTTCCTAAGTGATGTTAAATATCTTGGTGGGTCTGTTTTGAGCGTAGCACCAATAGGATTAATGGATTTTTATTTGTATTTTATCTGAATCTTTTTCAGGTTTTTTTGATGAAGGAATAAGGCAAAAGAAGGATTATAGCTCTCTTTTTTCTTTTTTTTTTTCTTTTCTGGAAGATGTGTATTTCTGCTCTCCAGTCCTGTGGTGATACTGCTTTCTGCTGCAGAACAGGCTCTAACAGCAACTAAATCAGTATTGTTTCTGTGGTCCATTTTCCTTCTGCCTATACATGGATGAGCTGAGGGTGCTCAACCCATCTCTGACCACTTCTGGCTCTGCTACATTTTGGGTGGAAAGGGGAAAGGATGCTGTTGAGTGATCTCAGCCTGGCTGTGTTGTGGTGGAGTGCACAGAGCTTGTGTTGTTACGCTCAGTTCCCCTCTCTGGCTTGGTTTAGCAGGCTGCTGTGGGATCCCTCGGGTGGGAGCTGGTCCCTTCCCCCAGATCCTCGTCTCTTACAGAGAGAGATCTTGCCTTGGGATCGTGCATCAGCCTTGCACCCTGTTTTCTGGTTTGTCAGAGGAATGTTCTGCAGCATCAAATGTCTGAGGAGCTCCAACGGCTTCTTTGTGACATTTCTTTTCTCAAGAATTGAAAGGGAAGAAATGTACAAGGAGATACACTAAGACATCATTGGTTTGAAAACAAAGTCTTGTCTTGAAAAGGATTTCATGAGAAAAAAGCTAAACAAAAACCAAAAAAGAACTGAGTTTTAGGCAAGTTGTAGAATCAGGGGCAGCTGATAAACAGGAGCTGAAGGCTTGTGACAAGTGCATTAGAGAGCCTCTAACATGTTCCTTAAACCAGCATCGGTTGCAGTTTGGTCTCATCCACAGACAGCAGCTAACCTATGCAGTGAAATGCCTCCTCTGATCCTGCATCCCATGCTCTAGCTGCAGGGCTGTGTAATTAGTGAAGGCACCAGCATGAAAAAGGACAAAGTCTGAGATCCTGAAGTGCAGCACCTGATGCCCTGGGCTGTGTAGGCTTTTATCCAAGGAATGAAAGACTGATCCCTTTTTAGATGTACCCTAAAATTAACAGAGACTTTGACTTCAAGCCTCAAATGACCTACCTGTGCCTTTGAGACCTTGACTGTGTCAGGAACTTTTCCTTCTCTTGTGTGTGAGACTGTGTGAAGAGTGGCTTCAGGGAGAAGTCACATCTTCAGGGTTCTGTGGATACTGTCCCATCCTAGTGTCTAGTTTAGTTGGGATTTTTTCAATGAGACTGGGTGGGGGAGCAGGAAGGGCTGGTGCTTATGAAGCACCACCAAGGACATCCTGGCAATGTCTGGAGCCTCCTCTGATTCAGCAGTGCCCATTTACCTAGAAAGGGCTGGGTGCTCAGAAACAGGGATGTGCTTTCTGTGACTACCAACATTGATGAACAAAGGGAGAGTCATGAGTAAGCACTTGCCTGTAGGAGAGGACACAGCTTTGTATTTCTGTCCAGTCACACGTTGTACTCATTTTCTTGCTTAGACTGATGTTTACTTGCTGTTCCTGATGAATCTGATTTCCCTTTAGGAGGCTACATAGATCCCTGGCAAACAGAGACAACTGTCTGGTGGGTACCCAGAGCTCTGCTGTGTCTGCTGGCACATGAGCAACAGGGTATGAAGTCTGGGAAGTGATGGGGAACTACTCCTTTTCTCCTGGAAGTGCCAGGCAGCATATGGGTAAAGGCCATGTAGATGCTTTGAGTGGGTGAACAGAGACTTCCTCTGCATGCAGGATCCTCAGCAACATTTTTCCCCAAGCAAACTTTGCCACGGAGCCGCCCAGTGAATTAGAAGTGACAAGGGGCCATGCTGAGTGGCTGCAGTCCACAGCATTCTCCATCTGCTCTCCTATTGGTGTTATGACAGCAGGAAAATGTCCTTTGTGTTGGCAGTGTAGGCTCATTCATCTCTGCTCCCCAAGTGGCAACACAATGATTCACCTGCTCATCTCTGTCTTCCTCTTCCTGCCCAGGCATGGCTCTGCGGTCCAGCCCATATGGCTGACACCCTTCACACCATGCTGCCTTGCCAGAGATGGGACAAGCAGAATGCTGGGGACAAACACTGACATGACTAAGCCACTTGGGAAGAGGAGGGGCTGAACCAGCTCTCCTTCTCCCCTGCTGCCTGCAGGGAAACGTTTCTCCCCTGATGGGAGACATTTGCAGAGAGGCATTTAAAGTCCTACCCCTTGCACAGTGGAGGACAGCTTCTCTTGATTTCACTTTTGTGTAACACCAGGCAGCCTCATGGTGGGTGAAACTTTTCCATTCAGCTCAGCCAATGTGCCCTTAATTTTCCTTTTTGGTCTTCAAGGCCTGAAGAAAGATTATTGATAGCTCTCAACTGAGTGAAACCTTTCTTTTGTAGGCAAACTTCCTTACGGAGAAAAATAAAAAGGTTAAAGGCTGTGGATCCTCTGGCTTGTCTGAGCCAAATCTGTCACCCCTCTAGAATTAGATCTTCATTAGATAAAAAGCTAGTGGACAAGTGGCTTGCTCTCTCCATGTGTCTTGCAAGCTTCCATACCATGTAAGGAAGGCTTTTTGGGGCACTTCCCTCCTGCAATTACCTGAAGTGTTTAACTGGTTGTGACTGGAAACCCACCAGGCCTTTGGAGATTTTGAGCAGACCATGAACCATCTTTAGCCTAGACAGAGTCAAGGAGATCTCTTCATGCCCACATTAAAGAAACCAAAAAACAATTAATTTTGACTTCTTTCAAGTTAGGACCTTCCATAACCAAAAGACTAGATACAGCCCAATACAGGTTTCCCAGCAGATCCAAGATATGCTGGAGACATTGCAGCTAAGGAAAGATGTATGTTCTGCTTTGCTTTCCCTGCTGTGATGTAGTAGCAGTGATTGTGTTTTTCAATCTGAGCTTGGCAGAGAAAAGCATAAACTGTCTTATTACTGCAAGAATGATAATTATTGTTAAGACTTTCTGTGGTTTTATCAAAGTATGAAGTGAATTCTAGAATGGCTGGAAATAAATGCTTTCTCCCAGGATGTCCCTAGGTTGGCCCCTGGCACATGCAGCCATGCTTCCCACAGTGACTCCCTTCTGAATTGCAGTCAATTACAAAAATAACCAGGGGGCAGTCAGATGCTCTGAAAAGTCAATATACCTCATATGATGTCCTCAGCATCCCTGTATGGGAAAGCTGCCACTTACTGCCTATAAAACTTTTTATTTCCTGAGGATATTAGAGGTTGCTGTCTAGTGGGGGCATTAGCCTTATTTAAATGCCCAAAATATTTATTGAGGACATGCTTCCTCTATATTCTCTCATGATAGGATGCCCCAAATCCAGTGACACTAATTAGCTACTTAAACTTTTTTTCTCTTTTTTTCCCCCAGCTATGACCAAATCTCTCTGGATTTAGCAGCACAGCAAAGATTTAACAGAAAGTTTAAATGGGAAAAGCATTTGAGAAAAGAAATGGTAGGATAAGATTCTGTGCCTGTTAACTGATGGCATTTATAAATTATAGCTGAGAGATGTCATATCAGTAGAAATGGAAAACAGCTTAGTGGATTATAAAAATACCCTCCATAAACCATTTTAATGCCTATTTTTTAAAATCTCTTATGGTAGGTGTCATAGAAATGAATTCTAGCAGAAAGGATAAAATTTTTCCCTCAGTAAACTGGCTAACTGGTGATTAGAAGCTGTCAGGGAGAACAAACTCTTGGTTAGGCTGAGGTGCTGAAGTTTGGCTGAAGACAGCAGTCTCCCATTGGTGGGGAGGTGAATTCACTTGGGGGTGAAGCAGATCCAAACCTACAGGGTGAGTATTATTGCAGCAAAATATCCTCCCACCCTTATGAAGCTTCTCTCAGCCAGGAGGAGAGGAAGGCTGAGGAGTGGTGGGGGCAGGGGTTATGGCAGGAGATGTTTTGGGGTAGCATGTGAAGGGAAATCACAGAGGGACAGAAGCCCAGGAGGGAAGAGCTGGGGTTGCTGGATGTGAGATAGGTCAATGCAAAAAGATGCATGTGGATGGAGCCATATGGTGGTGATGGATATGCAGATGCATTCTGGTGTCTACCAGGCTGAAGTGACTTTGGTTCCACTACTTCCATGAGTACTAAGCATATTTAAAATTAAACTTGTAATAAAGAGAGAAAAAGGGAGCTGCAGCTCTGGTTTGCCCTGTGAAAACGGGGATTTTACTTGCCTAGTGGCCAGTGTTTGTTGATACATGCCTTTTCAGAGGGGTTGCTACTCCAGGTTTCCTTGCTCACTTCTCTGCCTCCCCTGGGCTCCTTCTGTCCCCTCCTGTGCCTCATTTTGAAAAGCACAGCCAGGGCTCAATTCTGGGTTGAGATATTTCAGGATGCAGTGTTTGCAGTACGTTTCCAAGCTGCTTGCGTAGGAAAGGGTAAATGACCTAGCTCTCCCTCTCCTCTCACTGCACAGTTCCTGGGATGCATTCAAAGGCACCTATTCTCTCCTACCTTTGAAGGCTTTGTGTCAGTTCTCCCTATAGATCTTTCTACCTTAGGCCTCTTTTGTGTACTACCCAGATGATTTTTTTCCCAGAAGAAGAAATCTGCATGTGGGATAGAAATGGTGTTAACTTGCTCAATGTGACTTCACAGCAGAAGTATGTTTGCAGTGTGTGGTTGGGTCTCTGTCAGCTATTTCCACAGGGATGTGAAATTTGGTGGATGGTCTCCAGCTGAGCACCTTGTAGCACCAGTGTAGGAAAGGCAATTTACCAAACTAAATTGCACAATATAGGACTTGGAGCAGCCTAATTCTGGGTCCTCTTCTCTATACGAGACTTCATAGTGAAATGAGTTAAAGGGACAAGTAACATACTTCACACTGAAATCTTATGAAAAAATGTCATGCAGAATAAGCCCAGGGCAACCTGCACCCCAGTTCCCCAAGCTCCAGGGGGGTTGGGAGTGTTTTCAGTCACAGAGAGATGAGCTGTTTTGCTTCTAAACTTTTTGTGTTCTCTTATATAAATCAACCAAGGACTGAGTATAAAAGGAACTGGACAAAAAAATGGGATTTTTCTGACCCCTTTCCTTTCTTTCCAACCACCTTTTCCCTGTAGATGGCACAAGTGTGAGCCTTTTCATCTGTCCATGTTGCACCAAAGACACTCAGAAGGGAAGAGATCTTAAGGACACTTGATTTGCATGTAGGTGAAGGAAGAAAAGATGGAATAAGTCTTCTGATTACAGAGCTTTCTTATTTAAAACCAGAGGTGATATTCAGAAACAATACTGAAGTAGTGGCTCTTAATGTTATTGTTAATGTTATTAAAACATCACAATATTTGGGATTTTTTCTAGCAACCTTTTTATTGCAGTCAGGTTACATTCTAGGAAGACCATTTTCATTTTTACAGAGAGTTTCCAGCCCAACTCTCTGGGAGTCATGAGTAGGCTGTGCCCTAAACCTTTACAAACCAGACAACAAATAAGTAGATTATGCAATTTATTAGCACTGCTAAGGAAATCAGATGTTTCTCAGAAATCAGAGCCGCTGTTTTTGTCAGGTAGCAGTGCTGTGTCCATGTGATACCTCAACAGAGCAGCTCAGAGCAAAGGAGAAGCAGCTGCTGATTAGGCTTTCAGAGCCCCTTTTGGCTTGTCATCATCCAGCAATAGTGACAAACACCCACAATCTCTTTACTTCCAAGCTAATACACTGAATGCTCACTACTGCAGACATTCTCTACTTACCATCACATTTTTGTCAGAGGCAAGTACACGCTGTGGGTTGCAAAGTAATTGTTTGCATATAGCCATGGTTGCCTACCAAGCCAAATGAGAATCCCTTTGCTACCTATTTATGGGGAAGGATTCCAAAATGATCCTCTGGGCTATCCATTTTGGAGGACTGGAAAAAGAAAACAAAAGCTATGTTGTCTGGAATTTGGGTAGCAGCTTTTTTGTTGGGGGTTTGGTTTGGTTTGGGTGGTGGTGTTTTTTTCCTGCTGGGTGCCTGCTGTTCCCACAAGAGGCATGGCACCAGGTTTTACCCCATATACACTGTACCTTAACATGCAGTGATATTGCAGGAGGTTCTCCAGTGGAATGGAGGGGACAGGAACAGGCAGAGAGCTGGCTCATCAGGAGACTTCAGTGAAATGGCAGCATGGGAGCTGAGCTCCCACTGGATGCAATATTCCTTTGTATTGATGAATCTGATCCTCACTCCTTTGTCATAACCAGACACAGGGATTATTGCTGTTATTATTCAAGCTTGTATTACCTGTTACAAACATCTGAAACAAAAGTGGGGGAAATTAAATGGTGAAACTACATGGCTGGTGGCAGAGAAACTAATTTCCTTTGGTTTTGGACGTTTCATTTGAACACTGTCTTAGGCTCTCCCACAGGGTAGCTCCATCATGTGAAATTCCCAAGGGATCTGACAAGTTAAATGCATAGTTTATCTGCTAATTAGGTGGCAGCTGGCTGATTGTATTTCTTGCTGGTGGGAGAAAGCTTTTGGGTGGAAAATAGAAAAGTCTCACTTAAGTAAGGGAGGAGATTTTGCAGATGTAAGGGCAAATGTTAATCTGTCTCTTCCAAGCAAACTAGAACAGAATATGGATGGTTACTTTTGCTGAAGATCTTTCAAAAGCATCATTGCACCCTGCCATGTGGGAAGAGCTTTCCTTGAGTTCACCAGTACAAGCAGGAAAACTGAAAGGAAATGTAGTAATAATAAGGGATGCTAGCATGTACTGAGGTCCCAACAGATGAGTTACATGCAGAGTATGATCAGTGGAGGGAAAAACCTGAGGAGTTTGTGTGATGTCAATTAGTTGTGAGCCCTGACCTTCATCCCACTTCAGTCCTGAGACAGACATAGGTCAGTGCATCTTTACTTTAATCTACAGCTTCACTGCTATCATCACTAGCAAACTTAAAGCCACTGTACATTTGGGTCCTTGTATTCACTGTCTTTTCTTGTCTGTGTATTATTCTAGCATGGGATTTGTCCATTTCTGCAGAAATCTCTCTCTGGGTTGCACTAGGCTCCTATGTAGGCACCTCTGCTGTGATGACTCCACAAGCACACAGGCACTGGGTACAGCAATGGCACACACTTGCTTGTCAGTGGAACATGCACATGTACTTGTTCCACAGATGTCCAAGATCTGTTAATGCACCTAAAGGCTGAGCAGCACCATGTGCTGCCATTCAAGCCCTGAGCATCTTTTTGCACGTGCTGGTGCAGTTCAGTGTGATCTTGCAGTACTGACTCCAAAGGAAGGACAAAAGCAGGTAATCAGGAAAGGAGAACGTTCTCCTTGTTGAGGCTTCCAGTCTAGTGGCCTCCAGTTTGATTTATGCTTTAGTGGTTTGGGTTTTCTTTTTAATGGACAGCCTTCTGTCTGTCTCCCACTCAGAAACGTGTTCTCCATAAGTGCTCCAGCAGAAATGATGTCTGCTGGATTCTGCAGACAGCCTGGGAAGAGAAAAAAGACAAAAAAAAAAGCAAAGCTCTCAGAAGCATGATCCAGATCCTATTCCTCCCTCTCCCCACACACTTATCACTGTATCTTCTCCCAGTGGAGCAATGCTGAAGCCTAAGACATCATTTTAAATGTCAGTCATTTAACTACTAGTTATTTTAGCAAATAAGAGTGGGACTGTCTCCCTGGGGCTGGCTGAAAATTGTTAAAGGAGGAGAAAAAATAAAGAGAAGAAAAAAGGGGAGAGAAAAAAGAATAGAAAGGACAAAGGGAAGCACCAGGCAGAAAGGCTCATGATGCCAGTATCTGAGAGAGACAGAGTCAGAGGAAGGTCTCCCAGTAACATGAATAGGCTGTTTCCCACCGAGGGGCTTAGGAGACAATAATAAGCCCTTTGTGATGTACCTAAATTACCCAGTTTCACCCTCAGGGCTGTCTTCTCACTTAGATTTCTGATTCCCCTGCTGGTTTTGGTAGCAGTTCTGCCACTGTCTGTACTTTGCTAGTCCAATGTCAGCTCCTTGGTTTGGAAGGAGGCAGCAGGGGTAAAGGGAACCATTCCCCAAGATGGAGGGATGCTCCTGTGTTTGGGAAATGGTAAAAGAGCTGCTATTTAATCCTTTGAGGATGAGAGGGATCCTCTTTTCTTTTGACTCATATCTTGTTCCACACCCTCTTCACCTTTTGTGCTGTTCCCAAGTCCAGTTAACCCTTGGTGGAACAGAAATGGAAACTATATTTACTTATTGCCTGAAACAATTGGGAGGTTTTCTGTTAGAGAATCACTTTAGCTCCATGTGTTGGCAGTGCAAGTTTTCTTTATGTGTATATAACATTTGGGGTGTATTGCTATGCTGTCATCTGGTTGTTCTCAGGAGTTGTTTGTTACATTCCCTGAGCCTCTGGTTCTTCTGGCATGGAGGGCTAAGTGAGTGTTAAATCTGGAGTCTGTCCATGCACGACTTTGAAATTCACTTTGGAGAACATTTGAGAAAGGAAAAAGCAATTCTCAAGTCAGTAGAGCAGTGTTGGTGCTGGCAGGGAATCCCTCCCAGAAAGCCTTGTTCTTCATCCAGAATTAATCAGAATAGTCCTTTGAAAAGTGTGTATCAAATGTGGGTCTCCTCAGTTACATCAGCTAATAGTCAGACCCAGAGCTTTTAAGGGCATTGCTCCAAGTAACCAGGAGCAGAAATAGTCCCTTACCCAGGGATCCCAAGCCTGATGGCAGGCAATCATCAGGAATGGTGTGTTTTTCTGAATATGGAAATATGAATATGGAAATCCTACTGGGAGGGAATCAACAAAAAAAAAAAACCCAAACCACCCCCACCCTACAACCCACCCCCTGTTCACTGGAAAATAATAACTACATCATAATCTTTTGGATATCTCTAGTGATTATAGTTCTATTTTTAAAGGCACAGCAGAATCATAACTGTATAGAAGATGAAGCTAATGTCTGCATGACTAGTCCATTTCCAATGATAACCTGTCTCCTGTTAACATCTCATCTGCTTGGCATTCTTCACAGGGATGAGGGAGGGCAGGAAAAGTGAGTTTGTGCACAAAGCCCATGTAATATCCATTAGAAAAAACAATGTCTGATGAGGATGAAGAGCTTAATCATCATTTCAACCAAGCACAAAAGAAGGAAACGAAACTTTTTGTAGAAGCTGGAGGCTTTTTTTAAGAAATGAGTCAAAGCAGACTCACTGCTTTGTCTGGGTCAAGGCTGTTCTGTGTAGATGAGAGCAAATTACTGCAACAAGAAGATATTTCACATCATTGTCCATCAGGGCTTGGGTTTTCAATATGCTGCTCTAATATCTTTTAAAAACTAATTATTTTCTCCCAGAAATAATGAAAAGACCATTTACATGCTGTTGTAGAAGATCAGAGTTAAAAGGAGGCTCAAGCCAGCTCTAAGATTTGCACCTTATTATGAATACTGCATTTGTATGCTTACAAAACCCTGGGTGAATGCAGCTGGTAAAGAATTAACCCTTCCCTCTTCACATCTGAGTACTCAGAGCATACTTGTAGAGACATATCTGAAAACCCCATGCTGTGTAATACAAATGCCAAATGATAGAAGTCCTTTTTTGCTGGTTTTCCTAGCAATTTACTGGCTATAGAGGAGACACCTCTTTCTGAACACAGCATAGGAACACAAAAAACATTACACTGAGACCAACTGAAGATGGAGCTAACCAGTGTACTGTCTCTGGTAACTGGGCTTAGCAGACGCTTAAGGGAAGAGTATAAAAGATACTGCTTCTTGGTTTGATGCAGTCAATAATGTAAAGTTTCCCCTGCTAGAGTTTGCATCCAGAGTATCTGGCTGGCAGTAGAGCAACCCCCTGAATATTTGTCATCTCAGAGTTCATTTATACTAAGGATCATCTGGCACAGAGTGGCAGGACTTATTGCTGTGCCATTTGGGAAAACAGCTCTTTGGTTTTACACCCAATGTTCATTTCTCTGTGTTCCCCTAAACCTTGGCTTATGAGAAAAAATGGAACATGAATTACTGTTATTAACCTTACTCACCTTTCCAAACCATTCCTGATTTCATGGGCCTCTATCAAGCCCCTGGCACTCTTCTCTTTTTTAGGCTGCACTGTTCTAGTGTCCTTAGTGCTTATGTGCCTTCAGACATCTGTGAACCTGAACGTTGTTTTAACCTTTTTTTAATGTTTTTTCACATTCTACAGCATCCACTTAGATATGGGCAAGGGTTTTGTCTGCTATTTGGCCCTTTCATGGGATGGAAATTCTGTCCTTACACCTTGCAGAGGTTGCTGTGTGCTACAGGTTCCTTGTGGTCCTAATTTTGATTAGTCCCCAATTTGTAGCTCCAGGATCTGATCAAATGGGTATTTGAATGGAGACAGATGTCTCTTGTAGCACCTGTAATGGACTGTTTCAGCCATTAGACCTGGAGAAATCATTTTTCCAAGGCCTCCTTCTCTCCAGGGGGAGAACTGTTGCATTATTCATGGTCGCTATTTCCACTGTAAACACTTGTCTCATGATTACAGCCTGTCAGACTCTCCCCCCTCAGCTCCCTCCCCGAATTCTCTTGCACTTTCATGTTTCTTGTTCCTTTGCAAAGCTAAAGGTGTATCTCTGAAGTCCTCAGGAAGGAAGTATTCTCTTTTGACAGGAACACTGGGCACCAACAGGCTCAGTGTGTCTGATGAAGGAGGCAGCGCTCCCCTTTCTCCACGTGCATTTCATCCCATCAGCAATGGAGCTGATTTTACTTGGACTTTAAAAGTGCATCCACCCATCTCCATTCACAATAGCCAAAGGGAGCAATTTGGTAGCTGGTTTGAATATCTTGTATCACAGCAGTCTTTAAATTTGCTTTAAATTTTATGCCATAGGGGAGTATTTCAGATAGCCTGGACCAACTTCATCCTGGATGTGTAACAAGAATAACAACTTTATAAGCCTCTTTGGATTGCCTTAGCCCCTTGCATGGTTTCATAGCAAGTAATTGTTGTAGAAAATAGGAGGAATGGCAGAATATGCCCCTAATGGGAGAGCATTATGTTTCCATGTCTTTGTTGTACATAACTTCCATGTGTATTTAAAAGAGTGGTGTCAGCACAGAGCCAGAAGATATTGTGTAGAAAAATAACTGGGGAGTATATGATGAATAAAAATAAGACTCATTTGGAAGATCTGACTTTGCAAATATTTAAGCAGAAAACTGTTTTCATAACCTTGTTCAAGCCATTTCTGTATCAGGGCCTGTGGGGTGTTAGGTACAAGCCCATCTTTTCTCTGTGGCAGCATTCCATACAATCCTTCCAATCTTTTCTCAGCTCTGTGCTCGCTTTAATAATGAGACAAATTCAGTCCTTTAACCAGGGAGGAAGCAGTGTTACAGGAATGAGAAGGGACCAAGAAGTAATTTTCTTTTTCTATAATGATTTTTATTCTGACATTTCTAGAAACATATGGCTCTGTGTTCTGTGAGTGGTTTGTTAGGATGTGCTGTCCCTCTGCCTGGCTTCCCAGCACGCACAGTCCCCCACACACATGCTCCCACCCATGTGTGATGACGCCCAGCGTTGCTCTTCAGTCTGGCAGCAGCAGGAAGGCAGGATCTGTGCAGCCCATCCTCTCTGAGTCCCTCTGAAGTTCAGTCCCTATTACTTCAGGAACAGGAGCTTATGGAGACACACCTTCATGGAACTCAAACTCTGAAGGTCAGCAGCCCCAGGTTCATGGTTTTGAACACCCAGGCTAGAGCTCAGGTATCTAAAAAGCTTCTCCTCCAGTGCTAGGAGCAGCTCTGCAGCCAGCACAGGGCTATGAGCTGCCACCACTGCAGCTGCTAGCAGGCTGGGAATTTGTGGAGATTTCAGTGGAAACATTCCTTTTCCATTTTCCCTTTGGACTGCATAGCTGAAAGGCTAATAAGGACAGGGGTTTATAAGTATTCCACTGCTCTAGGCAGGCAGAACTGCAGATTCCATGTGCCACCAGTGGCAGAGGGTGAAGAGCAGTGGCAGATCCTGCAACAGTAGCCCTGTTGCCGAGGAAAGCCCTGTGCAAGACAGGGGAGAGAAGTCTGCAAAACGTAGACAGATAACCAGGTCTCCCTGGGGATAGTTCTGTCTGTACAGAGCTTCTATGCCCAGCCACTGCAGACAAAGGGGATTGCAGCAGAAATTTAGGTAGCTTTTTGTGTCCTGGTATCTACATCATCTGGGCATTGTGTGGCTCTCCTGGTTTGCATGTCAGCTTTTTTAGTCCAAAGACTGTGAAAGATGCATGAAAACACATATTTGAAAAGTCTGAGAAGAATCCAACCTGTTTTGGTATTGATTGTCCCAGTCAAGGACCCACTCATACAGAACAAGAACCTCCCTTTTTTTTTCAGTCTTTTTTCTGTCTAGGCTACTTTTTCAGGAAAAGTTATTGTGGGAGTCAGACCTGAGGGAAGACCATGCAGTGCTGAGGGAGTTGAAGGTGATGCAGAGGAAAAAACATCACCTGCAGATGTCAGCTGTGGCATCAGGGGTGCCTCCATCAGAGCAAAGAACACTGTAGACCAGCCTCTGCCCTGGTACAGCAGATGCAGGGATGCCTGCAGCACCTGATGCCGTCTCACAGGGGCTGCACCTGAAACCAAAGAGTTATTTTTGATGCAGTAGACAGGGCTGTGAGTGCCAAATAGACAGTTCCTGCCCTCCCAGCAGGTATCCCAGGAGAGAGCAGTTTGCAAGCACAGCAGCAACCTGAGGCTGCCATTTGCTGTGACACCGTTTCCTCGAAATCCCCCTTCCCCAGCCCCAGCAGCAGCCCTTCCAGGAACAATCTTTCCATTTCCCACACACAGAACCAAAAAGTCCATTTTGTTTGTGGATCCCTGAAGACTGGATAGGAGCATCCCACCTAACTAAACAGCTCTGCTAATGAAGCTGCCAGAAGTAATTAAACTAGAGCAATATCTGTTGTGATATTTAGAAAATGGCATGCAAGGGATAATTCCCCACTCAGCTGTCTCTGCCTCCTCCCTTCCACTGACCTGTGTAGAGCTCCACTGGCAGGGTAATAACTACTTTGTGGTTGTACCTCTCATTCTAAAGACAGCCTGTGTAAAGGCTCAGTCTCACTGTGCTACACACAGGTCCCCATGGACGCTGAGATGAGCTGTGAAATTCAGTTTTGGCACCAGGGACGTGTGGGGGCAGCCACCTCTGCTTCCCATCACAAGGGAAGCAATGATGGGCTTCAGAAAGTGTGTTCATGCATGTCTGTGCCCCTGGCTTTATCTGGATGAAAGGTACAGAAGTGAAGGGTCTAGGAGTAAACTGTTCAATTGTGTGGATGTGGCTCTGCACTGCTAGTCCAACACACTGTAAAATGCTGCAGTGAGGACATGGCACTAGGAATGAGCCAAAATAACTTAGCAGTGTCTCTGTTGTCCCCCTATCAACAGCTACACCATCACACCTGACACGGGCTGGAGTGACCTGTATTGTGCCAGCTTGTTGCTCCAAGGCCCAATCTAGTCTCAAGGCCTTGACTCTGTGTAAGCACTGCTCAGAACTAACTAAAATATCACTGTGTTATCAACACTGTTTGCAGCACAAATCCAAAACAGAGCCCAGCACCAGCTACTGTGAAGAAAATTAACTCTACTCCAGCCAAACCCAGCACATGAGGCCATGTTACAGCTCAGTGATTACATAAATAACCATGTTTTCTTTTCAAGACAGCCAGTAATGGCCCCTTGAGGTGCTGTGCAACTGTCTAACCTGTACAAGCTCTTGTAGTTGTTCAGAGACTCTTGATTTTTTCCCCACTGGCCCTCGACTCACTTCTTTTTAATGATATTTACAGCATTTAATAACTAACTCCAAACTGCCTTGATAAACTGCTGGGTCCTGGATGTGGCTAAACTAACTCTCTGTTAGTCTGTGTGGATTATCCTCTTTCCAGAGCCAGTGGAGAGAGTGTGCTTCAGTGCACAATATATCCCAGCTTTTGAAATTCATGAGGAGTTTTTCTTTTCCTGCTGGCTTTCATTTCTCTAGGCCAGGTGCTGTCAAAACCTGAAATCTGCTGGCCCTTACATCCTCTCTATGAAAGAAAAAAAATATTGGAGAGATTTCACCCAGCAGGTGTAGGCAACACATGGATCACAACCTTTGCACCTCACTGTGTGTCCAGATGCACATGTGGTTAACTCCCAACAGCCAAACGGGTTGACCTTACAGCACAGGCAGGGCTGAGGTGCTGAAAGCCAGCAGCAGCTTCCTGCTGAGCCAGGACTCAGGATGGGATGATTTCATAGGGATAGATATGGTTGAGGAGCCTTTTCTAACTACAGCAACTGTTCTCTGTTCTGACTGGTCCTGCTGCCTGAAAGCATTCTGTTAATAGCTATCAGGTTCCCAAAACCATAAGCTTGTTTTACAAGTCATGCATTTTTAACAGTATATTAAATTTGAGGCTTCTTTTTATTAATCTTCCATTTTTTAGGACTGAAAACTTTTTTTTTTCCCTTTGAAGTTGAAGGTCTGTACCTTACTGAAAAAGAGAAAATGATAATATGACTCATAATGAAAGGACTCCAGAGACTGGGACTTTATAGATCTCACTGACCCTTGCAAGCTCTGTACCAAGACTACAAGAGTCAGAGGGGTTGTCTACATTCCTGAGTCATTGGTGATGTGTTAGTTTTCAGTGAGAAGAATCCCTGAGTGACGTTGCAGGTGGTTTATGTAAAGCTCTTTGTCTCAGTTCTTACTGCTGTGGATTTGGGCCAGCACTTGCAGCAGAGATGAAGGGGCTAAATCATTGAAGACATTCTGTTTCTGTGTAAGTGATTTTATGGCCATCACAATGTCTCCTGGAGTTGCTGTAACATCATGTTAGGCACAAATCCCACTTAGAGGGAAGCTGATGGATGCTGAATCATGCAAATGAACCAGCAGCCTATGAGATCCCAAACACCACAATTTGGGGACCTCCATCTTGAAGGAAGCTGTAAAAATTACTGTAGTCACACACAGTGAGTAGAATCTTCCACCAAGCCCAGTTTGAACCTCTCTCTTGCTGCCAGGTCATTCTCCTTATAATTAATATTTCATCCTGTTGATACACCTTGTCCACTTATTTTCCCTGCTGTTTGCAGTGAGGATTTCCCAAATTGTTTCCTCAGGGCACTTGCAAAATCAAGATCTTACATCTGAGGAGTTCCTCACAGCTCAATTATTGAAATTTCTTGCTGAAAAATGCATGGCCTTTTAATTAAAAAAAATAATACCCAGCAAAAACTGCCTGGAGGAAGTTTGAAAGTGGGAGGAATGTTTTGTTAAAAAAAAGAAGGAGACAAAAAAACCCCAAACTCTAAATGGATTAGCAGTTACAGCACTGCATGTCCAGAAACTGTCTGAAACCTTTCCCCAGTGATGGGTAATTAGAAAGGGTCTGGAATTGAGCCATGTCACCTTATAAATTGTCAGAAGCTGAAACCACAAGAGATGTCACTTGCTGGAGGAGCTTCCCTAATTGAATTGCAATAGAGATCCTGGCATCTTCTTCCTCAACCTGGGGCAGGTTGAGTTTGAGAAGGAATTATTCCTTGGGCAGGCCAGTAGAGAGCCATGGTATTGCCTGTGTTTGCTCTGCACTAACCTGGAGCATAGACCTGAGTTGGTTCAGACCCTGTAGTTTACAGGAAATTAATCCTGAGCTGAAGTGGAGAACTCTGATAGTGCCCAGAGGGCCTTATTTCTGGTTTGCTCCTAACCTCCTAAAGACCAGAACTTTCTCCCAGGTTTACCTACAGCCTGAAAAAGGCAAGCATGTACCTCTGTGCTTTGTAAAGCCACAGTGAGGAAATCTGCATTCTTTGTGATTGCAAAGGGTTGAGTAAATACACCAATATCTGTGCAAAAAACCCAGCACAGGTGCAACACAATGGACTTCAGGGTCTGCTTACACAGAGTTTTAGTAGAAGGGATTTACTTGGAAGTGTTGGTCTGACAGCTGCACTCAATGCCTTACTTACGCTGTTCTGCTGTGGTGGCCCCCGTGCCACCAGGCAGTCCTGTTGAGAAAGGGCCATTTCAGAGAGTCTCTGTGCCATCAGAAATTATTTGAGGGCTTTTTCTTTTGGTGCTGTGATTCTTTAAAATCTCCAGGTGTAAGCATATGAGCAGACTGTAGACAAGTGTGTTATGGCGAGGGTTTGGTGTGTCCCTAACCTAGGCTCTGTGTATTCATAGGGATGGTTAGAGACTGCCCATAGTGTGGTGGGACACAGCAGCCCAGCTGTGAGGGCATGCTGAGCTGGGATCACTGGCTTGGGGCAGCAATGGACATCAGGACCCTATTGGGACAGAGTTCCCATAGGCAGAACTGCTATAGGATTTGATGGGATGCTAAGTGGAGGATGCTCTAAGTGCAGAGTTTCATCTGTGCTTCGCTGAGGCATGGCAGCTTCCTGGCCAAGTCACATGCACACTGAGGGCTGAGCATGAGGCAGGAGCATGGTTGTCCTTTTTGCACATACCTGATTGCTTCACAGTTCACACAACAGTCTACAGATGCCTCCTACCCTCTCAACTGTCATGCAAGGCCCAGCCTGGTCCCTGTGACCCAGCTTGTGACCTTGTTTCTGTCCTTACTACCACTGTTTTCCTGAATGAGTCTCTTGGTCTCAGTAGGGTTACAGATGGGATCAAATTTGCATAGCAGAGTTAAGGCTAGGAGGAGATGAACCTCAGTTGTTCATGTGAATCAATGAGATTTCTTCCCACCACACTGCATGTTTATAGTTTGAGAGGGGGAAAAAAAACTCCTTGGGAAACTGGCACTGCTAATCATGATGCTGGTGTCTGAGAGGAGCTCAGCTGAGAGCACCACTGTGTTCTACAGAGACCTCTGGCAGGAAGGACAGTCATGAGCAACCATTCTGTGACTGAGTGGCTCTAGATGTGAGACAGCAGCTGTGCCCAGGGAAATCAAACAGCATCGTGCACTCATCGAGGCACAGCATGAAGGAGATGCAATCCTTCTCTAGGAGTAGGCGCTGTGTAAAGTACTCCACGCTGAGCCTGTCTCAGAGGCAAGAAGTTCTCCTGATTTGGGGAGCTTCCCAGATAAAGACCATTTTGCTAATGTTTATTTTGGGTTTGCTAGGAAGCTGGAAAAGGAGGTAATGGAGATAATGAGAGAGAGAGGAATAGAGGTTGTTATAAGATAGTAAATAAGCCACGGGAAGCTGGAGTCTCCTTCTGCATGGTTATTCACCATGGAGTTACTGCAGAGGCTTCTGTACTCGGCCCATGAGTCCTCTGGTAACATTTATTTTCTGTGGGTGTTCAGAAAGACAAAAAGCTCACTCAATGTGGATCTAGAGGATGATCATATGCTAACACAAAACCTTTCCCCAAGAGCAAAGTGATAGGTTTCTGTTGTACCTCTTCCCTTCACAGACATACCCAATCCAGAGGAGCACTCATCCTTTCACTGGAGGTACGAGACTGGCCACTGTGCAGCTCACTTATCCTGTGCCTTAATTAATGAGGAAAAATATGAGGAATTATTTCCTTCTGCCACTGGCTGCTTAGAAGCAGGGTTGGTATTTTTAGGAAGAAGAGTTTAGTATGTTGTAGAAGAAAAGTTCATGAGAGAGTAGTGAAGGCATAGCAGCAGTAGGAGTTTGGATGTGAGCACGTTCCAAGTGGGAGAGGGGCAGAGCATGAAACCCATCCTCCTCCTGTCCTTGCTGAAGATCAGAGAAAACAAAAAGATGAGAAATGGAAAGAACAGCAACAAGATTGGGGGTTGCAATTCTAAGGAGGTATCTGCTGAACAACAGCAGCATGGCTGCAGTCACCAATAGGGAGTTACAACTAACTGCTTGGGGAAAGAATCAAACTGAAATCTTTTTACATCATGTTTCCCCATGAAAATTGTTCCTCTACCCTTGGTATCTCTTTTCTCAAGAGCATTGCTGTTGGTGTTGCATACAGCATCCTATTAATAGGCCTGCAGATGGGCTTTTCTGTTTGTCAAGCCTGTAACCGAAAAAGGTGTATTTCAAGGTGTATTAGAAAGTCTGTCCCTTCCCTTTAAACAATCTTGTGCATTTCTGTAGGAACCACTGCTGCTCCCAGGCCTTCTGGGCTGAGCAGTCCTGCAGTGACCATCTCAGGTCTGTGCAGATGCCCTAATGGGACAAGCACAAACCAGTACACATCTGATTTCCATCAGTTTGCTGCAGTGCAGGTAGCTCAGTTAGCTCCACAGTGCAGCACTAGTGCCTCTGCCTGGGAAGAAGGCAGGGAACCACTTAGCTACTCCACGGCAGAGTCAGCTCCAGCTCTGCCTGCCCTCCCTCTTCCCTTGACACTGCTCTGAGGCGTGGGAATCCTACCTGGCCATACTCAATTAGAGATGGCTTTTGGGCACTGAGCAGCTAACATCAAGGAAAGCATTGCTGCAAATCAGTGTGGTAGCACAGAAGCCCCTGCTTGTTAGGAAGAACAGAAATCTGAAACAGTCCTTGTTTTACAAAAGGGAAAGCTGCAGAAGCTATTTACACATTCCAGGGAAGGGCATATGTGAAACTGTAATGGGGGCAGAGGAGCTGTGTCATAGCAGCTGCAAGAGAAACACACAGTGAAGATCAGGTCTTTGAAGGTGTTACCCACTGGTCCCAAATGTCTGCTCCCAGTTTGATCAGTTTGATCAGCAAAATACTTGAGCATCACCTTTTGCTTAACTCAGAGACATCACAGCATTGCTACTGTCTGCACCAGTCCTCACTATGGGAGCAGAGTCACACTGGGAGCAAGCCACTAGGCATGACCTTGGGTGCAGGGAAATCTTGGGTGCCCCCAAATGCAGAGAGCATGTCTAGGGGTGTCTGGGGCTGCCTTTTGCTGCACTGCATAGTTGGCCACCCACAGGTAGCACAGAGAAAGAGCAGACAGAAGACAGTGCTCACTCAACCCTCTCAACCCTCCCCCTTGTTTAATGTTCAGCATGTGGTTTTCTGCATTGTTGGACAGGATTAATCTTGAGTCTGTATGTGAGTGTGGGCAGAGAGCTGAATGGCAGTGAGCTTCTGAGGAGCATTTGGGTTCAGGTTTTTTAGAATTGTTCACAAAGACTTGGGGGAAAAAATAGAATCCAGACAGAGGTGGTCACTCAGGAGAGGCTGTTGCAGTCAGAAGAGTGTGAGTGTGGCCTCATAGACTCTCTTTGGATCTCCCCCCCCAGGATTGTGGTCTAGCAGCAGTGTCTGAGTAAAGCTTGCCTCTGCTGCTGTGTGTATTCAAATTATTAACTCCCAGTTTCACACCAAAAATTAATAGACAGTCTTGAAAGCAATGAAATGTCTTTGCCCTTTGCACAGGAGTAGAGGACTTAGCTGGAGTTTGGGAATGACTTTCACCACCGAAACCACATGAGCTGAGCATGGCTGCGAGGCAAAAGTAGTTACATCCTTCAATGCACTGGCCCATTCAGCCCATTTAAAGACCAAGGTTATTCAACACAATCCTGTGAGGTGCTGCTGGGGTGACAAGTAACCCTGAGCAGGAAAACTCACACTAAATTCAGGGCTGAAGAGAACAGATGTGACTTTTCATACAGCCTCAGGATCCTTTATAAAAGCACTGTAAATTAGGTTATTAATTATATCAACAAGGGTAGTAACACCAGGTATTTTCCCTGGTGTTTCACAGCTTGTGGAGCTAGAACAAATCCTCTGTGCCAGCAGTCTCCAGTGGATTTGAACAAGAGTTTAGAACACCTGGTTCTTTCATCAGATTTGATACAGACTCATTGTGTGTCATCCAAAAAGTCCCTGAAACTTTATTTTTGAGAGGTGCTGAGACATCACTACTGCTTAGCACATCTGAAACCAGCCCAGTCTGTTTGGTCCTCTGTGGGGCCCAGCCTAAAGCTCCTTTGAGCTTACCAAATAAAAACCATCTTATGAATGCAAAGTTTATTGAGTGTACTATGTAACACCATGTGGACTTGTAATACAGTAAATGCTGCAGATATTCCAAAGACACAAAATTTTATCTGTAGTAAGCACATTCTGAAGCTCCTCACTGAATTACTCTAACTCTCTGATGTGCTTCTGCAGATTCTGGTTGAGTTGTGGTCCTTGAAGTTATTTGTAGACTGCTGCCATATTCCCTTACTGAATATCTGCCAGATCCACCAGTCCCAGGTCCTTCTGTTTCCAACATAGCAGATGCACTTAAAGTTATGAAGCCCATAGTAGGCAAAACTAAAGTGTTTAATCTATTATTAATCAGTCAGTTGCAGAAATGATAGGGCTCTGGGGGACCTCAGAAAGACATCAATATTTATGGCCTCGTTAGCAAATGGCATTTTTGGGTTTTTTTTTTTAAAGAGACAACAGAATTATGAAGGATGTTTATGTTTTGAGTCGTTCCATGAAGAGACAAAGTCATGTTTTGGGACAGGAGGATTCAGAACAAGGTGTTTAATATTTATCACAAAGTACTGAGACTTCCACTATGCTTCTGTTCTTGGTCTTGCACTCAGGCTTTCACCTTCTCTAGAAGCAATGACCCAAGATGATATCAGAAAGCCCCAATCACTCCAAGCTATCATTGAGAGATTTACAAAAAAAGGAAAGAAAGAAAATCTCCCTAATTCCCTTTGCAAAGATAAATTATATAAATTCTATAAAAAAGAAGCAATGAAATATGATTTCAGTTCCAAAAGAGCACCACTCATTACAGGCAATTTTTTTCTGGATTAAGTGAGACTAAATTTATATTAGATATTAGGAAATATTTCTTCACTGAGGGAGTTGTAAAGCATTAAGAACAGGCTGCTCAGGGAAAGTGGTTCACTCATCAGCTGTAGATGTGTTCCTTATGGACATGGTTTAGTGGTGGACTTGGCAGTATTAGGTTGATAGTTGGACTCTGATTTGAAAGGTCTTTTCCAACCTGAACAATTCTGTAATTCTATGAATGACTCATCCTGCAATGCTTGTGGTTTGCTGTGTTTTGCAGTTTGTGTCTGAGTTTGTTCCTTGGTATTTTCTGCACCCATCAGAGTGATGCTTATTTTACTATGACTGGTACATTCTTGGTACATAACCTTCTTATCTTGATTATTTGTTGCCTTTATATAGTCATGAGTTGTTGGTTTTTCACTAATGCCCCAGCATTTTACCTTTTTTCTAAAACTACTTTTTATCACTTAACATTTTTTTACAAACTATTTTTATTTCAATGGGTATTTTTTATACCCTCTTCAGACCTTTTTGCACTTCCTGAAATTTTGCTAGAGGTGCATTCCCTGGAGCAGAAGAATAATCTTGCTCTTGTCAGGATCGTTTCAATGCCACCATCATTGGAACAAACTCTAGGTTGAACATTATTGTTTTCTGCTTCATGCAAAAGATGTTGAGGAAGAAACTACTGGAGCAGAGACTTAAAAGCTTGTGCAAAGTTTTCTTATTCAAAATAGGTCTTTGCCATAAAAGATTCCACCCCCCCAAGGAAATAGCAGTTTCAATACATGTTTACTATCATTTTGCTATTGCAAATCTGAAATAAAAGGTAAATGTGGAAGTTTTCTATGTATGCTCACACTTTTTTGCCAGTTTGCCACTTACCTCCCACCTACCAGTTGGAAAACAGGAAAAAAAGCACAGCATGTGATGCCAGTCTCTACCTATTTTCATATTTCTCTTTTTTTTGTATCTTCCCTCTGCAAAAAGTACTAAAAATCTACAAATAAAGAAATAAAACTATTTTTACCAGTTTCCCTGACCAAAAGGAAATTGAGAGCTACTTGAAACAGCACAAATCTAAGTATTCTTGTTTCATTTTGATATTCCCCTCAGGAAAAAAACCCAAACAATTAGTACTTTTGTGTGTGTGTGACCTCTTAAGAGGAGAAAATAAGTTGGTATCTCTACTTGCCAAGTTTTCCTTTTGTTTTCTTCTCTGAGTTTCATAGTTATAAAAAAGAGGAGACCAGTTTGTAATTTCAAAAACTCAGGTGAACTTCCTAAGTAAGCAATTTCCAAAGTCTGAAGAGGGATAGCATCTTCCCCCCCTGACTCCCTCCTTTCCCCTTAGCTCCATCAGCTTTTAGGAGGATTGCTGGAGCTGCTCCTTGAGGCTCTGCCACACGCTTTGTGCATCCCCAATGCCATCCTCCTCCCCCTGAAGCCCTCTCTGCCCTGTGGGCACTTGGTGGTCCTCACACTATGCTGTAAGAAATGACACCCACACTTTAATAAATGCCAGTCTCTGTTTACCAAGACCTCAAGGTTTTTTTTTAAAGCTTTTGACTCCAGCATAAGCAGAATTTTCTGAGTCCCACAGGGCAAAACTCTATGTTTGATAATGGGAGGGATATAGAAGCTTTCAAATGTCTTGGTTTGCTCTATCCCTTTCAAAAGAGATTGTTTCATCTTTATGCAAATGGTAAGGACCTTTATATCTGCTTCTTCTCTCACTCTGCTCAGCCAACTTCTCCTTCACCTGCCTTGCACAGGTATAGGGAAGGAAAGCACCAGGCATACTTGCTCCAGAGAAGGTAATGATTCATGCAGCAATGCTTGCTGTCACTAAATACTCATTTCCCTGTGATTTTTGGTGTCTATATTATAGATACATAATTCCTATCAGACATGTCAGGTCTTGGGTGGCTCTGGATACAGCCAAACAGTAGAGGTAGGAGACTCTGGCAGTGTAAATGTGAGGCTGAGGAAATGTGAGAGTGGTTTCTGCATGTCACAGTGATCAAAATAGATCCCTGGGTGCTGCACCTGCCCTTCCCATGCCAAGCAGGGAGCTCTCGGCTCCCTCTCTTCTCTTGCAGTGGCATGAATGTCATAGTTGATACTGAAAGGTCAAGGTAGTTTTGTTGCAATACCTGTTAGCAGGTCAAGGAACAGAACTGTGGAGGTGATGGGTGGATGTGAGGTTATGGTGTGAGACCCACCTCTCTGAGGCACAAAGGGAAGGGTTTGCTTTTCTCACCCTACTGCTGCAGATGGGGAGGCAAAGCCAAGGAACAAAGTGTTTTTACACTATTGACCTCTTCTGATAGAACTAGTGCACTCTGAGCTTGAGCTGCACAGCAACCACAGGAAGGGACCTCAGGGTCATTGGTGTCAGGTTGAGCTCTCAGACAAAAATGATGCTCTAGATGAGACCAGCTCTTGTTTTGCTCCAGTGTTCCCTTTGGAAAGAGGTACCTGGGCTGCTCTCCTACCATGGTTACAAATCTTTCTGTGCTTTACAGCCTGCATTTATTCGTTACTGGTTTATTCTCACTTGTCCTCATGCCAATGTTGTCCATTAGCATCAATAGCTCTTCTCTAGTGTTTGCTTCTCTGATGCTTTTATAGACAACAACCTATCTACTCTCAGCCTTTGCTTCCCTGCACTAAACATGCCAGATCTTTTAGCTCTCTCCTTATGAAACAAGCTCTCAATTTTCCAGAACAGTCACCCAGATATCCAAGAATTTACCCCCAAATACTTAATCTACTGTGACTTCTCTCACTTTAAAAAAATCACCGATTTTACTGCACTGCTGACAGGTTCACCTGCATGTGTCAGAATTAGTGGAAAATACATGCTTCAGGAAGGGGGATAATGGTGTGTGTGACACAAAAAAGTTCCTGTGCCCGTGAAGCTTGCTGTGGGATGGTGCCTGAGGCTGTGCATGCCTGTGGAGAGATGCTGTCAGCAGGATGGGGTGTGTGTATGTGTGTGAGACTTTGAAAAGGATTACTCAGTGTGCGAGGGGGTGTTGTAAGGAGGATTTTGAGGTACGTGACACTGAGAAGGATTAGTCTCTGTGTAAAAAAGTGTGCATGTGTAGAAGAGAGGGAAGATAAGCAGGTGACTGCTGTGGAATGGGAAGAGAGAGATTAGCCCAAGCATCTGCGAGTGGGGTGATAAGGAGAGCTATGAGCGAGGACGGTGCTGTAAAAAGCCAGGATTTAGCTAATGGAAGGATTAGTGTGTGTGTGTGCACGTGTCTGGGTTGGGGGTGGTAAGGAGGATTTTGGGTGGTGTGTGGCAGAAGGGATTTGAACATGCTGGGATGGGTTACCTTCATGGGTGTGTGTGCCTGTATCTGCAGCACCCCAGGGTAGCTCACGGCCATGTAGGTGTGGGATGTGGTATGGGGACATGGAGGGATCCTGCATCTGCAAGGATGGGGTCACAGAGAAAGCCAGCCCTGCCCTGTGGGTAGGAAGGGTTGCAGGGCACTTGCTGAGCCTGATGCAGAGGTTCTCACAGGGCAAGTGACAAAGCAGGGCTGAAGTTGTCAGAGCAGGGGAAGGGTGAGCACACGGGTGGCAGTGGAGAGGAGAGGGCTGACAGCTTGGAAGTGCTGCGGCACAGGGGGAAACACCACCCTGTGAGCAGGGCAGGACAAAGGGCATGTGTTGTGCTGAACAGAGGTTGCTCAGGTGTGGGGTAAGTGCTGTTTAAGTGTGTTTCTCAGGAGACAGAGCTCTTGAAGCAGCTAAGCATTCTGCCCATGGCTGAGCATGAACATTGCCAACATTTCCACTGCCCCTGTGCTCTTCACCTCTCACCTCAAATGTAACCCTGTTGCTCTGGCTGACTGCCCTTGCAGCTCCTCTTCTAGATGGGGAGGATACTGGCAGCAGTCTTAGAGCAATTTATAATCCAGAGCTAGGGTTAGCTGCACCCCAGCACTTCTTTTTTAACATTTTGTCTTATCAGGAGGCTTCTAAACAGAAGTGAAAAGCTTTCATTAACAGTGAAGAAGATTTCTTGTAGAAGCATGATGCTAAAATATAGAGATTGTACATAACATGAGGTCTTTATGTCTTTCTTAAAGATACTCCATTTTCCAACAAAAGGCATTTCACTCTAATGTAGGAATAGGTCAAGTTCTATGCAAAGGTGGCCAGCTTCCCCTCCTACATGTTAATTTAACCAAGAGCCACAGTCCATAATGCACCCACGTGGCAGAGCCAGCAGGGATAGTGACTCCTCTTTGTTCCACTGAGGACTGAAGATGGGATGGACTTGCATTGAGGCTTACAACGGTCTTGGGCCAGACCATCCCTGCCCCACAGGGAGGGATTTTCTTGGTGCAGAAATCATTCAAGAGCCACTAGCTGGGCACCCAGATCTGTGCTGTGCTGGTAGTCACACATGGCCATGATGGTCAGGTAACCCTTCTGGTTTTTAAAAGCTAACAAATCATGAAAACACCTGGAATGAGCCAAACAAGAAGCATTTGGGAGCCCATGGTTTTCTTTGGGAAAAGTCTCCAGTCTTTCAGACAAGTAGCTGTGTTGTCCTTCTTCCTCATAGAAAACTCCAGCCCAGTATGAATCAGCAGAGGGTATGAGATTGAGCTGAGACAGGAATTGCAATGGTTTCAGTGTGAAAGCCAGTACATGAGCTCCTTTTCAAAGTGCCCACTCAACAGCTGGTCACAAAATCCCCAAGCCTGGGGTGAGGTGCCAAGTCTGTGTGTGCTTGGAGAGGAGAATCACGCCCATTGCAGCACTGCCTTGTTCTGCTGTCAGCACGTTCCTTTCTCTGACAGGATGGGTGAGAAGAGCAAATGGGGACAAGGAGTGTCCCCATGGAGCAGTTACCATCCACTGGGGAAATGCATTTCACTGGTGCATTGTGAACATACTACTGGAAAAAACATTGAAATGGGCTTGTTCTTCACATTGTCCAACAAAGAGGGGCTCATGTGAGGGCACTCGGGTCTTGCTCCAAAATTAGCATGTGGCCTCATACAAGTGGCTGCCTCAGTCTGTCAGACTGTGAAATAAGGTTTGAAAACAAAGGTGTGGAGGATAGGGTGCCAGGATTCAGCCAGTCAGGCTAAGACTAGGCAGTATTAGAAAAGGCTACAATGTTATTGTTTTGGTCCATTCAGAGAGAGAAAAGACAAAGTGACCCAGAAGTTGAAAGCCTATTTTTCTCCCTCATTTTCTAGAATTAGGCACCTGGCCCTTGGATCTCTGAGTGCTCCTGCACTCAGTACCCCATCACTCTTTCATCCTTGTTTTTCTCTTTTAAAACCTCAATTGATTTTGAAATTAAGTTGGCTGTTCCCCCACCAGTGAACCTCAAGCTTGCATCTCCCTCCTTCCCCTTTTCCCTTCCAGCTTTCACATCTCCTCAGATTTCAGTTATTCCCATACATTTCCTTTGAAGGGTTTTCCAATAAGAATGTCAGGAGAAGTCTCTAGAGGGTCTTTTATCACAAATTCCTTTTGGTTTCATGCCTGAGGACGCTTCTGAGGAGGACCTTGGTGACCTATGCTCAAGCAGACGTGAAGCAAGTTCACTTTACAAGCAAGTCACAGCTGACTGAACAAACAAATCAGGTCCTGCATCCCTGCAGACTCATTCAGGAAACATGTTGTGTTTCTCAGCTGGCAAAACTAGACCATACTTAGACCCAGTGTAATTCTGTTGGCCTCAATGTGATTACCAGGAGAATTTTCTACTAAAGTAAAACTTTTCTACAAGGAAATAAAGGTTTTCTTAGCTGCTTTCTTGATATTGCATAGACTATTCTTTCCAAGCAGGCAGAAAGTGGATGACTTTCTCATTATTCCAGTTCTTCCATGGGAGATTTGAGAATGACATCACTACATGATGTAAGTGGATTATAGCCACACCTTTACAGCTGCAGCATCAGGTTGGTGCAAAGTGCCTGTGTAGAGAGAACCTCTGTCAAACAAACCTGCCCCACATGGAATCCAAGTTCTTCCATTGCTCCACAACAATGTCAGAAAACCATCAGACCTTGGAAGTGCAGAGATAAAAGCTGTGACAGGAGACATCCTTTCAGTATGTGTGAGTTAAAGCCCAATTTTCCAAGGTTGCAATGCACCATATGGCTTCCTTATGTGCCTAGATCCCAAATCACCTTCAGATCAGTCCAACATCTCTTCTTTAAAAGAGACATGGTAGGCAACTAAGTCATTTAAGCATATTTTGGAAATGCTACCAGGGCTCTCAACTGTCTCCCCTGTACTGTCAGGACTAGCAGTGCAGAGGAATGATCACAACAAATGCTTAAGAAATACAACTGCAGATGTTCGCTGCCATGTTAAATACAAGCAGCCAAAAAGAATTTCTTTCACAAGGAAATGAATCTTTTCTCTCACAGGAGGATCAGGAACTCAAAGTGAAGGCTTCACACCACTCTCTGCCACATTCAACACCTCAAGTGGGTTGCAGTACAGAAGGAAGAAAATCACAGCCCTCACTGGCTGAGCTAGGACAATCCCAGAGGTGTAAATCACAGGCTTTTACACTGCACCCCTGTTGTCTTGTGCACACCAAGAGACAGAGGAATATCCCCTGGACATATTTCTTTTTTGCCTTGTTCCTTTTAGACTGACTCTTTATTGTGTTTTGTACACCAAAGACAGCAGCCTCTGCCCTGCCAACCTTCTCTTGTAGATGACAGTTCTACCTGCCTTTCCCCTTGGAGGTTTCTGGAATAAATAGTGCCTTAATTAGGTTTGTTATCCCTTTTGCCATCCAAAGGTTCACTTTAGACCTACAGTTAGCATCCACGGTGTAGTATCTCCAGTTTTCCATGTGGGAAGCTAATCTAACACCTGCCATGTGAAGCTTTCCATCACTCTGTTGTCTAGCATAATATTTGTTAAATGCAAGGTCTATTTCCACTCCTTGAAAACCTGGTGCTCCTGGTGCCTCTCTGTTCAAGGCCTGCCTGATCCAGGATGGCCTGTGACTCAGTGACTCTGATTTCATGGACAGTGGTATTTCATCAGAGGCTTCTCTCTGCAATGTCAGCAGAAGGCTTGAACAACGTCTGGTGAACAGTGAAAGAATCTCTCTGATGCTTGTGAAAAGTGGTACATACTAGAATCCTCCAGTCTGCTGCTGCTTTTCTGTCCAAATAATATTTTACAGGCAAGCTTTCTGCTGAGAAGCAGTGGGGTTTTCTCAGTAGCTGCCTAAATGATATCATAGTCTTTGGCTTACACTGAGTTACTGCCTAGGACAGAAGCTGCATCTGGGTGTGCAGTGCTGCTTCTCCCGAAGGATGAATGACCCCAAGTTTTTAACAACTTGCCTCCCTGTGCTCTGGCTCACCTGCACACAATTTGCATTTATGCAGAGTGTTTTACATGACCTCTCTTGCTCTTTGCAACTTACTAGACAGTCTCTTTCTTTAGGAGTTTTAAAATTCTCCCAGTATGGAAATCAGTAGAGAAGATATTTGTATGTAACTAGGCATGTCAGGAAGAGATCTCATTGGTTTCCTAATGTTAAAGATGCTCCCATATTCTTCTCCCATTCTTTCTAATCTATTTTCTCAGTCTCATGGGCAGCACAGGCTGTTCAGGATAACTGAGATGCTCCTGGTATCTTTGCTGGCCTCTGTGTAAAGAAGACAACTTAGTATTTTTCATAAGCATAAATATTTACTGTGGATACATGAAACTCTGCAAGTGAAGCATCTAGTAGAAACACCTTTCCCAAAGTTATTGTCTCTCTAGAAAACATTATTATAATGCTTTCTGTCTGAGAATTTGATGCCACCTGTCACTAATATTAATGGGAATTGGTTACCCAAGGGCCTTTTAGGGAAAAGATATGCTTCCAAGGTGGTTGTATGTAATTGGTGATGTGCTTCACAGCTTCTCTCACCTCAGGAGACTGATCTCAGTCCTGTGAGCTTAATTTCCTAATGGGACCAGTTTGTTTTGGGAGGTTCAGATTGGATATTAGGAAGAATTTCTTCACCAAGAGGGTTATCAGTCATTGGAACAGGCTGCCCAGGGATGGGGTGCAATCACCATCGCTAGCAGTGTTCAAAACCACGTAGATGTGGTGCTTGGGGGCATGGTTTAGCGGTGGGCATGGTAGTGGTGGGTGGACAGTTGGACTCAATGATCCCAAAGGTCTTTTCCAACTGTAATGATTTTTAGGGGTGCAAGTGTAAGTTCAGGAGAAGGCTGTATTCCACTCTCTCATACTGGTAATATGACACAGATTTTATCCAAGAGGGTTTTAAGGAAGATCTTGAATTCCACTTTATTTCCAGTGAAGGTCTTGCTACACAGCCAGCTCCCTGGTTGGTCCTTGGTATTTTGGGTCACATTCACATAAGATCTTCAGCTCTACTCACAGGTTGTTGGATCAGTGGGGCAGAGAGTGGCATTCCTCCAGCTTCCCCATCTCCATCCTTCACAGATACCTCCACCTCCCGCAAGAGGGAAGCTGCCCTCTTGTTTCTTGCCTTCTTGCAGCCTCTGTTTAACAAGTATCACCTCTTGCAGCAGCTCCATCTGGGCACACCAGCTAGATGCACTTCATGCAAACTGTTTGTTCCACCACCCACAGCGAGTGATTTGCACAGAAGTTTCACCAAGCAAACCATAGGTCCAGATCTCACCATCTGTCACAGTTCTGCATTCCTGCTCCCCAGACAACACAGTCTCCCACTGAGGTTAAAGGAACCCAAGCTTCAACTTATTTGTTTGGGATTTTTCTTTTCTTAAATTGGTGCTCAAATGGGCTGCAGAAATAAAAATGTGGGAACTATTATCATTTATTGCCCTCACAATGCAGACAGGATTAAAGCTGTTCTAATGACAGGGAAGAAATGGTAATATTCCCCCTCACATTAAGTAGGCCTGAAGAAAGCTATAAGCACAATGGAATGGAACATTAATGTGAAAAGGAAAAATAAAAACCCTACAAGAAATGACTATGGCAAAGAACCACCAAGGGAGGCACTTAAGCTCACAAAAGCCAGCACTCTCAGATGTCAAAGGATCTTGTCATTCTGCACCTAACTCAGCCCTTGCTGAGGTGTTAAATGGGGTTTCAAAACCATTCCTGCTTTCACAGACCTTAGGTGAATACAATATACAACCAGGCAGCACAAAAGGGCTGTGCTCTAGAGGCTTAACCCTTGCACGCTGAGAGTAGTTTGCTGGGTTTGTACAGTTCCTCCTCCTCTTTTCAGAAGACTCTGATGCAGAAGGGAGAACATTTGTGGAGTGGGATGGCACACACAGGTTTTGGAAGACCTGCCTTGTTACCTCAGCAGATACCTGTAACATAACATTCGAAATGTATAGAAAATGTGGGTGTTTATAAGTAACATGTCAGCTGGAGGGTTAAACTACTGCTTCCCACTTCAAGCTCCTGAGGACAAGATGCTCTGTCCTGTATGTGAGAGGGTTTGTTTGAAGAAGAATGTTTTTATCCTGGACTAAGTTCTTCTTTGCCCAGACCAGTGGGACTGTATTCCTGTGGAGAGGTGAGCTTGGAGGTGTTTTCCCCACACAAGGTACCCTGTGCTTTTTGACTGCCACCTTTTATTTTTAAATGAGTGGGGAGTCAGACCAACAATGTTTTACCAGGAGAGGGAAATGTCCTCTGTGCCCTCTGACAGCCTGCATCAGCCAGCCTCCCTTCTAGACTGGGAGATATTTTAAGGTAGAGCACATCATCACTACCAAAAAGAACAATCAGGTTAGGGAAAATTTTCCTGGCTTGCCATTTAGGTCCCTTCTTATCCTTTGTTTTACTTTCTGTGGTGAGCCAGCCATATTGTGTCTGTCCTCTCTGCTGGAGAAGTATTTTTCTACTCTGAGGGGGCTACCAGTGGCTTTCCTTATTGCTATTTAACATGTACAAGCTACAGGACCTCACAGAGACCTTGTAACATTGTGCCAGGCAGCCTACAAACACATGGAAGGTGACAATTGTATCTCTAGCAGGAAGCCATGTGTGTGAGGTGACAGGATAAGCATAGTTCTGAGCCAATTAGAGTTAATAATAATGCCCACACATCCTATGTAGGTGTATGGGCTATGGCATATTTCTGTGTTTCTCTGAAGACAACACACCCCTGGAGACTGAAAAGTTGTTTAGGGGTTTTTCTTGTCAATTTAAAAAAAATCACTCTCAGAAAAGGGTGTCAGTGTTTAGGGAAATATAAAGGTCCCTTCATATATATCCAAAGCTGGGATTAAAGCTGGGCACACCAGGAGCTGTGCCCAATCTGACTTTTCAGAGGTTAATACCTGCTTTGCCTAGCTGTAGCTGTGTATGCTGAAGAACTTTAGACCAGGAAACCTAGTGTTTGCACCTGAATGTCAGTATACACCCAGGAAGTGTTTGGTATCATGAAAGGATCATTGCAGAGGATGTACATGCAGGTGTGCATGTTTCGTCTGGATCTTCAGCTGTTTTGAATAGAAAAAGGTGGAGTGTTAATAAATGAAGTTGTTAATTTCCAGTCTGTTATCAAGAAAGCCTTAAAATGAGTTGTGTTCAGTGGCAGGCAATGGTAAGGGTTTATGCACTGTAGCACAAAACAATTAGAAGTTGGAAATGTAGAAGCAGGAGTGGAAAAAAATAGAGACAAGGAGAAAGGATTATAGGTGCTCACCTCTGACTGCATGGGGAGAAGCAGGCTCAGGACATGAGACCACATCATTGCTGATGTGAGAGCATTGGTGCATAGCTGTCCAGGTGTTGTGAACTGCACCACTCTGTGTGACTTGTCCTTTTCAAACAGTATGATTTCAGTATGTGACATGTACCTGGCTACAGAAAGCTCAGTGTCTGGGAAGGGAAATGTTTAATGCCATCATGAGAAGCAGAAAGGGGAGCTTTGTGTGCATGTCACACTTTGTCATTTCCAAGTGTTGGCTAAGATCCCAAAGCAGACACAGAAAATGTCATGTATAGATTCAGGACTGGAGGAGGTCTGTTGGGACACCCAGTCTCCTGCTGCCACTGGTCACCAGATGAGACCTTCCTACTCAGAGCAGCTCTCCAACTGCAGCTGTTCTCACTGCCCATCTTGTTGAAAAGCACATTATTATGTCTCTGCATAGAAGTAACCATGTGGAAAGTTAGTTTGTTCTTCTGCTTCCTGACAAATCACAAAATTTGATCCTAATGCTGCAGTATACAGAATGGAATTCAGTGACCCAAAGACTACAGATGGCCAAAGCATTGCAAGGTAGGATTGTGATGGAAAATTAAAAGATATTGAGCTGATGGGGCAGGGAGCAAGGCTGGTACAGAGGTGCAGCTAAAACAGTCTTGATTGCTACCTTCATTACAAACCTGGAAGGAGTATATATATTGTAACTGAGCTCCAGACCTGGAGCAGACTTCAGGGAAGGGCTGAAGGAGACATTTTTAGGAGCAGCAAATAATCCTAAAAAAGCCCTGAAACAAAATAGTTGAGAAAATTTACCAAGATACTGTTTTCTCAATTGGAGGCAACAGCACACTTCTCAGGAACACCATAGCAAGCACACCAGAGACTGAGACATCAGTTTGGCTTCCAAACTGGCACATTTGCTAAAGGAGAGACCGGAGAAGATCTGGTAGCATCTATTGCAAAATTTATGAAGCAGGGGGATGTTGGACTAAAATTGTCATTATCAGGATGACAAGAGAGGGGTTGCTGAGGCAGATGTTAACATCCTTCTTCCCCAATGGAAGTAACTTTTGGAATAACTTTTCCAGGGAACATCCATTGTCTGGTTTTTGCATTGCAACCTGCAACCAGTTTCAAGAGAGGTACTTGAAGACCCAAGACAGTTCTCATCAGAACTTGAGGCTTGAACTGGAGAGAGTCTCAGACTTCAATTTCTATGAACAGATACAATGTATTAGGGAAAGAAAAGAAGCTATTGAAGCCAAAACACATTTCATCTGCAACAAGCTCTTTAGGTGACACATTTTGCTTTCTGCCACTGCTTATCTTCCCCACTCGAACACCTGACTCCCCTCTTTTTACTGTTTTAATAATTCAGCACTTATAGCCCAGAATTAAATGTTGTGCTGAACTAAGAGCAATTGTGCTATGTACTGTATTAACAGGCTGTGGTATAGGTGCTTTGTTCTTTTCCTTCATTGTTGTTCATGGTCCCCAGCAGAAAGCTACACTGTGATACTGTGCTTGGTTTTCCTAGTACAGCACTCTCTGCAGAAGGACCAATGTAATACAAAAGGCCATCTAAAATAAAGCAGGAAAAGCAGATTAGTTCAGCCCTCATCCCTCACCTCCTTTTAGAATATCACTGTCACTTTTTCATTTGTAGTAATCTTATTTTAGTATTTATGATTCTGCTTCAGATAGGACAGATTTTGGGGTTTTTTGTTTCATTATAGGAGGTTAGATGAGAGCAGGGGTATCTGGGACATTCACCTGCAGCTAGGGCCTTATGAGGCACTAGCCCCTCCTTCTAGGGGAGCTTGAGGTGAGGGTTGTAAGCAGGAGACAGTAGCTGGTTTGGTAGAGCTTCTCCTGCTCCAAGGCAAAGCAGCACTGCCAGCATCTTGTTTGTTTTGTTCTGGATACAGCATGAAGCTGGAGTGCCCACCAGACTTGCTGACCCTATAAGACAGGTCTGGCACATGTGTCAATGTCAAAACCACCCAAAAGCCATGCAAGGCTCAAAAGAGGCAGGTGAGGCATACCTGGGCTCCAGGAGCAGGAGATGTGCATTTCATTAAGTAAATATGTTGGTTTTTAATCACCTAATATGCCATAAAAGGCTCACAGAACACTGTGTCCCAACAGGGTTTGTTCACCATGCTTTGACAACTAGTTGTAACCCAGAAAGGAGCCTAATGGCATGTAGGCAAAAAGAACCTTTTCTGAAAGACCCCCATTCTGAAAATGAGACAAGTTGGAAAGGTCAGATTCTCTCTTCTAGAGCTGAAAAATGCAGAATTGTTTCCAGGCACCAAAGCATTTCTGAATGTCTTTTCTGTTATAAAAACAGTTAGGAAAGCAGTGGACAAGCTGTGGCTCTGGTATGGGATCCTAGGGAGGTGAGAGCAGTAGGCAGCAAGAACCTTGCACAGCTTGAGAACATGGTATCAGTATTTCTAGCTCAGAACATGATCTTATTTTGGGTCTGTAGGAACATGGTGCAGGAGACAGTTTCTGACCCAGTCTCTCTGGAGCAGATGGGATTCAGAGAAAGGCAGTCACCTTTCTCCACCTCACAAGCAAAGATCCAAGTCATGATTAGATAACAAACCTGAACCAGAGATGGCACTGGACCTGTTTCCCCTTACATGTAACCTGACCTGTTAGCCACAGGGCCCTCACTAGCCAGGCTGTCCCTGCCCTGAAAGAGATTTCAGTATGTGAGGTACACAGGTGGAAGAACTAGGATTTTTAACCGGTCCCTTTGACAGAGAGGTTAAATCAACTTCCCATGGCCACATCTTCCACCACCATGATTATAATTCAGAAGTGCAGTTAAATGACTGAGAGCCCAGGTTGTTATTTTTGGTTGGCAAAAGCACCATGCTATTTCTATTTCCTTAAACTCAGCAGCATGTAAGAAAGAAGCATCCCAAATCCAATTTGATCTCAAGGGAAACTTATCATGTGTTAGCCAGGGAAGTGAAGACTTATTTGTCAGGCAGGCAAACTTAACTAAAAAAATTGAAGTTATCAGCATCAACAGTTATGAGCAGCTCTTCAGTCATAGATTGTTTAAATATGAGGGAAGGAAAACATTTCTTAATATAAAATTCAATACTACTTTCCAGCTTCCAAGATGAGCCAGCAGTGCAGGACAATGATGGAAGGGAGCACACCTCTCTCTGTTATCTATTTGTAAGAGAAACACATATTTCTCATGATATCAGTTGATCAAATATATGGGACATATCTACTGCCAGCTAAATACATGCATGGAAGGATGGGGGAGTGTGGAATCTGTTTGGCTTTCCCCTGCTAGAAGAATCTGTGGGAACATGCTGTCATTGTGATGTGCTGAAGAGATGCGCTCTGGCACCTACGCCGTGCTGGGGAACTGTGAGGACAAACATTTGGGAGGAAAGCTGAACTGATCCTAATTGAAGCAGACACTAGCACTCTTTCACTGAAATTCCACCAGCTTTGCCAACCTGATGTCAGGTTCTCCACTGTTGGGTGAGGGTCAGCTCCAGGCAGGGCATGCTAAAAACAAAATGTGCATGCACATCCTCCAGCCTGTTTCCCACGTGTGCACATACACTCCAAGTGAACAAAGCAAAGCATGTGGGAACTGCATCTTGACATCACTGTTGTCAATAAGTATGTTTTACTGCAAGTGAAGGTTTTAGTTCTGTGTTCCAGGAGGTTTGGGCAGAGGAAGGTGGTGCCACACTGATACTGGGGCTGCAGCCATGGCAGGGCTAGTCTTTAGAAGCTTTTAGAGGACACTAGACTGAGCTGACTATTTTATTACGCTCAGAGTCTGGCTGTGTTTATCTTGCAGTTTTTAAAAGACAGTTGTTAAGTTGGTTTCTGGACTAAGTGCTGTGTGTGTTGGATTGGGTGGTTCCAAAGATTTCTTCTTGGAGTTTACATTTCCAAATTGCACTTTTCTTTCTTTATCTGCTTGGGCTATGAAGAATAGTTTGTTAAACATCCACACAACGTCTGCAGCTCAGCATCACAGGAATGGCACTCCTGGAGAGGGTGCGGTGTCTTTCCTCCTAGACATAGCTCATATATGACATCCTGCTGGGATAGGAAGGCCTCTAAGATCTGGCAAGGACCATCTGGGGTTTTTATGTCTTTCTGCAACAGAGAACGTGAGTCATTTGTTGGGAGCATCTGGGGATATTTTGTTTAATCAGTTTTTTTACTGCTCTTGTGGCTTTGGGTATTAACACTGTCTCTGATACTTCTGTTCTCTGACAGAGGCATGCAGCAGTTGAGTGTCCCAATAGTCAACTAAGCCATATTATTGGCTCCCTCCAGGGGTAGCTGGGTGAAACTTAATAGTCCATGAGATACAAAAAGTCAGTAGAAATGATCTAATGTCCCCTTCTAGTCTTAAACTCAGTGAAATGGTGAAATTCCTGCTTCTAAAGGAAATGGTAGATGAGCAGTTACCAGATCTCCTACCAGGCTTCTTCTCCAGCTGTGTCCATAGGGAGCAGTTCCCTTTTTTCAGTCCTGTTTGCAGATTCTCAGCAGAATTACACCATTTTCACTCCTGGAGACCAAATCCTCATTCCTCCCCTTTTTTTGCAGTCCATTTTCCCCTCCTTCTTCACAAATACCAAGACTGTTTCAGCCCCTCTTTGTGGTGACCATTTCTGAAACTTTTTATTTTCTCTGCTTTTACCAAAATCCATGTGAGGTACCTGTTATATCTGACACCTCATGGTTATATCTCATCACCTCATGGATCAGATCAAACCTCCAGCTCCAAAATATCTCTGGGCCTCCTAAACGCAGAAATCAGACTTGTGCAACTACTTTCTCTGTGTCTGGTTGAGAACTTTAGACAAAAAGTCTACCAGGAATTTTTATAGATTCAAAAGATCTGTTTAACTTTCCTCTTCTGCAGAGAAAATGTGCAATTTGAAGTTGTGTGCTTGTACTTTTCTTCTTCTTGGAAACATTTGCAAAGGTGACCAGAGCTGCCTCTCTTCAGCTACTGAGTAGGTGTCCAAGCCTGCATGTGCTTTCAACAAAATCAATGTTTCCTCTCTCCAGTTTAAATGCTTTACCTTGACTATTTCCATATGAAAAGAGAAACTTGAGATAAATTGCAGGACTAGAAATCCTAAAGTCAGTAGTTTTCAAGTACGAGTGAAGCACACACACTTTTCCCTCCTCTGAATTCAAGGACACACCAGCTCCAGGATAGCTACCTCTCAACAAAGGGAGAGGAGAGCGTCTCCTGCAAGCCTCTTCCTTATTGCTCTACCACATCAGTCGCTTTTTAACTCACTTACAAAGCTATTTTTATTTTTACTGTAAGTTAGAAGCGTTTTTAGAACAGTCTGAGGAGCTCTCACCTCACCTGGCTGCAACAGGCTCTGCAGAGTTGTGTCCAAAGAGCAGATGATTGTTGCTGGGTTGTCTTTCCAGTGAAAACACTTGGCAACCAAGTTAATGCCTCTGCTTTTACTTCATTTTGCTCATGCAATGGTACTAGAGAGCATTAGTGAGAGATCCTATGCCTAGAGAAAGAGGGACATGGAATGTCCATGGTGCTTTGTGCCATACACACTGAGCGAATGTCCCAGGAAGGAGTCAACATGATCAGTTATACAAGACTGATCAGGGGGAATCTGATCATAGTCACCATAGTTATCAGTCATCATTAACTATATTTTCTGAGAGCTTGTTTACAGGAAAGCACTTCTGCATTTAATTCCAAATTCTTTGTTACATAAGAGCATAATTACAGCCCAGGATAGATGTTCTCTATCCTTCTTCCACTATATGCAGCCCGAAGGCCAAGAATAACACACACAAACTGTCACAAATGTCTGCATTTACATCCAAGTAAACACTCTTCACTCATGCACATATCCTTGGATATGCAAAGATTTATGCTGTTGCATTTCACTGATTTTCCTGCCTGCAGGAATGAGCTTCAGAGGCTGAACTGTCCAAATTCAACTCCTAGAGCTAATTCCCTGCTTGACTGCAGCTCTTCTGTAGGAAGAGCCAAGCTGTGGCCATTCAGCTCTTAAGAGATGGTGGCATGAGACTTGCAAAGTGTGATGTTATCACCAGTCAATAGACCAGAAGAGCTCAATTTCTTGGACCTTCCATTCCAGCTGTTCTTCATCCCTTTTATGTTCCTTAATATTTTTTAGAAAAGGAATAGTCAGAGGCTAGTGGCTGCTGAGGAACTGATCAGCTTCCTCCCCAACAGAAAAACAAAAAAGAGTTTAAAATATTTCCTTCCTCTAGTTAAGGTTTACAGTTCTTACTAGTACGTTATTAGGAAGTTGCAGAGCAATCAAATGAGAAGGTAATTGTTGGTGAATTTGCTTGATAAGGCAATGACAGCAAATACAAAGAAATTCTAGTGATCTCTTAGAGCATCAAATAAATGGCAACTAATTAATGTTCCATTTTGTATCTGGAACATCTGTATTTTAAAATAGTCCTGGGATTTAAAGAATTTTGCAGCCACTGCTTTTACTCTCTGCCAAGTTCAGTCCCAGGAAGGTGGCTGCAGTTCCCCCTCTTTTCATTTTTCCAGATTAATTGCTTTGTTATTGGCTGGAGTTAAACCAGAACAGGGTGATAAACCTCAGGAAATCTTTTTTTTCCCTCCTCATTATCTGCCTTGTCCATGGACCCTCTTTGTCTGAAAGTACAGAGTGAGCTAGGGTCCCTTCCAAAATCTTAATCATAAAGGCTGTTGGTTCTCCCAGCTGTATTTGGTGCAATCTGTTTGAGACACTGGGGCTGATGCCTGTCTCAGAACAGTGTAGGAGGACTGCTTGAGCATGACTGAGCCACAGACTTACAGAAACAAACCTGAAAACAGATTCTTCTCAAATAGAAGATCAAATTGAAGGAAGCCATGCTTGCCTAAAACAAAACAAAACAAACCAAGCCAGTTAAGTTCATTGTCTGGATTATTAATTGTGCTGAACTGTTTGGCTGCCCCAAGAATGTCACTTTACTCTTGCCGTGAGTCTGAAGCCTGGGTCTCCAGAGAGCTGATCTCTCACATATGGTATATCTCACTGTTCATTACAGCCACTGGCCCAGTCACATGGAAATAATGTTCAGGCTATTTTCAATCTGTATCTGCTACTTTTCTTCCTGGATGTGTCAGTCTCTTGATGAGGGCAGTGACTCCAACGGATACAGACACAGATGCTGGCTGCAAAGACAGGCACTGCCGTGAAAATAAAGAGGGTTTGGTTTATTTCTGTCATGGTTTGGGCTTTGCAAAAAGTCTCTGTCCAGTAGAAATAAAAATTCCACTGGTGGAGGAAGTGCTGAGATATGTGAGATGTCAGATGTCCAGCAGTGAAAAGAGGATAGGTGACCTCAGGGAAAACTACTGGGCTGGGATGCCCAAAACCTGTGCTCAGCTCCAAGAAGAAAGAAAAATTCTTACCAGTGTCATGAGATTTTGTTTTCAGCTCTTGACACTCTGCAGTTCCAAAACTCTGGCTGCTTTATTTTGGCAGTGAGAAGGGAGCAGGGACTCACTTTGCACAGTGGGAAGCAGGATTTCTTGCTTTTCCCTCTGGTAGCAGAGAAGTGAAGAACAAGGTAATCTTATCCAGGGTGGCTGTAAGCCAGTCAGGAGTGACTTCTGGTCCCCACTGGAGGGACACAGCTTGGATGGAGCCCAGCTAAGGATGCAGTAAGCTCATGTTTAGAAGCCTGTCTCCAGCCACACATGCAGAAGGTTTGGTACTGGCAGCTACCAGCAAAAAAGAGGTCAAGGGATTCCCAATCAGTGCAGAGAGCTTGCCAGGGGACCCCAAAATGTCACCTCCAGCTTCTCACACTGCACCCCACTGGGGAGGGCTGGCAAGTGATGTGTGAAGTGTTGAGTCAGGATAAATGTCACAGCCCAAGGTCCTCAGAGTCAGAGTGACAACAGAAGGAGACACTAGTGCCAGGAGTTCTGACACAGGGAGAATGCTGTCACTGCCACCACATCCAGTTTGGAGCTTTATTGATGGGAACTGGGGATGTGTCAAAAACAGGGGTGATATTAAATGAGTCTGACTGTGTCAGGAGCTAAGCTTTGCAACCCAAACTGTGGACTCTCTCTGCCTCAGAAGTCCTGAGGCATTTTTCCAGCAGCTTCCATGATCTCATGAAGTGCTCCCCTGAGAAGGGCTCCAGTCTGAGAGAGCCCTCACAGCACAGCACAGGACCAGCTGCTGAGATATGACACAAACATCTCTGAGAGAACCCAGCAAGCACTTCTTATGAAGACCTCCCAGGCCATCACCACTACCTCATTGGGCCCACAGACTTTCCCATGATGGCTTTGTGAGGAAATCAGAAATTGCCACACAGATGTCTCCAAGTACTAAAACACCTCTAGTTTCAGAGGTTCTGACCTTAGTGCCAGCAGCTCATGCCCTGGGACAAACCTCCCTGTAGCTATGGTATGACTGCATTGAACCTAGGTGAACCTTTGCTGGAATGACCTTTCATAATGGTCTCAGCTTCTGCAGTCAGACCCATGATTTTCTTCTGGAGTTATTGGCCTCAAAGAGCTGCAATAGCAAGCTCTACCTGTAGCCTTTCTCCTCCATGATAAAATATCTCCACAGGCCAGACAGCTGCCACCACAAGAAGGCAGGATTTGATGAACCTCCATGCTTTTCTGCTAAGGGGTTCCCTTGTTCAGATAACATATTTTATCCCAGAAGCAACAAAATCTTCAGCAGAGCCCGGGGAATACTGAATTCACTGTTCTGTGTCACTTCTACCTATCAAAGGTAAATTGGGTCTGTGGAGATCAAGGTCAGAACACCCCATAACTACAAGCCCTGTTCCTCACAGGTAGTGTTCATGAACCCACGTGCTTCAGGGAAAATGTTTTAGTTCAGAGAACCTGCAGCTTATCTCAGAGAAAAAGTCTATTTTAGTGACTTCCCTGAGGTACCTCCTTGTCCTTCTGCCCTCACAACCTTTCTCTCTGCTCCTCCAGTCTGCTCACAGTTCTCCAAGGGCGTCTATGCCATCTTTGGGTTTTATGAGAGGAGGACTGTCAATATGCTGACGTCTTTCTGCGGGGCTCTGCACGTCTGCTTCATAACGCCAAGCTTCCCTGTGGAAACGTCCAACCAGTTTGTTCTGCAGCTTCGCCCAGAGCTCCAGGATGCCCTCATCAGTGTCATCGAGCACTACAGCTGGCAGAAGTTTGTGTACATCTATGATGCTGATCGGGGTAAGTCAGAAGTACCTGGGAAAGGTTACAAGGAAATTAAACAGTGATCTAGATGGAATCTTAGCACCAAGAAGTCCTTTTATTATGGGTTGCTCATGGATGAGAGAGGGTGTCTGAAGGAAAGGTCACCCCGTGCCTTGCCTGTTATCTATTCCTTTTCTAAATATCCATTACTGTTGAAGGTGGGCACTGATCTAGATATGACCCAGTATGCCTGTGTTCATAGAGTCAGATCTGAACCCAACCAACATGAGGGAAACATTTAATGTGTTTGAGTTTCAAACAGGAAAATTGTTTGTATTGAATAGGTCCCATACTGAACAAGTCTGCCAAAGTCAAGGCTACTGAGTCTCAAGTTGATAAATGTGAACTGAGAGCTGCTCAGGTCTTACCTGAGCCCTCATCCAGTTTTGATACATGTGTGTGTTTCTGGCAGGTAGCTTGGAAAGCTCCCAATGCCCTGTGTTAATGTGGGTTAATTGTCTATGTAAATGACAACAGCCTTTACTGAGTTCTTGGAAGATACTGTCTAACTTTCTAAACCATGAACAGAGCTAGTGAGCTCATTGTTCTGTGATTCAGTTTCCCCAATTCTCAGATGCCTTAAAACCTTCAGGCTTGGAGGCTGAGAGCGAAAAGGACTTGTGGAGAACAGCACAGAGTTAAGGATGATTCACAGCTCTGTCATGAAAGTTATCATTAGCCTTTGCAGTCACAGGATGATTGTAAGAAACAAGGAGAAGGTATAAAAGCATCCTACCCTGCTTGCTGTTGTCACAAGGCATGGGGACACTGAATATCCCCAAAGGACTGCAGCAGGCAGGGTTGTCAAACAGGACTCTAGAGTGGTGCCAACTATGTGTATTTCCTCTGGAAGGCAATGTATGTAATTTAGGAAAGATCCTTTTAAAAAGGATGTTTTCTGATGAGATGCTGAGAGAGACAGAGATGTCTAATATGACTGTGTATTGTGATTGCTGAGGGTGTCCCTAAACCTAGGGGTGTATAGCCTAAACAGATCAAAGACGAGAAAAGAACTAAGGCCCAGAGAAATCAAGTCATTTGGATAGTGACAGGCAAGAAGACAGGGATTAGAGCTCTTATCTTAATCCCACAGTAGGGCCCAATCAACAAAACTGATCTGCTGATTGTGAAGGAAAAGTAGGCCTGGAGTCATCTTTTTTTCCTATGCTAGGACAGAAAAAGCAGCAGTCATTAATTCTAGCCCAACAGTAGTGTAGGGCTATCAGTTGGACTTGATGATTTTGAAGGTCCTTTCCAACTGTGATGATTCTGTGAGATATGTTTGGTTAAGATGCTAGACTATTAGCTGTTCTCTGTAGTTTTGCTGCACTCTTGTGACGCTGTATCCAGCCATGAGGCCACTACACAGGCTGTCAGAAGGATGGAAAGATGCCATTGCACAGCTAAAACCTAGTTCTTCCCCTACTATCCTTTCCCACCTCCCTTCCCATCATAGGATTGTCAGTCCTACAGAAAGTGCTGGACACTGCAGCCGAGAAGAACTGGCAGGTGACAGCTGTCAACATCCTGACAACAACAGAAGAGGGTTACCGTGTGCTCTTCCAGGAGCTGGAGAAGAAGAAAGAAAGGCTGGTGGTGGTGGACTGTGAATCTGAGCGGCTGAACATCATCCTTAGCAAGGTTGTGTTGGTGTGGGTCTTCTGGAAGGGATCTTGCATGCAGGATGGGGAGGGTTGTTTCTCCCGGAGAAGTTTTCCTCCCCATCCTTGTCTCACTCATGTGTCATTGTGTCTTTCACTGGATGTGATGTGTGTGCATTCAGTTGAGCTTACAGGTATTTCTCCTTTGTTTTATTGTTGAAAATGTAAAGCCATATAAATACTAGATGCTGAATGAGCTCTGCTGCCCCATGTTCCCTACTTGTTTGACACTTCTGCTGAGCCCTTTATATCCCCTTACTCCCCAGTAAGTTTGTTTCATGCTAATTCCTCCAAGCAGCACCCATGAGACATGACAGTTCCTTATTCTGCTGAGTTCTAATCCTATTTTCCCACTTCCTGTGAGTTAGGGTGGAGGTGTGAACTGTCACTGCCAGATTCATGGTCCTCCAGTTTCCATGTGCTGTACCAAATTCTTACAAGCAGTGTCAGCAAGACAGAGATGAGAAGCATTATGGTATATCTATAATGTCAGGCTCAAGCTAGAACTCACCATTCTACCAGGGTGTCCAGGCTGTAGCAGAATTGGTTGTGAACAGCTTCTCCTATGCTTTGCAATGTGAGAGACACATTCATTCACAGCCATCTCCTGGCTATTTTGTCAGCTCACAGTCACCTAGCAGATGGGATATGCAATTGAGGAATCAGCAGCTAGGTTGTGTGCCCTCCCTTACCCATCCTCAATCTAGATAGGTCACTCAGTAATGTAGACCCAAATTTTCCCCATTCTCTTTTCTCTATGCTTCCCTTAATGCTATCCCTAAGTCCTGAATATGGACTTATGTGCACAAGAGATGAATGCAAGTCCAAGGACAGGTCTCTGTCCACATTTGTGTCCCCTCTTTAACTCCAGGCACAATACCTTCCCCTCTCAGACCTACAGCCAAGGCCTTCCCCACTGCTGGGACTCCTGTCACACATGGCTTAGAAGGGGCCTCACAGTGCCATGGACCAGGTGTGCAGTGACTCCTGCTATTTTATTTCTCATAACCAGCTCACTCTTACCTCATGCTTCACATGTCGCCTTGTCTAAGCTACCTGTTATCTCCCGTCTCACACTTCAGCTGCTCGCTGTCTGGGGCAAGCACTGCCATTTCACCAGCTGCACAGCTCAGCAATGAGCATGATCCATCCTTGTCAGATGTCTCTGGGTGCTACTCTATTATATACAACAAGGAAGCAGGGAGCAGGTGTAAACCTCAAAGTAAAGGGCACTTTTGTGAAGCAGAGACCAGATTATTCTGGAGAGTAAAGTCTTCTCTTGGACCATGGAACAGGTGCATTTGGACAACATTTTTAACAGGACCTAGGCAGAGAATTTACCTTTTCTGTGGCTTTTCCTATAGAGTGTATCACATTTCTAGGTTTAATGGTGTTGGGGTTTTAAGCCTGGTCTATTTTCTAAGAGAAAATAAAGTTCTATAGTCAAATATCTAGTTTTTCTAATGTGAACAGGGAAATTAGTCTTTCTTTAAAACTTCTTCACTTAACTGGAGCAAGTGTTAAACAAAGCTATTTGCAGGAACAGTAAAAAAACAGATCTCATGATTATTTGTTTTGCAGTGCTATGAGAAACATCCATTCCCAGGGTAAGAAGCCACAGTGTTGTGTTTTCCTACATTAAAGACAGAACAATTCCAGCAGACATGAGTGCCTAGGAGAGAGCACTCCTGTTAGGCATAGGACTGAATAACTTTCAGACCTGTGTACTCCATTTTCATCCTTTGCTGCCTTGTTCTGAGTCCACAGGGATTTCTGAGAGCAGAGGTAGTTATCCCAGTGTAAGGAGGGGATACCAGATCTTTCACAGCATGCAGATGACCAGAGGGAGTCAAAGATAGTGTTCAGCTCATTACCACATGAAATTCATCTGGGACTTAAACTCAAGCTGGCAGCTGGTCTCTCAGCTCTCCACGCCAGCAGCCTCTCCGTGGATGTCACTGTTCTGTTTGCCCTGTCTCTTTGAGTGTCTGAGGTGTTCAAAGAGCTGCCTCAGCCTTTCAGGGACATTTCAACTCATTTATCTTCTTCCCTGACAACCCTGTCTCTGTCTTTTGGTGGCTCTGGATTTGTGCTCCCTGGTGAACAGCAGAGCCGGGCATGGCAGCTTAGCATCAGTCCCTCCCATGTACACACTGGTGCTTTCTTCTCCTCACTCCATATATGTATCACAAACAACCATTGCCGACTCCAGCAAGTGTCCTCGTGTTCTGGAGACTGTAGCTCTAGAGGAGCCAGTGCTCAATGTGTTAACGACCTGATTTCTTTCTCAGAGATTTCTCTGTATTGTGTCTCAAGGGTATGAATTATCTTTGCTGAGATAACTGTCGTTTATTAGCCAGGCCTTGGTTCAGGGCAGGATATCCATGGGGCTGTGCTGTGTAGCCTTAATGGGATAAGTAAGCTGTGGGTTGTACTCCATCAAAGCCCTGTATTGTTTCTTCCTTGTCTCTCATTAAAATGAATAACTGAAATTTCCCCTTTGCCACTGTTTCACTCTGAGAGGATTTCTCTCTAATAGGTGTCAAATTTGCCCATTAAGAAATAGGTAATGAAACCTAGGTGGCCCAAGTGAGCTATCAGCATGCAGCCCAACGCAGCCTCTCACCATGTTCAGGCTAAGTGATAAATACTATTATAACCTCAGCTTGCTACCATCATCTGGACACATTATGACTGAGCAAGCATTTTAAAATAAATTAAGATCACAAATAACTGTGTAAAACACAGGAAGCAAGCCTCATAATTCAGGTGGATGGGCTGCAAGATTAACAGCTCAGGGAAAGCTGGATGGCAGCCCTCACCGGTTCATTGACTTTGACACCTAATAAACAACAAAGAGAGATTTGGTGCAGAAAGAACCAGTGCCAGCTACTGTTGACACTGGAGAAATGAGGAATTGGATTGTAATTTGTAGACATCTCAGTGCCCTGTAGATGAAGAATGGAAGAGGACAAGTTAAGTCTTGTTTTGCATCTCCAATCTGGCAATGGAAGATACTCAGAAAACTACTCATAATAAGAGTATATCCTTTATAGCCTTAGGTATATAAAGTTGGTTTAGGTTTTGGTTTGGTTTTGTGTGTTGTTTTTTTTTTTCTTGTGGGCTCCAGATGGCACAGCAGAAGCTATACTGAGGTATCCTGTGTGGAGAGCCACAGAGCAGTGGAGCTGACATTAGTTGTGTAAGATATTGTTACTAAATGAAGCCTGCATTGGAGTTAATTGCCACCCCACATTAACACTGGAAACCAGATGAGTTTTAATGTGTATTCCAGAGCACTTCATCAGAGAAAGGCTAAGGCAGATGAACCAGTTGCACAGAACAAGTGTCAGCTCATTTGTAATCCATTTGGAAATCCCTAAATGGCTGCTCATGCTAGTCTAGGAGTGCTGTCCCATGGGGAAGATCAGTCTGTGTATGCCCTCATCTGATGCTTCTCAGACACTTGCTTGCTGCCTAGTATCAGAGATGAGTCCTGGGTAGACCGGTCTCTGGTTGAATCTAACACAGCAGTCGTTTTATGATCATTCTGGTTGTGAGGAGCTTTCTGGCCTCACAGATTCAGTACATGCAGATTCTGCCTGAGCCTTGGCAATGGAAGCAGTAATTCAGAATCAATTCATACAACAGTGAAACAGAAGGTAGTACTACCAGCAAAGAAACCTTATAAAAACAGGACAATTCCCTCAGAAACTGGCAATTCTTGTGGTTTTATGGGTTCTGAGCACATGTTTATTTGTTGGGTTTTTGGTTTTTTTTCCACTGTCTTCCTCCTGTATGTGGGTTGGCTTGAGTGCAGATGATATCTGACTCTAGTAACCTGGTAAGAATTTAACAGTGCTGCTAAAAATCAATGGAGAAGAGTTTTAGTGAAAACATGGAGTCAGCAAGAATAATGTGATTTTTATCTGCATTCTTTCTGTCTATTGTTTTAAATCAAGGGCAAAAAAGACAACCAATGACTCCAGCCCCTGTAATGACAGGCAAGCCTGAAACAGCTGATGCCTTTCTATCTAGGCAAGGCAACATTTTCCAGCTAGTCCAGAAACTTTCAAATGTTATAGATCCATAAACTATTGTGTTGATAAAAGAGAATAAAAACCTGATTCTGCAGACATCAGGGAGAAAGGAATAAGTGGCAAAGAGCATATATTGGGACACCATGAATATGCCTATGTAAATAGTCTCAATGAATATGCAAAGGGAATCCTCTGTGACTTGTGCAGGCAGCTTTGTGCTGGAGATGTGATTTGAAACTACCCCAATGTACTAAAGGAGAAAAATTGCCCTGTAGTCTAAACCTCCTGACACCTTGCTCAGGTAGGTGTCTGCAGCAGGGACTGTAGCTCAGAGGATGTGCAAAATAGCTCTCCAGTTTTGCTTCATCTTTCAGCTACATTCACAGGATAAATGGACCCCAGCTCCTCACTCTGTTCTTTTAGTGTCTGAAATATAAATCTGGCTTAAACTTTTTTTTAAAAAAAAGATATTTTTTTTCTCCCTGAGCCCATATAAGACAGGTTGGTTTAGGTAGCTTACTCTCCCTGCCTGTGGGATCTCCTTGGGGATCTTGTCCTGTCTGTTTTCAGACTTGCTGCTCAAATATCATGTGTGAAAGCTCTGTCCTTTCTCTAAGAAGATTGTGAATTTTTCTTTTGCTCTGTCTTCCTGTCCACAGCTGAACATACTCATTGTGGAAAATCAGGGAGGAAGAATTGAGGATAAATGAAGCTCTTCTTCCTTAGTTAGTATCTACTCTAAAACCTCTGTTTTCTTCTTGCAGATCATCAAACTTGAAAAAAATGGGAATGGCTACCACTACATTCTGGCAAATTTGGTGAGTTGCTTTCATTGGTGGGGTTTGGGTTTTTTTGCTATCTCATATTTTGTGAAGCCCTGTCTAATTTAGAGTTTTAGAGAACTGGGCATCTTTTTTCTCAAACACCTTTTGGGTGAAAAAAAATACCTAAGTCCTTGCTTGTATTTTCCTTGTGGAGTTTTCTCTCTTGAGCCAGCAAGATTATGCACAGTATATCTACAAAGTTACTGGGAGTTTGTGATGGGTTGATCCTGGCTGCTTTATCACTCCCTTCCTCAGATGGACAGGGGAGAGAAAATAAAATGAAAGGTTCCTGAGTCGAGATCAGGACAGAGATCACTCAGCAATTACTGTCATTGGCAAAACAGACTTGACTTGGGGAAATTAGTTTAATTTATTACCAATCAAATCAAAGTAGACTAATCAGAAATAAAACCAAATCTTAAAAACCTTCTCCCCATCCCTCCCTTCTTCCTAGTCTCAACTTTACTCCTGATTTTCTCTGCCTCCTCCCTGAGTAGATCAGGGAGCTGGGGAATAGGGGTTGTTGTTGCCACTCCTTCCTGCTCAGGGGGAGGACTCCTTCCACTCTTCCCCTGCTCCAGCATGGGCTCTCTTCTCCATGGGACCACAGGTCCTGCTAGGAGCCTGCATCCCCCAGGACCTGCTGTGTCTATGCAGGGTGAGTCTCATGCAGGGTCTGGAGCTGTTCTTCCCTCCCACAACTGTGTCTACAAGACAGCACATAAGGCCTAGGGTAATTAAACTTTAAACTACAAATTAGTCAAGCAGTCACTGCCATTTTCCTTCTCTCAGTCCTAGGATAACTCTATAATTTACAAGACAAAAATGGCCACATAATTACCTCACAATGCCCTGATACTAACCCTGCACTTCTGTGCTGGGTGCTACCATGTAATTACAAAGTTAAAAATGCTAGGTTGTGCAGGAAGACTCATGCACACTCTAGAGCAGCCAGTAACTTCAGTTGTTATTATTATTCGTTGCTGTAACCCAGGTCCTGGTCCTCAGATGTGTGTGGAAAGCCCCTTCATCAAAATGAAGCAGAGAAGCTCTCTGGGGTAGCTGAGTGTGCCTGTCTGTGTGCTTTTGTGTATACCCATGAGAACAGTTGGACTCAATGATCTTAAAGGTCTTTTCCAACCTATAGGATTCTATGGCTCAATGTGAAAGATCTCATCTCTTCTCTCTGTGTGCTTTCATAAGGATAAATACATTAAAGGCATGAGCTGATCTAATACTCAGGTGTTGTTGGAGTTTTGAAGGACATTTCCCTCTGTTTTATAACACCAGGCTCTCCCATTTTCAACCTGGGAAAGCATACTTTTCCCATCTTTAATTTTTTTCTTAGCCTTTGCACAAGTGCTGAGAGGACAAAGCTGTCTGGAGGAGGCTGCATACTCAGCCAATATGGGTTATAAATACTTAACTTAGAGCAAAAAGCTTTTCATTTCCCCAACTCCACCACAGGGAGATTCTGTCTCCCAGGTGTAGCTCAGTGGAGAGTAAGGCCCAGAGGGTCTGACAGGACCACCAAAATCCACTGTTCCTAGCTGTGCTTTTCAAGCAGCTTTGATTTGAGGGGAGAAGAGTAGTGAAAGGAATTAAATCTCTTTTCTTTGGTCTTTCCTGCTTCTTAAAACCTAGCCCTGCACAAGAGCCAAACACACAAGAGAGGAATATTAAAAAAAATAAAAAGAAAGAAGAAAAAAAAAGACCACACAAAAAAAATACTGTCATCCCTCAAGGTTAAGAAGGCCTTTTCCAGGGCAGAACAAGCTTTGTGATTCTGCCATGCACATGAGCAGGTTCAGGCACCAGAAACCACATTAGTTTCTGTTGTGTGCTGCACCCATGTGAGAGCTACTCACTGAAGTGGTTCAGCAAGGAGAATGGCAAAAAGGCTGTGGAGAGCCTATGTTCCATGTTGGCAGTGAGGAAGGACAGGAAACCTCCCTATGTGGGGATGGTTGGGGATGTTAGAAAGGGTTGGCAGAATGTGGGAAGGTAGCGTCTGGCAGGGTTTAACCATAGTGTGGGCGCTCTCATCCACGAGATCACAATAGGTTTTACCCTCTTCTAAGGACATCTCATTGCTGGATTTAGAGCCTTCAGAGGGTGTGACATGCTGTAATTTATTCCCACTGACTCATACACATAGTGGATAGACCTTAAACACCCCTGTAGACAAGTCCTAAGATGACAGGGCGTGCATTGCCCACACACAGCACACACACGTACCCTCATGTGCACACCCGCCTGCCTAGAGAACAGCCTGACTGTGGCATGGCTAATTCTGGAGTACTGGGTCATAAGAGAGTAAGTTAAGAACAGAAAACTGTAAGTGCCTGAACATTTCCAAATGAGTTCTTTTTGTCTCCTCTGCTAACGGATGGAATCCTGATTTTAGGACTCTTATCCTATATGAATTGGGAGCAGTCAGCATGGGTTTACCAAGGGGAAGTCATGTTTGACCAACCTGATAGCCTTTGATGAGGACATAAGCAGGTGGATAGATGAGGGTAGGGCAGTGGATGTGGTTTATCTTGATTTCAGTAAAGCGTTTGACACTGTCTCCCACAGCATCCTTGCAGCTAAACTGAGGAAGTGTGGTCTGGCTGATTGGGTAGTGAGGCGGATTGTGAACTGGTTGAAGGACAGAAGTCAGAGAGTTGTGGTCAGTGGGATGGAGTCTAGTTGGGGTCCTGTGTCTAGTGGAGTCTCACAGGGGTCAGTACTGGGACCAGTACTATTCATTAACGACCTGGATGAGAGAACAGAGTGTGCTGTCAGCAAGTTTGCTGATGACGCTAAACTGGGTGGAGTGGCTGACACACTNAGAAGGATAGGGAGCTGCTGGAAGGAGTCCAGCGCAGAGCCACAAAGATGATGAAGGGGCTGGAACATCTTCCTTATGAGGAAAGGCTGAAGGAGGTGGGTCTCTGTAGCTTGGAGAAGAGGAGACTAAGGGGTGACCTCATCTATGCTTTTAAATATGTGAAGGGTGTGTGTCAGCAGGATGGGGTCAGGCTCTTCTCAGTGAAACCCAGTGACAGGACAAGAGGCAATGGCTGTAAGCTGAAGCATAGGAGATTCTGTGTGAATACATGTAGAATTTTTTTCCCAGTTCAGGTGCCAGAGCACTGGCACAGACTGCCCAGAGAGGTTGTGGAGTCTCCTTCTATGGAGACATTCAAAACCCGTCTGGACGCACTTCTGTGTGACCTGGTCTAGGGAATCCTGCTGTGGCAGGGGGTTGGACTAGATGATCTTTTGAGGTCCCTTCCAACTCCTAATATTCTGTGATTCTGTGAAGATAAGGTTCTTAGCCTTGCATGAGCCACGTGAGTCCTCAGCTGGTTTGTAGCCATCAACTTACCTGCACAAGCTGGAGCAGAGGGCATGACGCTTCAATATCTGCCTTTTGTAACACTGCTTAACCTTCTTGGGCTGTTTTCCACAAGGAAACAATTAGAGACATGATGCACTGGAAGCAAATGTTGGGTAATATTTATGGGTAACCCCACTGAAATTCTTATTTTTGCTGTTTGCTTGTTTAGGGCTATACAGACCCAAAAAGCAAGCAGCAGCACTCTACTGCCCAGTCACAGCAGCTCCAAACTGGTGTTACATCAGAAATGCAAAACAAGTTTGCAAAGCAACATGCAGGCTGAGTAAGGCCCACAGAAATCATCTGTGGGCACACTTTGAACATGGAGGAAGGAATTCCCTGTCTGGTCACAGACAGTTCATGAGCAATGAGGAACTGGCTTGCATTAATCATTGCTTGTTTGCCCAGCGGTTGCTGTCAGGTGAAGTGGAGCAAAGCACCAAGCAGAATTTGACAAGTGGCAGGAGACAAAATCTAGTATTTCCTAGGAGGAACAGCTTTATTTTTCAGTGAAATTGCTGTTGCCAAGGTGAGACAATAATATTTCTGTGTTCATAAACAAAATGAAACTGTTCTGCACCTTAGGCCATGGGTAAACATCCTTCTCTGAATCTGCTATGCCTGTTAAAGACACAACCTGTCGTGTCTACTCAGCCTTGCCCATCCCACCAAGGTCTGTCTCTAATGTCACTGCCAGGGGTAGGGTTCCTGTGAGCATCCCTGCCTTTCCTTGAGGCAAACTTGGCACTGTCTATGGCTTTTGCAAACCCATAAAAACCTGATCCTTGACTGGTACCCATTAGAGTTACCCAAATTAGCTTTTACCAGCTGCCAGACTGTGTATTTGTCAGGTGTACTGGCACTGTGTGTGTGTGGGGAGTTTGCAGTCATATCTTTTCCTCTCTCTCTCTCTCTCTCCCCTTCTCTCTCCCTCTGTTTTTCTTTTTGGAATTCAAAGAGGTTTGGCAACTGTAAGAACTGTTTGTTTTTGTGAATCTTATTTCTCTAAGCTTTGTTCTCAGCCTTTGAGAGCAACAGACTAGCAACCACAAAGACAAAAACATACAGTCAATACTATCAGAGGAGCAAGCTTAGAAACTTCTGGGATTCCTTTCCTTTGATGTTACCAGCTTTTTCCCCATAACCTTGCTTGCACATATCTGTTTGTCCTAGACCAGGGATATAGGCAGACTGCTGTCAGTAATGGGAGAACATCAGCTCTCTTGGGCAGAGGAAAACCTTTATCTTTAAATAAGTGACATTTCTATGACCTGTCTTTAAAAGAAAAGCATAAAAGGCAGCTGCCACATACAATGTTTTAGACCTTTTTTCTTTCCTGATGCGTTAGTCCAGGTTGTTCTTTCAGCAAATGCACTTGTTTGAAGTCGAATAGACAAGTGTATGAGAATGCTGATGCTAGGGGTAGCAGGGAAAAGTAAAGTCATAGTTGGTTTGCAGAGGTAAGCATGTTTTTTTCCTGTGCTATTTTACATCAGCATGTGTCAGCACTGAGTTAGGCCACGGACAGAGTTTCACTTTGCAAGCAGTTGTGGTAGCTTTGGAGGTGACCAGCACAGCAGCTCTCCCAGTAGAGTGGCTAGTAGCGGGGTCAGGCAGAATGTGCTGTTTGATTCCATTCACCTGTGGTTTAAATGGGCCTCTTTGATATCCTTCTCCCCAAAAATGGGAGAACTTCTGCATCACCAGGGCTGAGACACAATGACCCACAACTGACAGTGGATACAGAGAGTGGAAATGGGGTACCCTGTCAAAAAGGATGCCTACATCCCTGGGGAGCAAAGTTCTTCCAGCACAGGCAGAGATCAGCTCCCCTAAGACAGTGCAGGACACATACATCCTGCAACATGTACTGTGGCTGCATGGGAGGGTCTGTTCTGCCTGTGCTGGCAAGAAGCTGCACCTGCCACAGCCTGAGTGTGATGTGTGGCATCAGCTGTGTATTGACGGCTCCACTTCCTGCATTGAGCCCCTGATTCAGCTTGCCTGGAGCTAAAATGTTGCAATTCTCAGTCTTCCATCATCTTGAAAGCTGCCATGTTTATTTTAATCACTCTCAGTTCTTAACACTGTCTCCTGCCCCCTGAAGTATTGCTGACTGAGGGTACAAACAAGGTCAGCAAGACTTGGGTTTGCATCACTAGATGATTGGAAACTCTGTTTTGTGGGAGTTTCCAAAAGGATGTGTACAACCTCAGCTTCTTGCCCTGGTAAGATCTCAACATGCCTAGTCTTGCAAAAAGTATATTCTTATGTTGGAAAGAGTTGTCCTAAGTTATTTTTAGGTTTCTAAGATTATGCCAGTTAGACCTTTCCTTTTTCTGAGGGGTTGGTGCAAGTAGGCTCTTGAGAAAACTTGGTTTCCCAGGCAGAGGAAGACAATATATTATAACAGTGAAATTTCTGAGGTGTGCATTTCACTTACAAACAGTTTTCTGTCCTAATTCAGAGAATATCAAGGAAAAGAAACCCTTATAACATTATCTCATCTGAATTACTGGTAGCAAAAGACACAGCAGTGCCCTGAATTAATCTTTGCTTGAATTAGAGTGTCTCATGTAAAAGAAAATCATCTGGGTTTGATACAGAAATTGCACACATGGGGGAATATGAACTGCAACCTTGGAAGGATTTTTGCAGTAGCTAATGAGGGCTCAAAAGCATGAGTGACTTATTGTGGCTTAAAAAAATCACTGAGCATCAGGTGAGTAACTGACAGACTATATTATAGCCATTGGAAGGAAAAATGTGTTTGCTTAAATCTCAGCAAAAGAGTGTTATAACAGGTTTCCTCAGCCATTAGCTGTCTCCTAATCCATTACCCTGGCTCAGCTGGCAAGGAATGATGTGTAAATCTCTAGTATCTTCCTCATGGTGATGTCATCAGTGCTTTCTTTTCTAATCAAAATGTGTTTAGTTTCAGCTTCCTCCATCAGAATTGTGCTTCGATTTGCTAGACCAAATATTACATTACTGACATTTTGATCCTTGTAAACTGTAATCAAGTCATCCCTTAATCATATCTTTGATTGAAGTCCTGGCATCTGTCACTACACAGCATGTTTCCCAAACCTTTAAATGAGTTTCTACTCTGAAAGGTCTCAGTAGCACAAACATCCACCTAGAGCATCTATCCCTCTGCCTGGACTGAGCTTTCCAACAAGATGTGTATTACCATTTATATCCAGAATGTGCTGCAGCAGCAGGATAGGGCTGATGCAGATAATATCACAAAGAATATCTGTAGAGCTGTACAAAAAAAAGTTACTGGTCTTCTCCAGCACCATGTCCTTGAAGCCTGGATTCTCACCTGACTTTGCTTGCTTTTCATCAACAGACCAGGACAGAACAAACTCATCAAACTGCAGGATTGAGACTGTCTGGTAGTGCCTCCTCCTCCCATCTTTCTTTTTCCTTTCTTCTTCACTTCCTTCTGTGTTACAGTGAGGACTCAGTTGTTTTGCTGCCACAATGAGATCTGACACATGAATAATTCTGCAGAAGAGAAGTCCTCTCCTGTTGGAAGGCATGCTGGAAGGAGACTGGAGCAGATGGGCTCTTTTTTTGACATACCCTCCCTATTAATACTAAGTGATAGGAGTGAGGAATGATGCTTCACTGGAGAAGTCAAGCTTGAAGATAATTTGGTGTATTAGGGATGCTCTGTCTGGAAACACTTGTCTTCTTGCTTCCTGCAGAAAGACACTGGAGTACCTTGGAGTGACAGCAGCCACTCTGCATTCACTCAGCTGATCTACAGCCATTGAGAAGCAATTGTTTTGCTTTGCAAAGTTTCTTATAATCATAAAGTCTACTGTAATAAATGAACAGTATCTAAAGAGAGCTGGGCCAGCTGCCCAATGCTGCCACAGGTTTCTGTGGCACCCACTCAAGATCAAGGTGAATTGCTTAAATGTTTTTTCTTTATAAAGGAGTAATTCAGTGTGTGATTTATAAGGAGAAAAAAAAATAAACTCCAACCTCTTCATCCTGAAAAAAACCTAATGCTTATTCCTGGTAGGGAACTGTCTTAGATTCAGCCAGGCAATTCAAGAGAAAGGGACATTTTCCATCTCCTCATTCAGACATGAGCTTTGCCAGGCTCAGGAAGAGATATGGAAGGCTCAGAAGATGCAGAGAGAGGAAAGAAGACAGCAGTGTTTCTTAGAAATGTGGCAGTCTTCAAGGAGACTCTCTGAGGTCCTTTCTCTCAGGAAAAAAACAAGACTTGGAGCAAAGGAATGGAGATTTTAGGCTGTGCTATGGCTAGGCTTTGGAGAGGTTTATGAGCTGGAGCCTGCCCAGACTTCAGCCCTTGCTGCCTGTTACCACAGCTTCAAAGGCAGAATTACACTGCAGGAGGGACCCTGCAGGGAAAGTGGCAACAATTAATACAAATTTGGTGGAATACAGAGAGAATGTGAAAGTGTGGGGCAGTGACTGGCTCCCTGTTAACGTCAGGGGTGGAGGTAAGGTCTCTGCTCTTTGTGGCATTCCCATGGGCTGTGATGATGCCCCAAAAGGAGCAACGCCACCTGGTGCCATCAGTGTGTGGAGAGGAGGCAGAGGTTTAGGATGGTGAGGCAGTGAAATATGAGGGTGGAAGGAGACACTCAGGCAAGTAAGTGGTGCTGGAAGATTTGAGGAGGGTCACACACAAAGGCTTTCCCTACACTCTCTGACAGCTATCTGTACTGCCCACTCAGTGTCTCGGCTTCTCATAGTGTTCAGGGTATAAATAAGGAGCTGGCTCCTTTCTAGGGGACTTTCTTTTCAAGGCAGATCCTTTGTGGACCAGTTAATCAAGATGGATTCATGAGGCCCATTTCAAATCATCAGTTTTCCTGAATTATGCATTTCCTATGATGATTGAGCCCACAAGCAGTGGAAAGGAATATAAATGTGTGACTTGATGACACCTCTCCCAGCAACCACAGCAGTGAATGGGACAGTAAAACAACCTTTGGCTGAAAAATGTTTTCAGTTTAAGAACAGATGCAGCAAGGAAAACACAATGAGGAAAAAACCCTTCCCAGGACTGATCTGTTTCCTATTTGAAGGCATGAGGTCTGTAACAGCTGCCCATACTATTTATTAGCAGCAGGACTTCTGCATGTCATCACTTTGCAAGGTTCATTAGTGCAGAGAGAAGTGTCCATGGTGTGGGCTAAAGAGCAAGTTTCCTCCTTTTGAACTGAGCCTGGCAGATACTTGAAGTGTGGTGCAGATGCTGTGAGTCAGTGCAGACGTGGAGGAGGGAAGCTGCCTCAGCCCATCAGTGTGGATGAGCCTAGATTTTTGTTGTTTATTGGCAGTCTGCTAATTTGGTAGCATTCAGAGAAAGGCAGCTGTTTGCCAGCCAAACACAAGTCAGGAGGCCATGCTTTCTGGTTTGCTGAGATGATTTTGCAAAGTGAATGGAAATTGAATGGACAGCTAATCCTGCTGTAAGGCAGGGGTTGGGCTGGCTGATGCAGTGTCCTTCCCAGCCTGGTTTTGATGGTTCCCCAAGAGAACTGTGCCTGAAGAAGTGTTGTCTCCCCTGGAGTATCCATGTCCTGGGCAAGTGACCCTGTCTGTGCCCTAGGGAGCCCCACATTGCCTCTGGGTCCTGCTGTACCTGCCTTGCCAGGGGTGATGGCACAGCACTTGGGCTGGAGACTGAGTTCATGTATTCCTCCTCTTCCTCCCCAGAGGGCTGGAAGTTGTGTAGGGAGGTGAAGCCAGATAGCTGCATGTCCGACAGATACATCCCAAACAATTCATGTCTAAAGACCCTGAAGAAAGCCACATACCAGCAAATTCCAGAGGCTCAGCTGTGCTCCAGATGTGGCTGCCATGGGAGCTTTTTCCAGTGCTCAATGGCAAATTTTTGAAATGGTTTCAAAACCATTTGACCACTCCATGGGACCACTGAAGTCCCACAGAATGCATCTTTCCAGCACTGTTCACTTCCTACTGTACTTGATTGGGAGGCAAAGGGAAGCACTTCTGTGCTGGTTCTTTCCCAAATTGGTTGATACTAAATATGTTGTTGCAGAAGTACATCTGCTGTCCCTCAGCAGTGGGTTCCAGTCTGTCCTTAGGCCAGTTTTAAGAATTTATTTTCTAAATATAGCAACTTGAAAACTAAACAAAAGATCTTTTTTTTGCAACATGAAGCTGTAGTTAGTATAAGGTAACAAATGATTGATGACTTCTTTAGTTACAAATATTACAGTTCTCCTGTTCTGCTCTTTCCTACAAACACTGACTGATATTCCAGGAAGACAGATAAGCATATTTAACTCCTGATGTCACTTTGTCAATAGAAGCATTTTCAAGAGACAATTTACATTATATTTGATATATTATTGTTTATATACTAGTCAGCAAGAATTAACCTCTGGGAATGATTCTCTAAAATTTCTGACCTCTGGTATTCCCTGTTCATTGGCTGCCATCTCACCCAGACCCGCTCTGAGCAGATTTCACTCATGCAGTGATTAAATTTCCTTTGCAATTAGTTCTGTACTGACCTTGTACTGGGGCATGTGGAGGAGGAAAACAGGTGAAAACAGTTGTTTCAGCAGTTGATAACAGCCCAAATGCAAAGACACATTTAAGGTTAATGTCTTCTATGGTGTCAACTACTTTAAACAGCTGGAAAATCTTCAGAGGTCTCCACTCTTTTTTAAAGAACCTGAATTTTGTCAAAAATCATTGGGAAAAAAATCAGTATAATCTTTGGGAGAAAATAATTCCTTTTGTCTCCTCAGAGTATTTTAAAATTTTATGTGAGATTAATCTAAATGAATATTGTTGAATGCTTCAGTTTCAGAATGGTTTGATTTGGGGGAAACAGTGAAGGACAGTGTTTTCAACTGACTTTTCCTGTATAAGTATGCTTGTTGAGGGGGCTAAACATACCAGACATCTTACTCATACTCTGTTGTGAACTTGGACTTTCTTCATGCCTTTGTAGGCCTTCCAAGGAGGAACTGGTGGTAGAAATTTCAAGTTGCTGTGTAGTAGTTTCTTTTGACAGATCTTTTTCCCCTGAGTACCTCCCAGGAGCAAAATGTCAGTGTAATTTGGTCACAGCCATGAATAACCAGTTGGCAACCCGTGAGGTCCCTCCTACTGAACCTTAGGAGCACAGTGTGTCAAAAAACACTTGGGCTGAAATGCATTAAGATGTCAGGGACAATTATCCTGCTGCATTTCCTATTCATTAATCACAGCTCTGGCTTTCTGAAACCCCTACACTAGCAATTACAAACAAGATTGATATGGGTTTAACCAGCATTCTGAGGAATATATACACACAAAATATCACTCTTCTTTTTTTAACCTAAACCACTGCACTTGGAAGGAAAACAAATCATCTGTTTAGAGCATCTGTACACCTATACCCAATCCTTAGCCTTGTAAAGTGGATGACAAATTGCTTGTAAAAAGCAGGAAGAAGAAGTGTGAAATCTTTAAAGACATTTTTGAGCCCCTGCTGACTCCCTCTGTCTGACACCAATGTGAGAGGCCACTTTAGTCTTTTCCTTGCAAACTGTCTGTTCCCAAAACAGGTTTTCATCTAATGGCTTGATCCTGGCCTTGGAAGTTCATAAGCTTGTTAACTCCCTCAGCCTATGCACAGACAGCACCATTTTGGGAACATGACTGGTGTCTTCTGGGAATAATGTGACTTGGCTTTTTTAACTCACACCAGCGTAATGTGTTTGAGAGTAAGCAAAGGGGAGAAACCCAGTGGGAGGTTGAGAAGGTGCCTGTGAAGACCATGTACCAGCAGGGCAGGGAGAAGGCAGAAGAGCTCAAACAAGCTCTTCTAAGGACACAAACCTGTTGGAGTGGGTCCAGAGGAGGCCACAAAAATGATCAGTAGTGATGAAGAGGTAGAATCAAAGCTGGGAGACAAAAATGATCTCCTCTCCATATTACATTCAGTGTATCTCTAATTTTCTGCCTCTGACTCAACAGGAATGACTAGGTTTACAATGCCAGCCCAATGAGCACTTGTGTTCATCACATGCAGTAGAAAGAGGCAGGAAAGATCAACAAAGACATGAAAAAAATGTATTTCATTATCAATCTGAAGTCCAAAAAATGAACCTTTCTTTCTCCTAGATTAGCAAGCCCTGTGAATTGGCTTTTCTAGTAGACAGGCTCGTTTGACAAGATGACCAACCACTTACTTCTTGATCTGCTGAAAGTTCATTGTTCAAGATTTGGTTTTCCCTGCAAATTATGACTGGAATGGAAGTAGCCACTCCACCAGTGACTGAGTGCAGAAAAGTTAGAACTTTAGCTAGAATAATTATCTCTGATATATTTTGCGATTTATGTTATTTTGATCTGAGCACTAGTCAGGATTTGTTTTCTCTGTTATTCTGCTAGCTGTCTTGCAAATGAGTTGTTATCAATGTGACTGTCTGTCTCCCTGGATGAAAATTGCAGGATATGCCCAGCTCAGATCCTATGAGAAAAACAAGTTCACTTTGTGGTCAGGGATGTTGTGCCTCTCTGAATTGGACCTTACCTTGCAGAGGGAAAAGACTTTTCCTAAGCTGGCTGGCATATGCATAGATAGGTAGGATTCCTCCTATCCACCCAGAGACATGTTACTCTAATAAGCTTCTCCTGTTTCTTTCATTTACTAGGGATTCATGGATATTGACCTGACCAAATTCAAGGAGAGTGGAGCCAATGTAACCGGCTTCCAGTTGGTGAATTACACGGATGCTGTTCCTGCCAGGATCATGCAGCAGTGGAGGAATAATGATGCCAGGGAACATCCTCGTGTGGACTGGAAGAGGCCAAAGGTAAGTGGTATAAAAAACCCCCATTTAATTTGAGGTCCCTCTGGCTCAGTTCAAGTTATGCTTACCTCTTTGTGATTACACAGGGTTCTTAATCTCACTCTGAAAACCGATCACTTAATACAGTTATAATATTATCTGTTCCAGGTGCCTCAGCATTGTCTAAATTTTACTAGGCAGGACTTGCTGCCTGCTAAAAAATACACAAGTTAGTGTATTCACTCAGTCTCCTAGTTTCTACCCCCCTCAAAGCTAAGGATTAAACATCTCATGAAGTTGAGTGTTATAAAAAAGAAAAAAGCCTTGTTAACTCCTTAACCTTTGTCTTGTTTACTGCATTCATAATAAAGCTTTTCCAGATATTTTTTCTGAGCATTCCAATCAGTGTCTACAGTAGAGGGGAAATACATTTTAATTCCTAATACAGTAGACCCTGAAGATGTCAAGGGGCAGGGAGAAGGAAGGTTGTTGGGTTTTTTTCTATCTGACATTTGAAAATAAATACACTCGTGGCAAACACTCAACAATAGAAATGTCAATAAAGTGTTAGTTTAAGTTGCAAATGAATAAATCAGTAAATGATCACAGGAGAAGGAATTAACTCTAATGGTTATCATTCATGCTAGAGTTTTACACTAGTTTCTGTGCAAATTTCTGATTGAATGAACTCATCTTTTCCAGATTTTTTGCATGTTGAAGTAGAGTTTCCTGGCCTCCATCTGTGACCACAAACAATCACTTGTTATTTGATTTACATTTCTCACATTTACAGTGTATAATGTATTCCTTAAAAGTTCAGGTCAGTGATCCTAATTAAGCAGAAAGACTCAGGTAACAGGTGAATGACCTTTAAGGCTGAGTCCTCTTCAAGGAGCACAATATGAAGGCAGCTGGGCTAAAAGAGGAAAAGGCAAAGCAGTGCCATCCTTAGCTCCTCATTGGGAGATTCTCCTTCACTCCCCAATCCCCTGGGAGAGAAGGCACCAACTCTCACGAGTCAACAGGACCATAGTGATTACAGGGAGCAGGAGACTGTTGCAGTTCATAGATGAAAAGAGGGCAAATGATCTCAAAAGTTGAGGTGAGGTGAACCAGTGTAGCCTGTCAGAGGTCTGCTCACTCTAATGTGCTATGTCCAACTCTTCTCTTTCCAGTACACATCAGCCCTGACGTACGACGGGGTGCGGGTGATGGCAGAGGCCTTTCAGAATCTGCGGAGGCAGCGTATTGACATCTCGCGTCGCGGCAATGCTGGGGACTGCCTCGCCAACCCAGCTGTGCCCTGGGGACAAGGCATCGACATTCAGAGAGCCCTGCAGCAGGTTTGAAACCCAACAGACCTGTGTGCTGCAAGGGTGGCTGAGCACTGCCTGGGGGTGGGGGAAACAGAAACACAGCAGCAGAAGTCAAGCGACTCGCTCAGGATGAGGAGCTGATCCTCCTAGATTAGAGCCAGGTCTTCTAAAGAGTTCAAGGGTACATCCAGCAAACTGCTTCTCCTGCTACTACCTGATGTGTCCTTGCCTTCTTTAATTTCTGTTGGAGTTCTGGGATGGAAAAGCTAAAATATTATCCCATAAAATTCTGGATCTCTTTTATCATGGAATGGTTTGGGTTGGAAGGGACCTTTAAGGGCCATCTAGTACAACCCCCAGGGTCTCCTTCCCAAGAGAGACCTGTTCAAATGATATTTTTGAAGCTGCTTTGACTCTGTGAACTCAGCTTCAGTTCCAGGCTTCTAATGAATCTTGAAACCATGTGAATTTTGCTTTATGTGTTGGCTGTCATCAAAATGTTCTTACAGCCCAGATTATAACTTGTTTCATACTGTGAGGATCCATAAAAGTCTTAATAATGGCCATTTAGATATCTGATTATCTGATAGTCTTGCTTTCTCATCCTGTGCTAAACTTTAGATTTTTGAATAAACAAAAATACTATATGAAACTTACAGTGAGAGAGAAAAACAAGACACTCTTATCAAAGACTTAAGTGGAATATTTTAAAATGTCATTAAATTGCAAGACTGACATTCATGTCTAACATTTTTCTTTTTTCAGACAAAAATAGATGGATTCCTTGCAAATACTGCAAGTTCAGTATTATCCAAATATACCCTATCCCATCTTCTTTCCTTTACTGTGAAGAAGGCAAGAGGAAAACTTGGTTAATTAGCATCGTATGGAAATTTCCCCAAGTAGTTTGTTTTGATTTGGTTTTGACCTACTGGCAAACAACAATTCCTTTAAAACCAAAGCTCACATCTGATTTGATTTTATTGCCTGGCTTCAATTTGCTCCCAAGCTTGTCATTGACTTTCTGTATGACCTTGGGCAAATCACTGTCATAGCTTCTCCAAACCCTTCTAATAAAATCAGCCTCCTTGACGCATTAGGGAGATCAGTTACCCAATAAGCATGAAATACTTGGAAGTCTTCTGATGAACAATGGGTTCTCAAGCATTTTCTTTTATTGAATTTATAAGAATAAATTATCAAAATTAGACTTGGCAAAAAAACAATTTTGTGTGTTGGAAAACCTCCTCCAAAATTTTCTCATCTCTTCATTAAAACAACTTAAAAACTCTTCATTCTTCAACACTATTGATTTTGACCAAAGAACCTGAAGAGCTTTTTGTAGAAGTTGTTTGTTCAACATTGAAGTACTATAATTTTCCAAAGGTTTGACCAGTTCAGTTCTGATGGTCAAAATAAAAGGCTCTGAAACATGCAGGAGAAGAAGTCTCCTAGCAAAGTTGTAACTATGGATTATAATTATCCAGCTTTTACTCTTGTAGTAAGAAGTGGGCCCTTTACTACAAGAAAGACATTGAGGTGCTGGATCATGTCCAAACAACAGCAACAAAGCTGGTGAAGTGTCTGAAGAGTAAGTTTTATGAGGAGCAGCCGAGGAAGCTGGGGTTGTTTAACCTGGAGAAAGGGAGGCTGAGGGGAAACCTTCTTGCTCTCTACAGCTGCCTGAAAGGAGGTTGTAGCAAGGTGGAAGTTGGTCTCCTCTCCCAGATGACTATTGATAGGACAAGAGGTAATGGCTTCTAGTTGCACCAGGGTAGGTTCAGGTTGGTTATTAGGAAAAATTTCTTCACTGAAAGACTGTCTGGATGTTGGCACAGGCTGCCCAGGGAAGTGGTGGTATCTCCACCCCCAGAAGTGTTCAAAACACGTGTAGGCGTGGCCTTTCATGACATGGTTTAGTGGGCATGGTGTGTTGGGTCAACAGTTGGACTTGGTAATCTTAGAGGTCTTTTCCAGTCTTAGTGATTCTCTGATTCTATGAAAGAGACAGATGGAAATGGAAGAACTTATGACTAGATGGAAGGTTTGAGATACCATTTCTGTACAGACTCACAGTTAGGGTAATTCTTACAGCTATTCACAGCATGCTTTCTCTTTCCCTCCCATTTGCTAATGGCTAAAATTTTATAAGCTGTTTAAAAGCAGAAAGTTTCTCTATTATTTCTACACAAAGGTCTGGGGCAAGATCCCAAATTGCCTTATTCCTGTTTAGTATAAGGAGGTATGATGCAGGACCAAAGATGAAAAGCAATTTGAAACATTCTACAGTTTTTCAGAAGCAGAAATATAGCACATTTCAGCAAAGTGCTTACTTGTATTAAAGAGAATTACTGTTTTGTTTGGGGTTTTTTTCAGGAAAATACAAAATATTGTTTTAAACTAATACCCTTAAGTTTCAGTTGTTCAGTTGTTCTAACAAGTTGTCAGGTTTTATTAGGCTGGTGCAGAGGTAATTAATTTTCTTGTTAACTGATGGACTCCTCTCCATCTAAAGGTGGCAGCTGGAAGATGCGGCCACGGTTTTGTAGTTTCTCCAGATACACTTTCTGATTTTGGACTGACAAATTCTTTACCAAATCCTGACTCCAGGTCAGATTTAGAAAATGTGAACAAATACAAAACCCAGGGAGCTCAGAGCTGATTTCACTCACTGTCACATCCCAAGGGGTTATGGGCTCACACAGGGGATCTAGCTCTTATGCATCACCGAGCTCAGTAACAGAACACTAAGTTTTAAGAGAAAGGGTTTATAAAAGAAAGGATAAGTTGAGAAAAAGTTGTGCACATTGCCAGGCACACAGTTGAGAATGGACCTAAGCTAAAGCCTGGTGTTCTGTCTCCTCAGCCTGCACACAGGAGACACAACTACACTCTGCATCCTTCCTCCCCTCACCTCTTACTGCTGCCAAATCTGCACTCCATGGGATGATGACCAATCTGCTCACCTCACTGATATTTCTGTCTTTAAGGTCCATTTTGAAGGATTGTCTGGCAATGTTCAGTTTAATGAGAAGGGAAAGAGGACCAACTACACCCTCCATGTGATTGAGATGAAACATGATGGAATCAGAAAGGTAAGTAGAGAGTGACTTGAGATCCTAGTGTTTGAGTTATGGTGTGGTCAGGTCTCAATAGACATTTCTGCTCATGAAAGCTTTCATGGGGAGTCACCACAAGTGCACATTCAGAGGTCTCTGCATGAGCAAAGCCAAGCACTAGAAAAAACTCATGGTATAGCACAAAAATATACAAGATATGGAAGTGGTTATCAAGAGCAACTAGGTGATCTTTTGTGGGACAGAGATTTCCAGGATAGTAACAGCTTTGCCCACTCAGTCTTGCTATTGCAGGGCACATTGTCTCAGGCCCAGCTACATGAATGTCTGGATTTTGGTCTCCCACTGTTTTTTTTTCAGAGGATGAGCCAAGGCAAAGCCACACAGAAGCTGTCTGCCCTAACCAGTGCAGGTGAACCCTTTATGTTGACCTAATTCTGCTCTCCTTGAAGTGACAAGAGCTTAACCACTAACCATGTATTGATAGCTATACAGACATTTGTGCTGTTCTGGAGTCTTGATCCCTTTCTATATCCCAAGCACTTTGAAAAATCTGGCCTTGTTCAGAGGTGCCAAGCCATTAATACACTAATCCTTTTGAAACTCTGACTCCATGTGCTTATGCCCCACTTTTGATGCTACCTATCTGAAGAACAAAGAATAACTCCATTATTCTGTCAATAAAGGAGAGCTACTAAACATTTTGGACTAAGGCATTCACTGGGATCCCTCTGCACCCCTTCAAGCCCATTAAAAATAAAATACTTGTTTGAAACTAAGAAAATCTACAAATAGTGACATTTACAGCCCCTACTCCCAACTCATACTTACTCCTGAGAGCAGCTGATGTGAGATCATAGCCCACCACAGTCAAGCAAAAAAAGGCAATTTTCTCATTGAGGAACAGAAGGAATGTGATTTTGAGGACATGCAAAGTGGTGTTCCTCCTCTCTGTGGTATTTATAAGAGAACAAATGCAGCAGTATGTTCAGTCTGGAGTCTGAACTTCAAGAAGTTGTCAACCTGGAGAGAGGCTAGACGAAAAGAAACATAACATCTGAATGTCCTGACTTGGCTGTGTATTCACTGACAGAAATTGTTTGGAAGACACTTACATCACTGCTGTGATACATATTACATCTTAGATCCAGCAGGTTAGAGGTGAAAGCAAACATACATGGCTCCATTTCTGTTGCCCTAAGGCAGAGCTTTGGAAGCTCGTTCTTAGCTGGTTTTTTTTTTGTTTTGGTTTGGGGTTTTTTGTTTTGGTCTGGTTTTTTTTGTTCAATGAAGAGAGATGAGAAGCCTCTGTAGATTTTTTTCTCCTGAGCTGTTACGATCTCTAACCTGCCATCAGCAGGCTCCTGGTCGTGCCCTGTGTTAATACTTTTTCCCATCCACTGTGATAAGAAACTCCTTTCACATGAGCAGCTTCATTCTGACATGAGGTGATGCAAAACCTCTTACAAAATTAAGCCCTCAGTGAATAACCTCAACAATGATCTTCCTCATGATATTCAGTGGCATTCTGCCTTACCTGTAAGCAGTGACAGATCAGCCCAAATCCCTGTTTATTAGTAAGCACAATTTAACAGGAGAGCTCTTCCCATTACAGCTCTTCAATTTATTCATAACTCCAAACTTTTTGACATTGGCCAGTGTTGGTTTTTTCCTCACTTGTTTTTTTGTCCTGTTATCTCAAGATTTCCTAAGAGTCAGTCCTATATTCATGCAGGCTTTCAGCTGCAGGATAGCATTTTGCCACCCTGTAGCATCTGGACATGCAACAGGTATGCTCACCAGCAGAAAAATATTCAGGAGTCACATAGGGGAAGTATGAACTCTTGGCATAGGGGTGAGGCAGGGAATGGCAGTCATCCCCCAGTACCATGTATGAAATGGGTTTACATGCATACAAGCACTCTGCTACCATAGAGTATCATGCACACTATTTTCAGGCTGGAGGCATGATGGGATGGGGAAGTTCCTGGTCCTCTTGGCAAAAGACATCAAGAATCAAGAGAGGAGATTTCTGGTTGAGTGTGACCATAGAAAGAGAGCTGATCCTGCTTGGATGACTCTGTTACCATATCTTAGATTATGTTACAAAGAGATATCAATGAAATACCCTGGTTTTATATTTGGCAGATTGGTTATTGGAATGAAGATGAGAAGTTGGTTCCAGTAGCTGTAGATACTCAAAGCGGCAACGAGTCTACAAGTCTCCAGAACAGGACTTACATAGTCACTACTATCCTAGTAAGTGCTGTGACTTCTCTCCCAGCTCTCCCTCTCCCCCACCTCCATGATGTGCAGACTCCCTCTTCCCCCTCCTGTACCATCCTTTGTACTATATCATTTTTATAATAGTAATAACAATAATAATAATAATAACAGCACTTACTGTTTCCTGCCAGGTCCAAAAAGGTATATGAAAATAGCTGTGGCTAACTAAATAGGTATTAAAGAGCTCTCATGCTTAAGTGTGGAAAGTACAAAAGACTATGACAAGATAGTAGAGGCATCAGCATGGGTAAATTAGGAACATTATACTTGTGCTTTGTATTTAGCCCACAGAATGGGGGCTGTAATTTTGGGAAGGATAAGCTGTATTGTACAGAAAGGCTGAATCACACTTTTAAAAACATATCTCCACTATAATCATGAAAGAATAATAGGTACCCCATAATGTATGGTATCATGTATTGTGTCATTGTGTACTCTTACCCTGCAGAAACGGGAAATTTTACTAACTTGTTTGTTGAATGCTTACTGTGACTCTACAGAGAAGACACAATACCCAAACTGAGTTAAACATCTCAAGGCTCTCTCTTGACCAGCAGATTTGATTCTGCCTGTAACCACAAAGACAGACATGCCTTTAAAAATTCACAGCTCAGATGTACCCAGGATCCCTTGCAGAACTGCACTGAAAGGCTTGTTGGCCAAATTTCCCCAGTTACTCCATTCCCCTGAGGTCCATCACTGGAGAAGCTGCACACAGATTCTGCATGAATAAATAGAAAAAGGCACAATAAAAATCACACTTCATACCTTCTGAAGTAAGCCCAGTGTGTTTTGCCTGTGCCCTTCAGCACACAAAGGAACACAAAGCCTAGAGCTTTGCAAGGGGACCAGAAGCTGCACGCTGGCCTCTAGTCTGAGCTCCTGATGCTCATATTTAGGATGTGAAGCGTGGCTCAACATTGGTCTTCTCTGTGCCAGGAAGACCCATATGTGATGCTCAAGAAGAATGCCAACCAATTTGAAGGCAATGAGAGGTATGAAGGCTACTGTGTGGAGCTTGCTGCTGAAATCGCAAAGCATGTTGGCTACCACTACAGGCTGGAGATTGTGAGAGATGGGAAGTATGGAGCCCGAGACCCTGACACCAAAACATGGAATGGCATGGTGGGAGAACTTGTTTATGGGGTGAGTTTCCAACCTTCTCCATCGTCTTTAGCTCTTGTTACTTGAGAACACATTCAAGCCCTAGAGTAAGAAGGAGCTCTGCCTTCAGTTAGCCTGAGCTGTCTTGAGGACTGCAGCTCTGATAACACAAATAATCAGCCCAAGTAGAACATTTTAATTTGGAGCGGGAAAGCACATTTCGTGCCTATGGAAATGTCAAAATGTTTCCTTTTAACAGTTCCAAGGTTGTTTTTCTTTCCATTTCTGGAAGAACACATATTGAAAGGTCAAACTTCCCCATGGGTAGGGTCTTCAAATTTTACTCTCATGTATTTGCATGATAATGGCAGGATGAAAGCAGGATAAGACTTCAAACACTTAGCATATGACTGGTGAACACTAAAACAAGGCTTCCTTCTGTCTAGCCTTTTATTTCCATCACCTCAGGCATACATCTGCACCCTAAATTTTTAAACCTGGCTTGCTCTGGTAGTTTGCAATCTGTGGTGTTTAGGTCACCCTTCAATGTGGTCTAATTTCCCCTTGTAGGAAAAGGGGAAATTAGTATAGGGAACATGAGTGGCCAAGTGTCTGTGTCATTGTGTTGGAGTGGGGGTGATCTGTCTCCTTGTTGGTAGCTCCACAGTGTCTGCTGACAGCCATTTCAACACATTTCCCTTTCCACTTTCAAGATGGATTGTAAAATAAGTGGAGAGTGCACATCAGTGTCATTTTTCCTCTTTGCCTGCATCAGTTATGCAATCAAAAAGCAGTTCCTTATGGAAGTAAACATCCTAACATCCTTTTTCAGGCAATTGGCCTTTCCTTGCCTCTTTTGATGTCTGGATGATAAAGCTCTTTTTGTGAAAATCATCTGCATCAGACTGTGACATCAGTGGAAAAATCAGACAAGAGCTAAGTGGCTAAAAAAAAATATAATGCTCTGATTTCAAAACAGAACTGGTAATCAGGAGTGATCAAATGGAAATAATCCACCAATATTATAGGCTGCTTCTTTTAACTATTTTTTTTGCATTTGGTTTTGTCTGATTCTTCTGAGCTAGCAGGGGTAAACAGAGATCAAAGGAATATAAGCTGGAGTTACTACATATATTTTACCCCCAGAATGCAAATCTCTTTTCTGTCTCTCCTTTCCAGAGGGCAGATGTGGCTGTGGCACCATTAACCATCACTCTGGTTCGAGAAGAAGTTATAGACTTTTCCAAACCCTTCATGAGCTTAGGTATCTCTATCATGATAAAAAAACCTCAGAAGTCCAAACCAGGAGTTTTTTCCTTTCTGGATCCTTTGGCTTATGAGATATGGATGTGCATTGTTTTTGCCTACATTGGAGTGAGCGTTGTCCTCTTCCTGGTGAGTCGCTTCAGCCCTTACGAGTGGCACACTGAGGAATTTGAGGAAGGACGTGACCAGCCAGCCAATGACCAGACCAATGAATTTGGGATATTCAACAGCCTCTGGTTTTCTCTAGGAGCCTTCATGCAGCAAGGATGTGATATTTCTCCAAGGTGGGTTGCCTTCCCCAATGAACCTTCTTCCAGTTCATGCAGTTTAATCTTTCTGTAAGCTTCAGAGCTTAACGGGTTCTTCTGTGACCTCCCTTTCTGAACCATGGTGGAGTTTTATGAAGCAGTTACAGATTCAGAAAGGATTCAAGGGTTCACAGGTGTCTCAGCCATGAACTTGGGACCTCAGAATTAAGACCATAAAAATATCATTCTAAATATATCCTAGGAAGTTCTTTTCAGGGAATATACAGGAATGCAAACAAGATTTTCTAAAGCTACCCAATTGCAGCTGATTTTTGTCAGTTATTTATTTTGTTGCTGTTATAAACAAACTCATTCTAGCATTGAAAGGAAGCTATAAGACTCCAGTAAAAGAAGGAGAAACAATACAGTATAGGTGCCTAGTGAAATGTTATATGATCTGTGACAAGGATTATGGAGCACACTCAGTAGTTTTAAGTATTTTTGGCCTTTTGAGAGGTCAGAGGAGTACTGAGTTTTCCTTCTGGTTCCCATTTCAGTCAATAGTTCTGCTGCCTGAAAGTTCAGTAGGACCCAAAGTCCAAGGAGTTCCTAAAAGGACTTTTGGTGACTAAGTCTTATGGTTACTTTTAAATAGTTTTTCTTGAAAAAAGCTGTCACAATATAAGGTGCCTGGAAAACTGTGTGAAATGCAGAAGATGTACATTTGTGATAGAGATACAAGCAGAGAGTTATTTGTAAGTAATGTCTGGAAATACCTCCTTCATTTTTACAGCTATATTTGCAGAAGTCTTATTACAGAGATTTTACCTACTGCAGGAGCCTATGGTACATGTATCTCCTCAATGCCTTGTTCATACAAAGGTGTTCAAAAAGAAAATAAAATTAATCAGTAGTATAAGAACTGAATAGCTGCTAGGAAGGTTCTCATAGATTTGCTTATTTATTTGTACAGTTTATATGTCCAGTAAGTAATGTCTGTAATAACTGAGAGATCTTTCTTGTGCTATGTCTGTATGTGCCTATGGAAATGTATATTCACATGAGGCAGGATCAGAGGTGAGCCAGGGTTGAGGGTTTTGAGACTGCCAGAGTTTTGTGTCCAGGTGTACTTAGGGTTTGTGAGGCTGAAAAAGGGTTAACAAGCTGTGGCTTGGGATGTGGAGGTTGTATGTGTCCATCACTCCCAAGAGGTCTTCTCTAGATGTTGGGAAAGGGAAAGTATGTGGACTGAAGGGGAAGTATGTGGCCAGATCAAGCACCAAAGCTGCCAGATGCTGCAGGACTCAGCTGTCATCTACCCTCTCCACGACCCTGAGAGGCACACTTGTCCTTGGTTAGGTTGAGAACCATTTTGGCCAGGCTAGACTCAAACCAGAGGTACTGCCAGTCACAAGAATGAATTTACAATCAGTATATGCATTTTTCTACATTTACATGTCTTAGTGACATGTGAAGTGATGCTCTGACCAAAGCAGACAGAAAAATAGCCTTTTGTTTTCTTTCCCTCCTCTCCCCCCCCCACCTCTCTTTCTGGGGCTTTATCTCCCTTCAAAAGAAATTTCAGCAGAGGTATGTGTCTTGTGGGTGAAACAGTAGGCAGAAGTTATTTTGCTGCATGCTGGGATGGCATCAAAGCTTGGAGGGCAAGAAGGAAACACAGCTCCATCGGCAAGTAGAGCTAACTGTGCAGCTCAGCACAGCTCCCATGGGGTGGTGGAGGAGGACAGGCACCAGCTCCATGGCTACTGGATGCCAATTTGTCCAAATATTAATGAGCTTGGGATAGCAGGGAAATAAGAGCCTGCAGGGCACTTTGATAGTGACAGCTTTTATGAATATGTTTTATCATCTGACCATTGATTAGTAAAATTCCAGGAGGAACATTAAAAAACTCTTCCCAGTAGAGCAGATTTCAACTTTATTGCTGTCTTGTAACACAACCCTGTGCATTAGGATCAGCTTATTGTGATTTTCATTCTCAGTGTTGCTCTTGTCATCATTATTCTTACTGAGGAAGGAGAATGGCTTCCTTTGGGGACATTGCAGTAGCCCATTTCTGTTCTGGGGAGGACAGTGGAGAGGTGAAAAGCTGAGACTTTGTGGAATAGCAAATCTGGAAACATCTTTAATAAAAAATGTCAGGGAAAGATCAGTGGCTTTGATTCAAATAACAAGATTTTCTCTAGCTAAACAACATGCTTTGAATCACCATTTCAAAGTGTTGTTTTATTTTGCTTTGAAATGGGAAATGAGAGTGATTCTGTCACTGTTATTTTAAAGATTTCAATTTGATCATCCTGATAATGAAAATTGCAACTTCATTGAAACCAACCTTTTCCCATGGAACACCAGAGTACTTTCTGATAACAAATATTTGCAAGAAGAGAGGTTATATATTATAAGGGAATTATTATAGCTCCCAGTACCCTGGAGCACAGCTCCTTGAGATAGTTGCAAGTGAAGGGGGACATGTCTGTGAAATGTGAAAGCAAGGAGGAAGCAGAAGAGTGAGAATTTCCGTGGGATGTTGTTGTACAGAAAGGCTCTGAGCGCGCTCCGCGTTCCACATGCACCTTTCACACCAACCCAGCGCAGGATTTCTGTCACACCTCACTCAGGAGTGAATGCTTGGCAGAATGACATTGTGGGCAGGTGGGGATCTGCTCTCTTCCAATGTATTTTCTACATGGTTGCTTCTAAACTTATCCCTACAATCTCTCAGCATCTCCCCAGTAATGTATTAACCAACATAAATAGCTTCTGTGGTACATCTGTTCTGCCATTCTCTCCCCAGTAGAAAGGAGCAAATGCAGGGGTGTGATTTGTTTTTGTAGAGCTTTTGGGTTGTTTACTTCAGTTTTGTTTTGGGAAGGAGTAAGGGAAATTTGTCTGGAGTTTCTTTTGTTTGTTTGTTTTTGGTTTGGTTTGGTTTTTTCCCAGAGCATGCTTGCTCTAAGTGCCACTGCCACTATGTATTTGTCATAAAAAATGTAAGATCAAAACTGCAGACACATCACTCAGCACAGCAGGTGGTGAGGTTTGCAGCAACTCCTTGCTCTTATGAATGTGCACTTCTCAGTCTCAGGCCAGTCCCCAGGGAACTTGGATCCCCCACAGAGACAAAAATCTGCTTTTGAAGGAAAGTGGAGTCCTTTTTAAGGACAGTCTTACTAGCCAGAACTTTAATCAGGCTTTTAAGTATGCTGGTCATGACTTACCAAGCACTTTAAAGATACACTGTGAATTTAATGACCTGTGGATGACCAAGACAGAGTGAAGCCATGGGTTATGTGCTCATAGGCTCTTCTCCCAAGGAATGAGACTTCTGGGCATGAGGTCAACTAGTGTCCTTGAAGCTCTGAAGCCTTCATATACAGGCATAGACTGGATGAGTGTGACAAAGGCCAGAAGAGTCATGACCGATTATGACTGGTCATGGAGAGTCCCAGCTGGAGTTGGTGGCAGTTTGTGTTGTGCCTTTGAGTGCTGCAACATGAGCATGAGCAAGGAATCCATCCCTCCTGAGGCACAAATGGGATGACTGAATTGTAGGTACACAGTTTCAACCAAAGGAGACTGAGAGCTCTCAGACATTTCCCACTGAAATGTGTGGTCCCCTTTCTGGACCACCACTGACCAGTGGCCCTACTAGGTGTGGTTCAGTTGCTAACACGTGGACTAATTTATCCTGGCTGGGATGAGATGGTTCCTGTCACTACCCTTAAAGTCTGTGCCTTCAAACTACTGGTTGGTATACAGTAGAATGGGGAAGAAGCAACGTTTTGGAGTGGGGAGTAGTTCCTTGTACATAGTAATGGGCAGAAATCAAGGAAACAGGCCATAAACCATCAGGCTTTGCAAAGTGCCGCCTTAACTTCAGAAAACAGCCATAAAGTTCCAAAAGCACTCATTGAATGTGAAATACAGACCCAGGAAGGAGATTGTCAGAGCAGGCATCCAAAGTAATAAATATCCTGCAGCCAGTAGCAGGAGCCTGCAGGAAGGGCAATGTGAAGTAAATATATCTCCCATTGTACCATTTTTCAGACATATAATTTGATAAATTGTCTTTAGAGCTTAAAACAACTCCAGAGTGTATCAGCTGAGTAGAGTGGGACTGCACTGACATCCACCACTTTGCTGCCATTCCTTGCTCAGGACAGACCTCTGAAAAGGAGAACAAGGGAATGTCTGGCTTTCTTGACCTCCTCTGCAGCAAAACAAGGCATCTCAGTTTTTCATCTGGTCCATTGTTTTCTACAAGATAAATTAATGGACTGTTGTGAAAAGGATAAAAATGCAGAGAGCAAAATATCTATTTCTCTTGTCAGCTTTTTAGCTTGATCTTCTATTTTTTATTATCACAAAATGCATTTCTTCATGTGGTTTAAGCCCAAAAGAGACTTCCTGCATACTGGAGACTATTGAATTTAATCCATTTACTCTTCCTGTGACTCAGAAAATTTATGTTTGACTAAAATAAAATACATTTAGCTAAGATAGATCTCCCAGAAAGGTGTTTATTCTTCCTTTGAAGATACCATGAGATAGAATATACAGTTTCTCTCTGCTGAGTGACTATCAGTCTTGTCCTTACTGGTGTTTGACAGGAGGATAAATATCACACAGTTTCACCCAGCAAGTGTAGTCATTGTTTGTGCTCTGCCAGAGGAAAATTGAAGAGGGATCTTCTAAAATAAACCCAGCTTCATATAGGAAACTAAACAAATATATTTCGGATTCAGGTCAAAATATACTGTGAGTAGAAGGGAAATGCATAGTCATATCATGACATGACAGGGTATCATGTGATGATACCTGGACAACACAGCTTGGAATTGCTCATTATAATCTTCATGACTGAGAATAGAGCTGGAGATGACCTGGCCAGCCTGGACTGGAATGAAGTGATGGATGAAGGTTTCACCACAGCCTGTGTCTGGGAGAGAGCCAGACTTGAGAGGGGATGTTTTGAGAGCACCAGCAGGGACGAATTAGTAGGAAGAGGTTTTATGCTGGTCTGTGCAAGATGCTGTAGGGGACAACTCGTGGGAAATGGTTGGGCCACACTAGTATGCCCTAAAGACTCTGGGTGTTTACTTCATGCAAGGAGATGTGGCACTGGATGTGATCCATCCTTCAGCTGGCTTGAGGTAAAGAGTTAAACAAGTCTTAACTTGCCTGCAGGGTCCAGCCCTAGAGCCAGTGCAGAGTGCAGTGGCACATGCAGAGGAGTGACTCTCTGGCTGGGGAGGACATGCTGCTTAGGGAGGTTTTCTTGCAGACATGATGAATGGACACACTCTGAAATGGGAAGAAGAGATATAAATGCTAGCTGTTACCCAGTCAGTAGACACAATCTATTATTTATAGGCATCTTCTGAGTGTCGTTATTTGTTTTTAGTGACATGGAAACAGTGTGCTCTGGCTGATCTATACAGTGTGCAGCCAGGCTTGTATTGCACTGCACTCCTTTGCAGTACTCAATCATAGTGGTTTGTCCATGGAGGAGTAAGTATGGTATTTATTATGTACCTGTAATTAATGCTGAACATTTTCTCCTGCTCTTTTTCCTGTTTATTTACATTTCTTTTAGATCAATTGAAGAAGTCACAGGAGACTTCAGCCACAGAGCTGGTGGAAATAACAGCAAAATTGCTCCATAAGTTGTTGAGGTTTTTATTCCTCAACTAGCCTCTAGAGATTCTGAAAAATAGCAGCACTTTTCAGTTTCATCAAGATGTTCCTAGTGCTGAAAGATTTTATCCAGTTTTAGACAAGATCTAAATCAGAAATTGGTTAGGACAAAAATTTTCATCTCTTTAGTGAGAGGTTTGATTTGGGTCGTTTCAAGGGAATTATTTCTGTTCTGTCCTCTGTTCACTTACATTTGCAGGGTACTTACTTATTTTGCTAAAAGTTTAGAATTAGGGAAATTAGAACCAGCTGCATTTAGCAATTAAAAGGATTTTAATTCCTTCCTGAAATGAAGGCTGAGCCTCAGTGCTTATTTGGCAACTCTTCTTCATTTCAGTAGGCATCTTCTCTGATACTCCAAGCACCTGCCTGTCTTTTTGGCCTGATTCACAGTTCTGGTCCCATCCTTGCAAGACCCAATAAAACCCTAAACAGGACCTAAGCTGTCCTGGAGATTCACTGGAGAGCTGGGGCTGCCCTGGGGAACAAGGTGACCTAGCCAAGCTGGGAGCAAGGCTGGTTTAGCATCCCTTTTCCTTCTCCAATGTAGGGTGAATCTGGGAGGCCTGGAGTTTTGTCCATGAGGACAAAGCTCAGGATCATTTATTTTTGGCAGTTTGCTTGAACTGATGAGGTGAGGTTGGTTTTGGGAATAAAAGTAAGAAACTGGGATTTCAACTTCTGGAAAAGTCGTCTTTCCTTTTAAAAGTGTGCCAAATGATTTTGCAATTATCTCTACCTGCCAGAGATAATTATGTCCAGGGAGAGGAAATTCAGGTCACAAGGTAACAGCAAATCACCAGGAACTGATGACCACACTTATTTCTGAAATGCACTTAACCAGGGAAAGTGACTCACCAGAGGAGCAGCTTGACAAATTGCACAATATCTAACTCAACAGTTCCCTTTGGAGTTTGCCCAATTCCATGGTAACCAAAATGTGGCAGCTAGGGGAAAGTAGAAATTCTTTTAAAAGTCATCTTGCTATCCTCTTTTTCACTTGGAAAAATGCTGGAAGATACAGAGGACTCAGAAGAAGGAAGTAACCAATGGAAAGAGCATTGCTGGGAAAATGCAATTTCATCTGTAAAGCAATAATGAGTCTTGGGAGTTTCCACGCTCTGCCATCTGAAAAGTTCCAAACGCTGCAGAGGATTCAGTGTTTCCTCCACTGATTTGCAAACCACTTCCTTGGGATGTCTTCCCTACCAGGCAGATCTAGTCACCTTTCCACAGCTCTGAGGTTGCTGGGAGGGGAGCAAGAAGTTTGCTGAAAATCTCCCCATTGAGAGACAGATTTACTCATCATCCCACCAGCTGTGTTTAAAGAAAGAAGTCAGCACTTGATCTAAAAGCAGATTTATTAAGCTAAAAATATATTTGCAATCTCTTTTTTGGGGGGGACTAAATATATGTTTCTCATGGTTTTGATTGAAGACAAAGTTAAAAATAGCAGGGAAGGAAGTTTTTTAACCTATTGGGAAGTTTTATTAGGCCATCTCTGGCGTGGAACTGGTGTGTGCTGCTTGTGTTTCTAACGCTGTGCACGGGCTCAGGTTTGTGAGTGGCACTGAGATTTCTAGGGGTTTCTCTTAATTTTCTTCCCTCTTGATAACTGTTATCCCCTAGCAGTCAGCTCAGCTGGGGTCTGACTTCCTCTGAGCTGCAGGCAGGACTGCACATGGTTGTGTCTCCCTAATAGCTAGGTAGATTGCAGAGTGGTTTTATCAAAGAATAAGGGTTGAGAGGAGCTGAATGACCTCCAGCTCCCTGAAGTGCTGACCTCTGTAAGGCCACCTACCACACATTGCTTTAATGTCAGCACTCCAGAAAAATAGTGAAGCTATGATGTGAAACCCTGGACATGTTTTCACAGGGAAGCCTTGTTTGTATAACTCCTCCATATACTATACTTGACTTGCATCTGCATTAAGATGTCATGTGCACACTTTCTGGTTACACACTTGATTGAGCATTGAACTCTTCAGTTCAAATTGGTTTGGCTCACTACCACAGAGCATCCACAAGTGCTCTTTGATGGTTTAATCCCCAGAGCTGGTCAAAACCTCATGGCCTTCCACTGGGAGTGTAAAAGTTCCTATCTTATTCTATTGGAATTTGGGATTTATTGTACCTATTTTGCCTTTGTCCTAGATTTCATCCCAACTGCTTGTCTAGATAACTGGGGGAGCATTGTGCCCCCTTTTCATGAGAAGTTCAGGAATGCATACACAAAGTGAGCAGTGTTCATTGTAAAATTCCAAACTGGTGAGCAGGTGAAGACAAATTCATTGAAATATGAGAGAGGTGCTAGGCCATTTGTTGTGAAAGGCTTGATGAAGCCAAGTAACTGGGGAAAGCAAAATGTGTGTCACGCTAAGAAACAGGAGCAAAAGGCTTGCTACACTTGGATAGCATCTGGAGTTGGAGGAGACAGAGAGTGAAGTCACTTCTGACGTCCTCCATGCTGGTGTCTTGGTCTTCCTTCCATTTTCACTTGGATCAAAGGAGCCAAGTGACAGCCAGGGCCCACTTGACTCATATCAGCAAATGGTAAGAAAGGGCATACAGCTCATTTAGGAAGCCCTTTCTTTAGCAGCAACATACTTTATGGCATTCAATCTGTTTAATAGAATTCAGTAATTCTGATTAATGCCTACCCAGAAGAGTTGCTGCTTACCCTTAGATCCAAAGGCTAAGCAGCAATAATCCAATCATGGTAATCATAACTTACTACTTTGATCTTCAGATAAAAGAGCCTATAGAAGTGCAAAAGTGTTACATCACCGTTATTTGGACAACTTCAAAGCATGTTATATACACTGATGAATTCTCCCAACACAGTCTGATGAGAAGAAAATGTGTGACCAGAGGAATAGAAAGGAAGAGGAGAGAAGATATCACATGGTGAAAGGGAAAAACAGTAAAAATAAGTACCTGTACAGTGTGTCCACGAGGGCCCAGCTGCTCTCCTGGAGGAGGAGTTTTCCCTTCTCTCTCATTTCTTGAAGCTGACAGTCAGAAGCAAGCTCTCAGGCTGCAGAGGTAAACAGAAGGAGGGGGCAGATTTTCATCTCAGCAGTGCTTCTGAAGCCTTCAAAAATAAAAAAAAAAATAAAGCAGTCCATGAATCTTAGCAGGTGGAATGGAAGTAACAGAAACACTGAACATGTTTTCCCTTCACAGTTTGGGAGCTTTAAGGTTAAAAGACAGGCATTCCTGTGCATGTAGAGCTCTTCTGAAAACAGCACTGGCTAGGGAGACCTGACTCATTCCTCACCACTTCTAGAAGGACTGCAGTATGCCTGTGTAGAAAAAGAAAGGCTCAAAAGTGAAAAGAGAGAAAATGTAACTGGTACAGTCTTGGTGATGGATCACATTTTAAATTAGAAATGAGAGAGAAAAGGAAGGGAATATTTGGGAGTATTGCTCAGAGTGAAGACCCTCTAGCGAAGTAAAAAAATACTCTCCTCCCAGAAAAAGCCTTTCTCTCATCAGTTTGGGAAATCTGATAAAAGAGACCAAAAAAACCCCAACAAATAAAACAAACAAACAAACAAAATAACCCACAACAACAACAAAATAACAACCAGCAAAAAGAACCAAGGGAAGGCATCCTAGAAGTCTGAAGTAGATTATTGTAGTGTTTTCCAGAAGTCTCAGAAATGGAGCTTTAAATTGTAAGCAGATGTAGGTGGCTAAAGAGGATCTTAGAAAAATGAAGAACTGGTAGCATATATATATTAAACCTTTGGGTGGCTGGGGGGTAAAAGCTTTTCATCAAAAAGACTTTGAAGAAGAGACTGAGGGAGAGCATGTGAAATCTAGCAACACGGCAAAGGACACGAGCACAATAGGCCACTGTTTAAAAAGAAGGATGAGTGCTGTTAAATTTGGGGCCACCTGAGGCTGAGGAAGTTCCTGAGTAATGAACCTCCTGGGGCACTCCAGTGAGTGCTTCTGACAAAATTTTATGCTTGTCACCTTGTGCATTTTCCTCAGCAAAGTGAACAAATGTCACCAAAGTGAGAAAAATGCTTGAGCCCTTTTTTACAGTGAAAGTTTTCCTCAAAGGCATGATGAGGGTCAGGGGTTTTTATTTCCTTATAGCAGAAGCTAGCAAAATTGCACAAGAGAGATGACTTTGCCTTTCACCAGAGCTGCTGAGCAGCCCAAAGTGACCACGTGTTTTTCAGCAAACCTCTATCTAAACATTCATCCCTTGAACTCCCCTGGTTTGAGCAAGGAGAGTCATGCTGTGCCTGTACTTAAGAGGATGACAGTTTGTTTCTTTGGATCTATCTATTCTGCCTTTCTATCACACTCTTATTTTTTCTTAGGGTTCCATCTCATCCCTGTATCCTAGACCTTTCTTCACTATGTTTTTAGCAGCTCTCTGGAAGAGCTAGGTGTATTATTCTGCAGTTTTAGGGATAAGCATCTCATCTTAGCAGCCGTTTCAGACTGCTCAGGGATAGTGGCTCCTCTGAGTGAAGGACATACCTCATCTCAGCAGTTCTGCTCTGTAGGAGTATTTTTATACTGTGGGTGCTCCATGGGTCTTGCTCGAGTTGAGGGAGGCTGGTTGCTCATGTCAGTCCGGGTTTACTTGGCATCTAGTGCTTCCAACACCATACTTCTTTAGTTGATGAGGTGAGTTGTGCTGGTTGTATATCAGCAGGCTGCATTTTGTGTCCATTGAGGACCACAGGAAGGCACAACCTTCCCACTACTATTGAGTATGTAAGCCAAAGAACTAGCTCAGAGGTAAATTCCACCTGATGACCAACACTTCAGGACACCCACCTAGGTGGAGTTCACAAATGTGATTCGTCCTCTTCTCCTGCAGCTGGGAACTGAATTAGAGATATGAAGTAAGTTGCCCTGGATCCCATAAAGTGGCAGGGCTTCCCAAGAAACACAAAAAAAGAGCACTTGGATGTTAGTCCTTTGGTTAGGCTGTTGGCTACCTCTTGCCTGTCAAAATGCTGAGTGAATGGCTTGAAAACAGCATGTAGCTGTTCCATGTAGTCATGCTTATACTTAGCACTGCAGCAATCTGAGCTCCAGTGGCTGGAGAACCACAAGTGGCATGATACATTTCTGACTAAGCAGGAAACTCATTTTAGAAAGCAGTTTTGCCCATTAAAGGGAAATTGAAGAAAAAGTGCCAACTTACTCTGCAAAGGAAAAGATGAAATTGTAGGAGAGGGACAATATACTGCTGTCCAAGGCCATTAGCTTAGGCAGAGAGAAACAGTAAATAAACAATGACTTTTAATTAAAGCCTCCCAGATACAAATCTTCCCTTTGAATCTGGGAGATTCTGCATATTTGAAGATAATATGTTCAGTCACTGCAATATTTACACAGTAAGTGACCCCAGGGCCCCATCTTAAAAGGACTTTTGCTGGGATGCTGCAATCCATATGCCTCCTTCTGGTGTGTTGGCTTTGGGGTCAGATGAGCTGGCATGATCTGCCTGAAAACATGAGAAAGAGCAGACCTCCAGCCTCTATTCCAAAGTTAAGAATCTCTCAATTTTTATTATTTTTTGAACAAAAAATTAGAAAAACTGAAGAGACACAACATGGGACTCTCAGTACCTGTGCACCCTCAACTTTCTTATCCTTTCTCACTGGTTAATGTTACCACAGGAAATCAAAATATGCAGCTCTGTAGAAAAACTGTGAGGGGAACTAAGAAGGACTTAGTACTGCAGGGAGAGCCAAATGAGAATGTCAGGAGGAAACAGTCCTTCTCCTCTGTTTGTAAGGGCTCTCTTGACACTCTGTGTTAAAGCCCAGTACTGCAGTCAGGACTCTAAAACCTTATACCAGGAGGTAGGGTTCAATAATAAGTAAATGTAAACTAATAAAGTCAATAAAATTAATAATACAGCATGGACAGAGAAACTGGCAGCATAATCACTGTGATTGCATGATGAACAGTTGGTAGCTCATTCCAAACTATCTGTGGCACAGGAGAGCATAAGAGGATAAGAGCTTTGCAGTGTGTGCTTGATGGATGCACCCAGGGCTGTTCCAGCTCCAGAACCCCCTGTTAAGTTTTTTCCTCTGTCCAAGACTATTCACAGACTTCTCAAGTGAATCTGGGGTTCGTGTCAGGGTCAGAAATAAAACTGAGACCAATGGTGCCAGGCAGTCTGTAGCACACAGAAATAGCAAAGTTCACCTACACTGACAGTTTAATGTTGAAAATTTGCTTCAAAGAGCAAAAGTGGAGCAAAAATTTTACAACTAATCCAGCACCAAGTCAGTCTCCAGCCAGACCCATAAAATTATTGAGAGTCAGTATAGACAGAGCAGAGCAGTGTCAGAGATCAGAGGATCTGTGTGGGAAAAAGACCAAAACTGGATTTGACCCACAATCAGGAAAACAAGTATGCAAGAGCTTCTCTTGCAACATCTTTCCATACATGTTTTCAATGACAAACATGTCAGTTGACTAAATGAGCCTTTATAAGAATTTAATTTAACAGCAGATCTGGGAAATCCTCCCAAAGCAACTATGGCTTTAAACTCCCAGATTTGTGCTTCTAATTTAAACACTGTCAGTTTAGGTGTAATTCTTCCTAAGAAATGGATTTGGAGAGGGGGAAGGAAGAAGTGGGAGAGAACTGAGATGCTGCTTGAAGAGTTTTCCAATTAGGTTCACTTTGTGTATTTTCTGATGATCTTCTTAATGTTCTTTTGCAAAAAATTGTGTTATGCTCCTCTAGTAAGATGGCAGAGGCAAACTCTGTCAGCTTCTCCTACCTTCCATAAGGCATAAGATCAAACAGCATATTGTTTGATCAAGGATTGCATTTTGCTGTAAGAAATAAGACATTATAGCTGCATGGTTTTCCTTTTTTTTCTGTTCAGAATCCATCAATGCTAAAGATAGAATATTTTTTAAAATCACTTCATGGGAACAAAGGAAACTTACAATTCTCTGTTTTCTGCTGGCAAAATGCAGTTCTTTTGCAAAGGAAAGGTTAAAAAAAGTCATCTAAGAAAGAAAAAATGATTATTTTCAACTTGGTCATCTGCAGTTTTTCCATTAGACAGGTGTAAAACAGCACCTTCCAGAATTGTCTTTTAAATTATATGTGTGGTAGGTAAGGGTTTAATGTATTATAAAAGCAGAAAGAAAATTATTTATCATGAGAAACAGAAACAAAATTGTTTACCATGTTAAAATTATAGCTTTTAGCCTTTCAAAAAGGAAACATTAAGTAATAAAAAAATGCAAATTTGGATGGACCCAAACCAGCTATTTCCAGAATGCTACTTTTAGAGGATATTTGCAGCCATTATCTTTTCATTCTGATTGAGAATATTAAGGTTTCACTTACAACTTCAGAATTTTCCACAGCACTGAAATTCTGGTTCCTAGCCAGCTCTCATTTTAAGTCTCTTGTGCACCGTGGGTAATGAGGGGAGAGCAGTTACTCCTTACTCCTGCAAGGATAGTGTTGGAAAGGAACACCCTGTTCCTGCTGCTGTTTAATGGAGGTCAGGCAGGACCCCAATTCAAGGAGTGGATGAAGTGGGTGGGTGATTTTAAACAGCACAGGCAGGGCTAGAGAACGAAACCAAACTTGTGTAGGAAAGATTGTAGGCACATAAGGAACAATATAGGATGAAAAATGTGCAACCTGGTCTAGGTAGCTATTGCTGCATCACAGATATATTAAAAAAAATAATCAGAATAAAATAAGGAAGAAGTGTTAATGATTTCTTTTTAGAGCCTGCTATTTGCAATATTACCATGGTAATGAAAGTGAATTTGAAGAGGTCAAATAGACAAATCTATACATCTGAACCTTCCCATATCTTTAAAGTGCTAACCACTGTGTCCCAGCTCACCTTAGCCCTGCAGAGGATTGAGTCACTAACTCGTTTCCACACAGCAGAGAGCTGATTGCTTTCATGTTATGCTTGAATAGGTATGGCCACATGTACATTTTCCATGCAAGAGGATTTAAACCCCCTACTGCCCATTAGTGAAGAGGAATGAACTTGAGGTAGGGCTCAAGCTGCAGAACATTTGTTAGTCAAGTGGAAGGTCATTTCCTGTTACCCAGCTGTGGAGTAAGATTTTCAAAGCCTCAAAGTGACTTAAAAGTACATGGTATAGCTACTCCTTTGTGAAGGCTCTCACTAGAGCATAAACATAACTCTAAGTCCCACTAGCTTTTGACCAGGCTTTAAGCTCCCTAGTATTGAGAAACTTTCTAGAAAAGGGACACTATCTCCTGAACTACAAAGGCAGTTCTGCAAATGTATCCCATGATTCTGGCACTGCTGCTCTCCTGCTAGGTCTGCAGAAGCAAAAGAACAAGATCTTAATGGATATTGTCTTTCCCACCACTTGCAGAGGTAAGCAGTAGTAGGCATTGGCTCAAAGTCTAAATAGGCAGTATGGTTATCCAGACAAATCCAACTTGTCCTGTTTATCTTGTGTTCACTGCTGTTGAGCTGTGAGGATGTCACATAGGATTCCATCTGTTTCTGTGATATTTCATTATGAATATGATTATATGTTTATATTTATATTTTTTGTATTTATATTTCACTAACCTCCAAGAACCTTCACCACTGGCCAGCACTTCCTTGTGCTAGATGTTGCACAGCCATGGAGCAAAAGGATGATGTCCTGTAGAGCCTGAATGCTGTGTTTTCTCTCCTGTGTGTTTACAGCAGTTTAGATTCACAGCTTCTAGCTCCAATTCAATCTAGCTATGAGAGCAAACATCGCCTATTAGCAATGTCTACAACAAAATATCATACACATGAAGCTCTAGCCATGCTGGCAGTCATAGCAGTGTGTTCATCTCTTCTCCTTTCCTCCACAATCTATGAGAATGAGTACTCACCTCCTCAGAGCATCTCACTTCATGAGGAGAAATGACCAACACCAGCAGCAGATAGAGCCCAGATGAGACTCCTGCATGATATAGTCATGCAACCTGTCCCATCTGTCTCCCATGGGAAAAAAGCTACAGCCCTCTCTCCCTCCTTGCTACCACCCAACACTAACACCCCATAGTTACTTTTTCAGGCTGTCAGTGCCAGGTGCAGAGCTGAGGAACATAAGCCATCTGCAGCTGACAGCAGGCAGCCCCCACGGGATAAGCCAGTAAAGAATATCCCCAGGATGTCAAGGGTCTAGAGGCAGGAATCCGGCTGAGTGCTGCTGAAGAGATTGAAATATGTCTCAGAAATATCCCAGCTTCGTCAGGAAGGAAAAGCTGTATAATTTGCAGCTGGAAATGAATTATTTGCCATGCAAAAGGATTTTGCCAGCTCCAAGTGGCCTTCATCAGCAGAGATTGTGGTATTTGACATTATCTGGTTACTTTTGTTTAATGCCTCTGTGCCTTTTCTGAGAGCTTCCTTCCCTGAGCGTACATCATCCAGACTAATTAGAAATAGGTATTTTTTGTCTCTTCCCCACCAGTCTAAAGATGTGTGAGCTGAATCCACAGCTAAGTCCCACCCTCCCTCTCTAAAGACAGAACAAGAGGTAAAGTTGTTTGCACTGACAGTCCTGAATCTGAGTATTCTCTGCAGATAGGAAGCGTGACGGTCACACTCATCTTACCTAACGTAAGCTACTTAAAAATTAGCTGTTTAGTCCAACATAGTCATCCTAGTCTCTTCAAAAATTCAGTAGATAAGGAGGTCTGCACAGGAACCTCTTCCCAACCTGAAACAGATGGAGCAAATCACCTCTAGATGTCCCTGTTCATCTCCAGAGGTCGGAGTAGGTCTCTCTTGGAAAGGTAAAGATAGTGTGGAAAGACAATACTCACCTGCATGCCTTTCCCACAGCATCCGGCACTACCACAACACACCTCTGCTCTCCCTCTCTGTCTGACAGTGGTGAGAAGGCATTAAAGGAAAGGAGCAGCTGAGGAAACTGAGGCTGTTGAGCCTGGAGAAGGGGAAGCTGAAGGGAGACCCTATTGCTCTCTACAACTACCTGAAAGGAGGTTGTAGCAACGTGGGGTTTGATCTATTCTCCAAGGAACAAACGATATAATAAATGATAGGACAAGAGGAAACAGCCTTAAGTTGCACCAGTGGAGGTTTAGGTTGGATATTGGGAAAAACTTCTTCCCCAAAAGGATTTTCAAGCCCTGGTACAGGTTGCCTAGGGCAGTGGTGGAATTTCCATCCCTGGAGGGATGTAAAATATGTGTAGTTGTGCTGCTTAGGGATATGGTTTACTGGTGACCTGTCAATGCTGGGCTAACAGTTGAACTTCTTGGTCTTAAATGCCTCTTCTAACCAAAATGATTTTATGATTCTTGTGGGCAGGTCCTCCTTAGTCAGACTGTCTGGCCTTATTAAATAACATTGTAATTTACCTTCTGTTCAGATAGTGCTCTGCATCTAGAAAAGGAGCATATAAATAATTTAGACAAAACACATGAGTACAGACATCACTGTAAAATTATCTGCCACTCCTAAAAATTGTTTGAAAATATTTTAATATCAATTAATTCCTGCTTGACTCATTTGCCTCTGTAGATATCCAGTGGTTACAGATAATTGGTTATTTGATTGCAGCAAGAGCAAAATACCTAGATTTTTTGTCATTATTATGAACATCTTCTCTAACCATCTGCTGAATACAAAACACAGAATGTCAGTAAGCAAATTATTTATGAAGGCCGTAGCTCCTCTCTGAGCTTCAGCATGTCTTATAGAAAAACACAGAGTTTTAGTGCTGAAACTTCAGGTGGTGGAGGAGTTGACCTTGTGTTCCCAGCTGGTCTGTATATCTGGTCTGGCCCTATGCTGGTTCTCCTTCTGCTGGGAGTACCTGGCACAACACAGACGTTGCCAGATCTGCTGTTTGGATCAGCATCGCCCCACCCAGTTAGACCTTCCTGGTGGTTGTCTCCATGTCATATTATTAATATTGTTATAATACCCTGAAAGGAATGGAAAAGCAAAGCAAATTCAATCAGTTTATTGCTATTTTTTTTTTCACTGTGTATTTTTATCTCCTCTCTAATTACATTGACTCTTTGAAATGTAGATTCAGAACTGACACACACCTTTGACTTCCCTTGAGTGGCTGGAGAACATGATTTTGGGTAAATAAGTGGATAAATGATGGCTCTGAAAGAGCAAGCTGCACATTTTGGACCTTCACACTCCTTCTGTTCGACTCTCCTCTCTGTGTCCAGGTCTCTCTCTGGCCGCATAGTTGGTGGTGTCTGGTGGTTCTTCACCTTGATCATCATATCCTCCTACACAGCTAACCTGGCTGCCTTCCTCACTGTTGAAAGGATGGTGTCTCCCATCGAGAGTGCAGAGGACTTGGCGAAGCAGACAGAAATCGCTTATGGGACCCTGGAAGCTGGCTCCACTAAAGAATTTTTTAGGGTAAAAAGGAAACTGTAATGAAAACATTCTAATTAGCCCTTTGTTTGACAAGTCCTTCAGGCCCCATCCTCTTTCATTCTCAGCTCAGGTCTGTTTTCTTTTCTTGCCTTCCTTTACCATGTTAGTGCTTGCTGATCTTGTTCATAGAACAGCAAAATTCCAGTTCTCCCTGTGCCACCCAGAAGGCTGGCAGTCTCTCCTGTGCAGGTGATAGTCTGCAACTGTAAGCACAAATACAGAATATCCATGTGCTTCCTCACCTTACCAAGGAGCTGCTCTCAGCAGCTTCGAAAGAAACCATCTCCTGATTTCCAGCTTGGTTTGCCCATGATCTGATCCACAAAGTCACTTGCTATACAGAAATACGTGGCAAAACTCAGGAGTTGATCTGGGCCCTGTGCAGAAATGTCAGGAGGTTCATTATCCTCTTACCCCTTTTCCCTTCCTTGGCCCATGGATACATGGCTATGGGTTCAGTCCAAGCTGGAAATCTCAGCTGGCACCCAAACCTCCATTAACACTTCTGTTGGGTCTCTACTGTCCTACTCAGCGATCCAAAATAGCAGTGTTTGAGAAGATGTGGACATACATGAAGTCAGCTGAGCCCTCTGTTTTTGTGAGGACGACAGAAGAGGGCATGATCCGGGTGAGGAAGTCGAAAGGGAAGTATGCCTACCTCTTGGAGTCCACCATGAATGAGTACATCGAGCAGCGGAAGCCCTGCGACACCATGAAGGTGGGAGGTAACTTGGACTCCAAAGGCTATGGCATTGCAACACCAAAGGGGTCTGCACTGAGGTAAGTAGCTTGGATTTGCTTTCTTTTGGCAAACCACCCAGCAAATCAATGTATGCACACACTTCAATCTCCATTGCCATGTTAATCATGAAAGCTTGGGGCAAAAGGGCGGGGGAGATGGAGGAAAAGGGATGTGTGATGTGCAGGGAAGTCCCAGGTCCCATTGAGCAGCAATGGGAACATCTAATTATTCAAGCCCTGCGTTTGGAAACTGGATCCTGGCTGATCCACTTGCTATGAATGTGTCTGCTGTATCGGGTGATGGCAGGGGGCTGTTGTGGTGTAACCATTGGTTTCACAGAGCATTATCCGGAAGGGACACTCATCCTGTGCCATGTGAACTGCACAGCTTTGCACAGTATGGTATTACCCTGGCTTGGATCCATGCTTGCAGAGGGAGTTCTCATGGAGAAAGCATGTTGGTGTTTCCTAAAATGAAAGGCAATTTGGAAGGGGTGGGAAGCCATTTTTTAAAATGCCCTGCAAGAAGTCTGTGTTCTCATTCATTCAGTCAATTCAGATCCTGGCAAGCACCAAATTTATGGCAAGTCCAAAGGGATACAAATCTTGCATTTCTGAGCCCAGACCTGCAGCTGGTCACATACCTTTACCTACTGCTGTAAAATATCTTCAGAGACCCTCCTTTAGAAAGAACTCTTAAAAAGTACAGACCCAGGTCCAAGTTAGTAGCAGAGCTTGGGCATTGCACACAGCCATACTTCTCATCAGGAGTTATTTATTGAACATATTTTAATCAAAATATTTTGACCAAAATTGCATATATGGGTTTACACTTGCTTGCTAACATAACTTAATGCAGAGACATTTGATCCAGGGTCTCTGGATTACTAGAAACAAGCTGAGCACTTGCTGATGGATTTATCTGGTCACACAGCTCCAGAACCAAAGCCAGCCCAAGGAATCAAAGATGTATCAACTGGTAGTGGATGAGGTTCAAAGATTTTGATTACTACCTTTATTAAGTCAACCCAAGTTAGATTCAGCCCTTCCCATATCAGCAGAATCTTTAGAGAAGATTTTGAATGCCGTGCAGGTGGTCCAGAAGGCAATTCTTGTACAGAGTGTGCTTCAGGCTCTGAAATGACTTGGGGCCCTCCAAATGAAGGTGGATTTATTCTCACAGCTTTACAATGTTTTCTGTTGCATTTTCTCCAGTGTTTGTTTTCTGTCTTGCAAATATGGAAATTAGGATACAGGGTTGATTCTATTTATCTCTTTATTTAAACTTTGTATCCTAATTCTGCTATTATAAAAACAAATGAGAACATCCTACCTGTCTTGTTATTGTTGGCATGTGAAGGAGCCATTTATCATACTTCTGAGAAAAATAATCAACAAAAAAAGAAAAATTGCCTCAATTATTTTAATTTTGCAGCTTCAAACATCCCTCTGCTAGGCATGATTCCAAAAATTCCTAACATTTCTTTGTGTTTCCTCTTCTTCATCCCAGCTGCATGTAGAACAAATTTCTTATGGGTCTAATGGCAAAGGAGGAATGCTTGATTTTCCATCCAATGGTGTTTCTTTGGAACAGTTGCTGTCAGTTTTTGTTCCATTATGTTTGTTTTGTTCCTGTTGTTTTAATTGTTTTAATCTTACTAGCTCCCCACAGTCATCATGTAGTGTCTGTTCTCCCCTTGGGGTCCCGCACGCAAGAGGTTGCCCTGAGGAAGGTGACGTTCCTGAGGCAGCTGTGTAGCAGTCAGCTTGCTTCTTACTCAGGCTTCATCTCCACTCACTTCCATTCACACAACAAAAGCTCTGAGCCACATTTGGAGATACATATGGGCCAGGCCCATCTTAGGTCAGGTGTGTTTTGGAAGCTGGGCTGCATTTTGGGTTTTGTTGTGACCTGTCCTTTTTGCAGCTAGACCAGTTTTCCTGCATTTAGGATAGCTGATCAGGAAGGGATCCTAGAGAGATGCTTAATGAGAGTTAATGCCAGGACATTGCCACAGATGAATGAAAAAAAGGTTGAAAAGCCAGGAATAATTCTGTGTGCTGCAGCAGATCCAAAATTCCCTCAAATTTTCAGTTAGGTATGCTGGCCTGCTAAAAGAGCTTGCTTCTTCCTCTTAGGTGAATCTGGCTGGATGTATTTTGACCTCCAGATATTAAAATTCGGTTGCATTTAGGCATGGCTGAAAAGGGCAGTGATTGGAGGCAGAAATTACACCTTTCAACACCAGCTAGTTCAAGGTGTGATCCTGTCTGACATGAGATAATCATGCAGCTGCGAAAAAACAGCCACTTGCCTGGCAGGAGCTGCACTGTTTGACAAGTGATCAAAAAGAAGGCAAAATGATCAATTATCCAAAACAGAGGAAAGTAACCCCAAGAAATTCTGTGTGAATCTAGGCTCAGGGAATAAGGAGGTTTTTGAGATGGACATCTGGGAGTGCAAGGTCTTCAGAGCAGTCTTACTGACATTACAGTTCCCTAAAATACAAGTCCTAGGGTCTGTGAATAAACTCAGTACGTTCCCTGTTAAAAGCCAACCTTTTTTCAGGCTCCTAGACCTCTCATTCTTTCATCAAAATATGCTCAAGATGAAGTACAGCTTGCTCTATGTACTCCCCATGAGCTGAAGAGAGAGACAATTAACAGAAACAAAGCTTTCCAGGAAAGCACTTAGCACATAGCTCCAAAAATCATATGGCTGATACTGTGCTCAGGAAAACTGCAGTGCATTTACTTTGTTAAGACCTTGTACCCACATAAAAGCTGCAATGTATTTTGGCTCATTAGTCAACAAATCTTTTGCAGATGGTTCAGGCATCAGAGTGCTAATTAACCTGTATTCTCTTTTAGAAGAGAGAAATAATTATGATTTACTTATTGTCAAATTCTTTCTGGAGCCACACTCTCATGTTTCCATAGGCTTTAAATGCAACCAAAGTTAGAATTCTAACCACAATATTGTTGCAGTAGAAGAGGGAAAATATTCACCTACTTTCAAAGCCACACCTCTGCCTTCTCTTGGACTGGCAGCAAATTTGACTGCATCTGGATTTTGCTTTTTGAAGGCTGGATTCTTCCTGAAGGAGGCTCCCAGTCCTTGTGAAGGCTTCAGTGGTCGAATGGGATCCCAACAGGCACAGCCATGATGGGCTCACAGAGGTCAGCACAACCCTCTCACTCACAGCCAGGCTTTTTTAGACTTGCAATGTAAGAAACCCCACCTTGGCAAGGATTTCTTGGTGTGGTATAGAGGGCTACATGCAGAAATTCTCTGAGATGGGAGCTGCAAGGTCCTTGGCCTTTTACAGGATCTATTTTATTGATGCTGAAGGTCTGTTGGTGGATGGTTCAGCCCTCCATCTCTTCCACGCTTTTAAAAGCGCTCTCACATTTGTGCCTCAATGTGCTTAGCTTTTTTTTCCTCTTTTCCATGCAATATCTACACCAAGCATTGCACCTGATATCCAGGATCCAGAAACAAACTGTGTCCATGTGCAGAGCCTATAAAACTTGCTGCCACACATCCTGAGTCAAGATGCTCCCTCAGATATTTACCACTGAAATCAGGGAGATGTGTGTGAGCAGGTCTCAAGGCAGACTGTGACACAGTTTGGATTTACAGGCTATCCTAAATCCAGAACACTGGTCTTCTTTCTGAATGGTAATGTCTGCTCAGCATCCAGACTCCTGCAATGTTTTCCTTGACTGAGAAGATGCATTGATGAAACATTGCAGCCATCCAAAAGTCCTAGGTGTTCTGGGGAGTGTATGTTTTAATGGTGCTGTAACCATCCCATGATCTTTTGATAACATAGCAATGATATCACAGGGCATACAGGACCATTCATAGCTGACTGTAATTGTCTCAGGTGAAGGAATTCACTTCCCAAAACATGAAAGGGTCTTAAGTCCCCGAAACATTGGGAGCTCTGGAAAACACTTGAAGGAGGGAATGCAGACCTCAACGTGAGATGAAATAAGATGACCAGGTTCTCTCTTGTGGTAGCATG